>JAUIMM010000094.1:7537500-7992500 GCA_031769625.1 Taudactylus pleione
CCATTCTTAAGATAATGCAGACATTGTGATCATTGAGCCCTGTATTGCCACATATCAGCTGTCTGTTCGTTGTCTGTGGGCCTCACCAAAAACACTAGAAAATACATTATGCATGATTCTCTGTATTTTTAGTGGCCCATCGTCAACATGAAAACAGCAAAAATCAGGATCAATGATGCAGGCACCTGAAGTATTTTAGGGATGGCCTTTTGAGCATGAGATAATCCTCTCAAATTGCTTGTCTGAATAAATTCCTAGTAAGTCTACATTTGATAGCAGGAGAAAAGATACACAGTTAAAGTGGTACATCCATTATTTATCTTTGTATTCAGAGCAGGTGATCTTGTATGCCCTGCTAGTAACCTGAATACCAATTTGGATCTCTTTGTTATACTTTGTACTAAATGAGACACTTTGGGGTTGATTCTGAGTCTCATGCAATACGGCTGTAGGTGCAGGAAGCCGTGGAATCCGGATTTGCTATCTTATGTTAATATAAGAATATGTAGGGCCAATGCCGGTTTTGTGTGCCTGCAAGCAGAAATTCGTGACGCCCATTGATTTTACACTAACCACGGCAACCGTCATCATTAGTATCAGCACATGCACCAGCCCCATGCTAGGTTCATGAGATCAGTCAGAAACTGGGTTCCCTTCTCCCTACGCACAGCTCCGAACCGTATGGAACTTTTAATCACTCCCACAGGTCAGGGTTTTGTGCGCTTACATTGCTGACTCCCTGAAATGCCGTATTTCATGGAAAGACAGATCCAGTCGAGTTGCATGTGACTCCGAATAGGAAGCACATACTCGTAAATTCTTATCTGCACATGTGCAAAAACTCTCCATTTGTGCCCATGCACAGAGTCGTCAGAATCAGCTCCTTTGAGTGTTACTGGTCTTCATTGTAAATGTCACAAATAAGAGTTCTCTTAGCTCTGTTCCACACTGGCACATATCAGCTGTCCTAAATGTTGTAATGAAATCAAAAGTGGTTCACACGACATGTTTCCAGTAGGAGGTCTAGTTCTGGTTCCTTGCAGCTATGTAAATATGTATGCACTACTATTCACAACAGAACACAGTCACTGTTTACCAAGCTACTGTCAGTAGCACAAGTATGCTAATAATAACTGGAATGCATATATTATTTTACAGCAGTTTGATTTATTTGCTGACATATATTAATAAGCAGGATGGTAGATATATATATATCAGTAAAAGTTACTATTAGAATAAGTTCCAGGATGGGTTTAAAACGTGTTTTGCTTTCTATATTATGGAAGTTTTAAATTTCCAGGTGAAACGCGCCGAGAAGTGGCAGCTGTCTTGGTAAATCTACACCCTTCTGTTTAAGGAAGCAGATACAGAAAGATAGACTTGAATATTGTGGACAGGTAGAAGACCAATTTAATTTGGTTTCTCTCACCTAGTGATATCATACACAAGCAGCGCTCCTGCAGCCCCTCTGTAATAAGACCGTGTTATAGAGCGGAAACTTTCCTGTCCAGCCTGAGCAGAATAAATTTAGACAGAAATGTTGTCAGCTAGCTTCAATACTAATAAGAACAACAAATACGGTATATGCGGTTGACAAAAATGCAAAATAACAATACAGTATATGACGCAAAAAGACTAGAGAAAAGAGTTATGGTAAAACTTACCCTTGTTAACTCTCTTTCTTCGAAGTTAATAGGGTTCACAGGGCAGACAATGGGGGTGTATGTGGTCCTTAGAGGACCGGACACCAACAGCAAAGCTTCTTCAATCCCACAATGCTCTGGTCCTTCCCCCTATAGCCCGCCCACAGCCTGAGGGCAACTCTGTTTTGTTAACAAGCCCAAGGCAGGAGCAGGATAGGAGAGAATGAAGACTGGTACACTAAAGATTCTCACACTCACACAGAAAAGGAAACAAGTGACCATGAATATAAACCCATAGAAGACAGGTGCATCAGGGCGGGTGCCCTGTGGACCCTATGAACTTCGAGGAAAGAGCGTTAACAAGGGTAAGTTTTACCAAACTCTCCTTTTCTTCTTCAGGGCTCCACAGGGCAGACAATGGGGATGTCCCAAAGTAGTTGTTCAAGGTGGGGACGCTCCTGAGCGGAGAGGAGAACCCGGCGCTCGAAGGAAGCATCCTGAGAGGCAAATGTATCAAAAAGGCATAAAAACTAAGAAAGACTGTGGACAGTAGACCACGTGGCTGCCTTGCATAGCTGTTCAGCAAAGGCACCACACCGGGCTGCCCACAAGGGACCCACAGAGAGAGTAGAATGAGCAGATACTGTACCCGGCACAGAAAGGCCCTTCTGTGTGTAAGCCTGTGAGATAGTCATGTGAAGCCATCTGGCCAGAGGACCTGATTCAGACCCGGTCGCAAGCGCTGAGCGCTCGCAACCGGGTCGATGGTGGCCCAGAGCTGGCTCCGTTGTGCGCATGTGTGAGACCAGGATAGCGACGAGCAATCCGTTGCTCCGGGTCTCGCACCAAAGGGGGCGTGCTGTCGATGTTGAGTGACAGCACGCACCCTTTGGTGGGCAGGTCGGGGGGGTGGCTGCCCAGACGGCGGCGTTCCCAGGGCTTTCGGCTCTGTTTGATGCGAGTGGAGGCCGCTCCATAAAAAAAAAAAAAAGACGCCCTGATTCAGAGCGAGCGCTCTGTCAGAGCGGCCGGCTCTGAATCAGGGCCAGAGTCCGTTTGTTAGCGGGCCATCCCTTCTTATGGAATCCATATAAGATGAAGAGGGAGTCCGATTTCCTGATGGAACTAGTACGGTCCACGTAGATCATCAGAGCAGATGGCTGGGAGATGACATTTGGCCCATGTGAGAATGCGGGTGTCAGGATTCAGCCTGGGATCGGCTGTTACTTACCGCTGCACAAGCTTCCCCTGACTAGCCAGCTCGGTAAGACATCAGGTGCAGCAATGGGTGACACACTAAGTATTCTCATCGGGGTCCCAGGTGACTTCCACGCAATTCTCCATATCGGAGTTCCCGCGGCGGAGGTCATGGGCGCAGCCATGTTGTCTGTATCAGCTAACTCTCTCCTCCAATGGACAGCTACCTGATCTCCAGTGTTATACTTCAGTGCTACTCTGCGTACATTCTCCAGTGACATTCTGCAGCGACATTCTTCAGTGATTGTCTGCAGTACTATTCCTCAGTGTGATTCCACAGTGTTTCTCTTTAGTGATAATCACCAGTGCAATTCACTAATGTTATTCTTCCGTGATATTCTCCAGTGACCTTCTTCAGTGATACTCTACCAATAAATCTACAGTATAATCACCATCAGTCACTATTGATAATTCTACAATTTTACAAACATCGGTTCTCACCGATATTCTCCAGAACATTCAACATCGGCTCTCACCGTTAATATACAGGACATTCCCCAGTGATATTCTTACCGATACTCTCCAGTGTTATTAGCATCAATCACCACCGATATTCTCCTGTGTGCTACGGATACTCTCCAGTGTTACCTGTATCAGTCACTACCAACACCCTCTAGTGTTTATCTGCTGCCTCCCCACCTAGTTCCCTCAACTCCCAGTCCCCCGACTGGAATCTCACGGCCCAGGTTATAACATCAGTCCGTCGGACTGTACTTGTACTGGCCTGTCTTGAAGAATATCCTGTGCCAGAGTGAGAGCTCTGTAGATGGCTCGGAGTTCCAGGACATGGATAGGCAAGAACGCCTAGGATGGAGTGCAGCGTCCTTAGAAGGAGTGATGGCCGGCTACTGCGCCCCACCCGTGAAGGCTTGCGTCAGTGGTTAGGAGTGCCCAGTCCAGGATCCCAAAGGGGCGTCCCTTGTTTAAGTGGGACGTCTGCAGCCACCAGTTAGGGACAGGTGGACCTCTGGGGAGAGTCCCATCGTCTGGGATCTGAGAAGATGGGGCAGCCCGTTCCACCTAGAGAGGATCAGGTGTTGTAGGGGCCTGGAGTGAAACTGAGTAAACTCCACCATGTTGAAGGTGGACACCATGGATCCAGGTCTGCATTGTAGAGTGAATCGACACTTGGCGACTGTGTAGTAGTTTGCGCACCCGATGCTGCAATACCGAGATTTTGTCTGCTGTTAGGAAGATTCTCTGAAACTGAGAGTCCAGGAGGGCTCCCAGATGTACCATTCTTTGAGAAGGTGTGAAGGAAGACATTTTCCTGCTGATCAGCAAACCATGCATTTGTAGGGAATCGGTATGAAATACCGCCGGCCCTCTGGCCGGCAGTTCGATTCCCGGCAGCGGCAGGCCGACAGAAGCAGAGATCCCGGCAGTGGAAGCTAGACAGCGCTGGAAATCCCGATTGTCCCTAAGGTAAGTAAAAACTAAAAAACCCTTAACCCTAACCCTCCTTAGGGGTGCCTAACCCTAACCCCCCCCCCCCCCCCCCCCCCCGAGTACCTAACCCTAACCACCCCCTCCCCGCTGCCTAAACCTAAGTCCCCCGGGGGGGTGCCTAACCCTAATCCTCCCTCCCCCTAGCCTAACCCTCCAGGGGGGTGCCTAACCCTAAGTCCCCCCCGGGTGCCCTAAACCTAACCATCGCCCCCCCCCACGGCTGTCCGATCGCGGCACCCGGGGTATTGAGCGGCGTCTACATCTAGACGCCGGGATACCGGGATAAAGCAGTCGGGAAGCCGGCTGTCGGGAGTAAGACAACCGGTTTCCCGATTGCATCCCGTTTGTAGAAAGGCAATGGTTACCTGTAGATAGCGGGGAAGGATTTCTGGGGAGCTGGCCAACATCGTTTAAGTACGGGAGCAGTCTGATCCCTTGACGACAAAGATAGGCCGCCGTAACTGCCATGATCTTGGTAAAGACCAGAGGAGCCGTAGAAAGGCCAAAAGGCAGAGCTTGAAATTGGTAATGTTGCTGTAGTATAGCAAACCGGAGATATTGTTGATAAGAAATCGCTATAGGTACATGTAGGTAAGCGTCCTGAATGTCCAGAAACACCATAAAGTCCTCAGGCTCTATAGCCAGGACAATAGAGTGGAAGGTTTCCTTAAGAAAACCTGGGTACCCTGATAAACCGGTTCTTGAGAATGAGGATAGGCCGATGAGACCCGTTGGCCTTCTGAACTAACAAAAGGGTAGAATAATAGCCCTTCCCTCGCTGTGAGAAGGGGACTGGAATTATTACTCCTGAGAGCAGTAAGGACTGAATGGCCTTTTGTAGCAGCAGGGCCTTGCTTGGGTCCGATGGAGGTCCTGCGCAAATTAACTGCTGGGGGGTCGTCTCAGAAAGGAGAGGGCATATCCATGGGTGGCCACTTCTCTTACCCAGGCGTCTGATGTGGTCTGACACCAGAATTGGGCGAATTGAAGAAGTCGGCCTCCCACCCTAGGAGCCCCCAGGTAGAAGCCCACCCCATCAGGCTGAAGGCTTGACTGCAGGTTTATTAGATGGAGGTCTAGTAGCCCAGGTCTGTTTGGTCCTAGGCTTGGAGTCCTTAGTGGATGCCTGATGCCTTGGAAAGGATTGTCCTTTAGCTTTTCCTTGAGGATGAAATGATGACATCCGAGGCTTCGCATTATGGCCCTCATTCAGACCCACTCGCGAGCGGCTGTCCGCTCGCAAGTGGGTCGATGGTCCGCACTGCGCATGCGCACGACGGAGGGAGCTCCGTCGTGCGCATGCGTGAGACGCGACGAGCGAAGGACTTTCCTTCGCTCGGAGTGTCTCATCAAAGGGGGCGTGCTGTCGATGTTGACTGACAGCACGCCCCCTTTGGTGGGCGTGCCGAGGGCGTGCCTGCCAGACGGAGGCGTTCCCAAGGGAACGCCTACCGTCTCAAGCCGGCCCCACTGACATCACTAGTGATGTCAGTGGGAGTGATTTTGGCACTGATAGAGCCAAAATCACTCCTGGCCTTGCGGTTGAAAAACTCAACCGCAGGCTTTTGCCCGTAGTTTCGATGGTCGCGATGGTCAAGACCATCGCGACCATCATCCTGCACGCTCGTATATGCTGTGGGTGGTGACCCACAGCTATACGAGCATCCAGGAGGACGCTCCATATTAATGGAGGTGGGCCCTGATTCAGAGCGAGCGCTCTGGTCAGAGCGTCCGGCTCTGAATCAGGGCCTATATGCAGAAAGCAAGAACACCATCTTGGATGCTGTCAAGGTAGTCACAATTTTGTCCAATTCAGGTGCATAAATATTGGGACATTGACAGAATTTTCATATTTTGGCCTCTATTCACCACCACAAAGGCTTTGAAATGAAACAAACAAGATGTGCTTTAACTGCAGACTTTCAGATTTAATTTGAGGGTATTTACATCCAAATCAGGTGAACGGTGTAGGAATTACAACGGTTTCTATATGTTTCTCTCTGGGTCACCACTCCACCAAAGTGCACAGTCCACCAGTAAATAAAGATGGTTTCCAATCAATAAAGAGGGCTACAGATGTCATTCTGCAAAAGTCCTTTTGCAAGTCACAGGTAATTCTCTAAAATGTTTCGCTCCATCAACGGGGACTTTATCAAAGAGGTATATGCAGAGGGCAAGAACGCCATCTTGGAAGCTGTCAAGGTAGTCACAATTTTGTCCAATTCTGGGCCAAACAGGATAAACCCGGAATAAGGCAGAGACTCCAATGCCTTTTTAGAGTCCGAATCTGCCTTCCATGAGTGGAGCCAAACAATACGGCGGGGCTACTACAGAAGTGGCAGACGCCTTGGAAGCTAAAAGAGCAGTATCCAGAACTGCTTCACCTAAATAGGAGGCTGCATCTCTAATGTAGAACAGCTGTTCCCTCAAAGCATCAGAGGGAAATGTATCTTCTAGGGCCTCTGCCCAACTCTCAATGGCTTTTGCCACCCAGACCGTAGCCCTAGCAGGACGAGTAATAGCTCCGTAAGAGAGTATATAGATTTTAGACAAGCTTCCATCCTTCTATCCGTAGTCTCCTTCAAGAAGGTTGCAATATGGATAGGTAAGGTAGCATTTTTAACCAGACGTGTCATGTGGGAATCCACTGCTGGGGGAACTTCCCATTTAGTCCAATCCGAAGCTGGAAGAGGGTAAAAGGAACCTAAATGTTTAAGCAGCTGAAATCTTTAACTGGGCATATGCCATGCCTCACTCATATGATCAGATAACTGACCAGAGTGAAGAAACTCTGGCAAAACTACCTTTTGTCACTTAAATAGTGGCTTTTTTGTCTTAGGAGTGGGTTCGGTCTCTTCTATTTGAAGGATAGATTTTACAGCTCTCACAAGTGCAGGTATATTTAA
Source organism: Taudactylus pleione (assembly GCA_031769625.1). Classification (NCBI taxonomy): domain Eukaryota; kingdom Metazoa; phylum Chordata; class Amphibia; order Anura; family Myobatrachidae; genus Taudactylus; species Taudactylus pleione. Next base: position 7,544,756 of record JAUIMM010000094.1, read on the forward strand.
CTTGGAGGGAGGTTCCTACTCTACCGATGGGGAGTCAGAGTGAGAGAGATCTGTGCCTTCGGCCTCCCCAGTTGATAAATCAAAATCTGATAACTGGGTGGACTGAGAAGATAACAGAGCACACTTAGTAGGTTTACTAGATAAGGGTCGCTCCTTTTGCAGCATTTGTTAAAAAGCTGTAGAGGTATTAATCAGACTCTGCACTAAGGTATAAAACGCATCTACCCAGTGGAATCGGTATGATTTACCGCCGGACCCATGCCCGGCGGTTGGAATCCCGACAGCGGCATCCCGGCAGAGGAGGAAAGTATTAATTAACCTATTTCTAACGCCTAGCCCTAACCCCCCCTTAGTGGTGCCTAACCCTAAACTTTCCCCCAGTGCTTAACCCTAATCCCCCCTCTAAGTGCCTAAAGCTAACCCCCCCCTTCCCCGCCGCCTAAACCTAAGTCCCCCAGGGGGGTGCCTAACCCTAAGTCCCCCCAGGGGTGCCTAACCCTAACCCTCCCTTCCCCTAGCCTAACCCTAAACTCCCGATGCCTAACCCTAATTCCCCCCCGGGAACCCTAAACCTAACCCTTCCCCTCCCCGCGGCTATCCGCGCCCGGCGTCGGGCTCCCGGCATATCAACACCTGTCTTTAGACCCTTGCCGGGATATCACAGTCGGGAAGCTGGTTGTCGGGATTAGGGCCGTCATCTTCCCGACTGCATACCCTACCCATGGGGGAGGCAAAGGATTTACAGGAAGTACCTGTTGTGGCCATCCCATAGGGGGAGCTATCACAGGGACTGCTAAGTGGTCCGCAATTTTTGCCAACACCTTTGAAAAAAAAAGTAGCCCAGGATGGGTCCATAGGAGAGGAGACCGGGGCTGATAGGCCTGGAGCACAAAGATGCACAAAGACCGTCCTAAATGAGGTCCTCTAAAGCTAAGCCTGCTGAGCAGGACTTACAAGACACCAGAGTGGGAGTAGCAGGCTGCTTGTTATTCTTGCTCTGCCAGACATAGCTCCAAGAATAATGTAACACACAATCTGGCACAGTGTAGTGAACAACCCAGATGTAGGTGCAATATGGTACAGTGGAGTGCGCAACCGCGTTATATAGTATGGGATAGCCCTCACAAACATAGGGTGATGTGAGGTACAATGATCCCCCTATACCTTAGTATGCCAGGGTTATAGTGGAATAAAGTGAAAGGTATAAGCTGACAGTAATAGGAAAAAAGAAAAAACTTACAGCAGCGCTAGCACAAGTCACATACAAGGCAGAATATGCAATATAACTGCAGTGGGCACTAAACTCAACTATACAGACCGCTGTAGCTGTTAGGATATAGCGCTGTATAAACATGGCCCTTGGGAGAGGTATACAAGAAGACTGGACCCAGTGTTCCCGGAGACCTGTATGCAGAAAATGGCTGCTGTGCATCTGAGGGGGCGGAGGGTGAGGGAGGAGCAAGTCCGCAGTGGAATGGCGCCCTGGGCTGGGGGAGGGGCCGCAGGGAGAGCGCCTTGTCCCTTATGCTGACATTAACCACCAGGTCCCCTGGCCTTAAATTGTGCCCTGAGCCAGTGTTAGTAATGCACTGGTGGTCTAGTGGAGTTCCGGACGCACCGGTATCCACATCAGCGCCTCCGGTCTATCTCCTGAGATTGAAATCAAGACTGCGCTTATAGACGCGGGTCCCCTCAAGCGGGGATCCGTGTCCCGAGTCCCAGCTGCAGTCTAGGGTCCAGGGAGTCTTGCCAGCTAGGTCTCCTTCAGAGCCCCGCCGTGAGTACCTAGCCGAGGGCTGGTGTCACGGCGCCGCGGAGGGGTGATGGAGCAGAAGTGCTGACGTCCAAAGGACTGTCTTAGGGCTGCTGCTCAGTAGTAAAATAAAATAAAATAAAGGTAAATCATAAAAATAAGCTTGGGCTGCCTAATAGCAGCCCCACTGTTATAATGGTGATCCAGCTTCTGCTTGACACCAACGAAACAGAATTGCCCTCAGGCTGTGGGCGGGGTATAGGGAGAAGGACCGTAGCATCCTGGGATTAAAAAAGCTTTGCTGTTGGTGTCCGGTCCTCCAAGTCCCACCTACACCCCCATTGTTTCCCCTGTGGAACCCTATGGACCCTGAAGAAGAAACAAAGTTATTAAAATCCACTGTATTTACACTAAATGGCAGAATAATTTTTCTTAGAGAGCTGGAAATAAAAAAAAGATTTAGATGTACGAATAGCTATGCCCCCATCTTATCTTCAAGCACTTTCAAAATAATTTTATAATATATTTATATATATATATATATATATATATATATATATATATATATACACACACACACATACATACATACATACATACATACACACACACACACATACATACATACATGCACACATACATATACACACACACACACTTCATTGGTCTGTTTGTTGGCTGTCTGTACGGTTATGCATTCGGACACCCCTGGAGTGGGTGGGGTCCCTCGGACCTCACGACGGAGTGCGCTGGTATGAGCTTTGACCCAGGGAGCCTGTTCTGGGCCTTTATCTGGATGGATTTGGACGACATGAAGTAACTTGGAAGAAAGCTTCACTGTGTGGTAAGGGACTGAAGTACTGCAAGGAGACATTGGGCTTATAGTCTGGCTTTTGGCTTTTTGTGTTCCCGGGATGATGCTGGGGCTGGTTCAGTGGTGCCTGGAACCCGCTAGGCCCTGGGGACCGGCCTGGAACCCGCTAGGCCCTGGGGACCGGCCTGGAACCCGCTAGGCCCTGGGGACCGGCCTGGAACCCGCTAGGCCCTGGGGACCGGCCTGGAACCCGCTAGGCCCTGGGGACCGGCCTGGAACCCGCTAGGCCCTGGGGACCGGCCTGGAACCCGCTAGGCCCTGGGGACCGGCCTGGAACCCGCTAGGCTGATGCCGCTGTTCACTGACAAAGACCCACTGGTAGTGCAGGCAGTGCAGGTGGAATAGCGAGTGCCACAGGAGCAGAGTGGAAGATGATAGGCTCACTGAAATAAGAAACAGCAGCAGAATAAAATATGCTAGAACAGAACCCAAGGATAGAATCTTGAGACCTGGAGCCACTGGACGCAGGGATATGTCCAGCGTTCCACTGGCAAGTTGTGTGTGCACCAGGAAGGCCTTTAATACCACTTGCTGCACTGGGATTGGTAACCTGGTTCACATGACTGAATCCTGCTCCATCAGTGGTGGTTGAGGAGTCAGCTTACCTGTCCTAAAATGGCTGAGCCCTGTACACAGAATTGGAGGAAAAAGTGCTGAGGACATAGTAGGCCTGAAATCTGAACAATGTGCAGCTGTCAGAGAGCTGCAGGAACACCGGGGAGCCCTGCTGGAGGAGAGTCACCCATCTTACAGGCAAGTGATGAGGAGCCAGCTGCCGAGGCCTGACATAGGGGTCTATTTACTAAGCCTTGGATGGAGATAAAATCCCAACCAATCAGCTCCTAACTGCCAAGTCACAGGCTGTGTTTGAAAAATGACATTTAAGTGCAGATTGGTTGGGACCATCTCCATTCACTTTATCTCCATCCAAGGCTTAGTAAATCGACCCCATAGCCATACTGTAAAAATGAGGGCAGTAGAATGCCATAACAAACACAAATGGCACTGCTCAAAATGTCTACTATATTTTATATTCTACTATATTCCTGCCTTAGATCAAGTAAATAAATAGTCAGAACAACACACAAATGCAAATGTTTTTGAATATGATGGTATAACAGTACAAGACATACAGTACATTGTGGTGTATGGTATGCAAAAACAAACAGATAGAAGTTCTCTTACTGTATCCCATATCTGTAGTTTGATAGGCTTTCCATCAATATTAATCATCCGGGCACCAAATTCAACCCCTGTGAGGAGAAAAGCAGAGTTTACTACGGATAATAGATTATCTGTAAGTGAGAGAGTCATGAGGTAATTTAATATCCAAATGTATAGCTGGGAATACACATGATGCGGCCGATGACCCCACGCAGCGGGATGCGGCAGTGGCTGACAATTCGGACGGTCGGGCACCGGATTGTCTAATGTATATCGGTCGGCAGATATGTAGGCCCGTTGGCAGGGGCGGGGGGGGGGGGGGTTGGGGGTCACCCATCAAATCGCTGGGTACACACATCGTTTAGTATGTACCCAGCTTATAAAAGTCTCGTTGCCAAGGTGTCTACGTACAGATTTGCTACACTGATAAGTAAAACACAATGATTAGATTTATTCTTACAGATATCTTTTTACAGCACCAACCTGCTCTTGGCAACCAGGAAATTGAGATGAAACCTTTAGCTTTCCTCTCTGATATAATAGTAGCAATGTGATATATGAAGTGGAGGTAAACACTTGTACACTTGTTGGAGCAGTGCTTTTATTCAACACACATCACTGTTCGGGTATCTAAAGTGATTCTCTTGGGGCATAACTGACATTTATAAATAACTTGTACTACTTCTATAAGTGTCCATGCACAGATAAAATCTTTGTACATGACTGTTGTGCTTCTATGACAACACTACATTCTCTCCCATGTTTATACCACAAAGAAAATTAAAATGTACACACTCATCTAGACAATTATGTTTTACAAGTAAATGCAGCAAAGGTGCACAGGAAGTATGAGGGGGGGTGACGGACTTAAAAGGACAGTTAACATTTTACGACCTTACCTATAGTTAAATCATGAACAGGTTGAAATCTCTTATCTGTAAATTGTAGTAGGAGACAGGATTTTCCAACACCTGTAAAGAGAAAAAAAAAAAGAAATTCTATATATATGTTTGTATTCAGTTATATGTAAATATATGGATATGGTTATAGTTCTAGATATAAATGCATAATCTGTTAGTAAATATTAATTAATGTACAGAGAAAGAATTGAAGAAATTAGGAAGAGAACTTTGGTATTATATACAGATAGATGTGTTCTCATACACCTGGCTTCTATATGCTATACAGCATGAGATTTAGTACTGTATTTTTCTTAAAATTTTGCATCTTATATTCGTCACAGAATCAGCGAAAAGCTGCTCACAGTGTACTAGAGACGGTAAGCTGTGACATTAACCACACAGGAATTGGTGTTACACATATACAAAGTCGTAGATGAAGCACAACAGAACTTGGCATGATGACAATCCGCGGACGCTCGCATTGGAGACCTTTTTGCAGAAATTCAGACTCAGTCGCACACAGATGTATGAATGTCACAAATCACAGTGGTCTGTATCTGCCCTCTATACAGCTTAGTCGCATCCGGTAATTTTACCTGTGCAGAAAAGACGCACGGCACTGCCGAGTCATCCGGGACAATCAAGAGGAGTATTTTTCCAGGGTAAAGAATAAAAATGAAAAAGGAATCATATGACCAAACACACATTAATGCTTATAAATGAACGTTAATGGTTTAAATACATGTAAAGTTCCTATATCTGATGTCAGACAACATGACAGGTTTATCAGTAAATCCACAAGTGTTGTACATGCACACATGGGCATTCCAGAAGAATATTTTTATTACTGAAATCTCTAATGTCTCAAAAATCAGAATTCTGAAAATCCGATATCATACAACTGGAGAAATGCAGTCTTCTTAACCCATAATGGAATCATCAATTGTATTACTTTGCCACAATACCAATAGCAGTCTACGTTACTTACAGCATAATCTCAAGTGATTCTTACCAGGATGCAGCAAAACAAGCCTGGTATATAGTAAAAATGAGCTCCTCCTCTAAGAATGTGAGTAAAATGAGGATGTAGGATATGGAATGTAAAACAACATCAGCGGGATTAGAGGTTGATATCAGGTGGCAAGCATCCAGAGAGATAAGGAAGTAGACTCTATGTAATCCATTTAGTTAGTACTACTAAAAAGTTGTTGCACACAGAACTACCCATATGAATTGCTGCAGGAGCATCTGAAAACACCTCTTCTTAAAATGTCTGGATAGGATACGGTGTCTAATTAATATCTCTTAATTCCTGAAGAAAAACAAAGGAGATACAGTATCAGACCTCAACCCTGAATAGCTGGAGTGTGGGCAGTCCGGTAAGATTCCAAATATAATGTTTTACATAGAAAGAGGAACGAGACGATAACTGTATTAAAAATGTTGCCTCATTTTCAAACTAATGAGTAGACTTGTAGGAGACGTTAAATATGCATTGTTTCCAAAGTCATTTGTATAATTCAACAGTAATACATATGATTTGTCAGCCACAAGTATATCAAGCAAGGTATAATTTACAGCATAGAAAATCATACATGCTGGCCAGACATACTACAGATGTGTCCTTATACATCTTTGCTGCAGTTGTGCTAAAAAGACCCTCTCGGCGCACCAGGTCCAATGAGACTTTGCTAGCGCCGGGCGTCTTTTTCCCGAAAATGTCAATGTGGTGCGACTAGAATGCACCAGCAGACTGTGCCAATTAATTTGATATGCGACACTTGTACATATCTGTGTGGGACTGAGCCTCTGAGTCTGTATACGAAGTGCTACAATGTAGCGGACGCAGCTTTTTTTATTCCAAGTTCCATTGTGGTTCATATACAGACTCAGGTACACACAGATATACAAGTGTCATATATCAAATTAATCAGCACAGTCTGCTGGTGCATCCTAGTTGCATCACATCGGGATTAAGGCCCGTACACAATTTGAATTGCACCAGCGATACTTTTTTGCCTCTCGGACTTTCCGCCTACTTCGCCTGTATTGCAGGCAGAAAAGTATAGCGCGCGTCCCCGCGTATCCCCGTATTCAATTTGAAAGGACGCGAAAACGGGACCGGGCAAAAATGAAACAAGCGGAAAGTCCTGTCAGTTTTGGGGAGATCAGCCTAACACCCCCCAAAAGATGCTCTGAATGGGGGTTCACTATAGTTTCCCCCGTTTTGGCTTGCTGAAGGTATTTGGTGTTTTTAAACGGGATCAATAGCTGCTAAACAGCGTTTTTGTGCAAGTGATGAAGAATAGTATTTTGGAGGTTTTTTTGAAGAAAATAATTTATCCCAGAAAATTTTGGGTACTTGAAAATGGGGGGCAGCATATTTTAAAGTTGCTAAAGTGAAGTTTTTAAAAACGTTAAAAATCCACCTGCCGCAAGCCCCTGCAAAGGAAAAAACCCCTGGGGCATATTTGGGGACCCCACCCTGGAGTCTAGTACGCTAGTTTTTAACTTTGTCCCCCAACTTTTTTTTTTTCACCCCCAAAAACAAAGTGGTTTTTTGGGGTGTTCTTAAGTCTTTTTTTTTTTTAATTTGACGCAGTTTACCTTTAAGGGACTGTCTGAAGGCTGCACGGGGGTTCCCGCAATTCTGCACTTTTTTCCGCCTGCTATTCATAGGCGAAAATTTCGCCTATTATATTGCATCGACTTTCCGCCTAGGCAGAAAGTTTTTGAAATTGAATACGGCGATACTTTTCCGCCTGGCCAATGACGTCATCAGCGAAACTTTTTCGCCGATCTCGGCTGTTCGCTCCAAATTGAATACGGGACTTAGTCTCGTGTCCAGCAAAAAAGTAGCCCAGGACCTGGCAGTTCACTCACGCTAGGCAAGTCGCGTTGTGTGGCGTATTGAGGCTAGATGTACGAGGACACATCTGTAGTCGTAAGCCGCCTAAGCCAAGATCGCCATCCAGTTTGGCAACAGAGGGGACTTCACATGACCTGTTTGCGATTTGTTAGAAGTTCACACACACAAGCCGACAGTGTTTGCCTTCTGACAACATTCACCAACATGCCCAATAATCATACACACTACACAATACTAAGCTAAATGCCTAATGATATTGTAGCAAATAAGACTCAAATAAACAATCATATAATTTACTTGTCAGATAAGTAATTAAGTTCATAAAAGATTGTTAAACTCCCCTGACATAATGGATTTGTGAGATTTTGTTGAAATCTTAATTCACTACAACCCCCCCCCCGAAAACTCCATAAACTAAAACTCTCACCAAATTGCTGCAGTTATCACAGGGGCAGTTTACTATGTTACTGTAGTGTGTGTGCATAGGATGTGTGGGGCAATAAAGATTTTTTTTGCACAGTTAGCAAGTACATTTGGGTCATATATAGATAGATTTCAAAAACATTATAATTGTGCTTAGTGTCTGAACTCTTATTTTTTTTTGTACCATGCTTCTGCAATTTGTATATCTCCAGCTTTTGTGGATGCATGAAAGATTCTAACATGCTGTGACTGGCTATATATAATGAAAGCCAATTGTGTTACTGCACATTATTATTATTATTATCCTTTATTTATATGGCGCCCCAAGTGTTCGGCAGCACCTTACATAGTACATAGAACTAATAAGTAAACAAGAGACAAGTAACTTACAGTACATTACAGTACAGGACAAGGACACGATTTATATACATTGCTGCAATAGCGATTAAAGCACTCACAATAAGCAGCCGGGAGTTGGCAGTCACGTATTAGGTGCCCTTATGGGGAGTAAGGAGTAGAAGAAAATGTAAAGAGAAGCACATGAGGGAAGAGGTTCCTGCTCGTGAGAGCTTACATTCTAAGGGGAAACCACAGGTCTTTTTTTTATATATTCATTATTGGGACTGCCTTCGTTTTAACCAGCAAGCTACTCAACTAGCAGACTTTTCCAGTAATAGAATATTAGGATATTTACACATCAAAATGAGGTCACCTACATTAGATTGGCATTTACAATTTCATCTTAATTTGCTCTAGGAACCTCATCTTGATTACAAAATATTTATACTATGTAGCAATGTTGTAGTACTTAAACATACACAGGTGGTATACAGATATAAATATAAAACATCCTTTAGTAATAATGTCAATTGGTCTAACGGCAACTTTAAAAAACATATTTTCAGCATGTAATAAATATAACCAGAATCTATGTATTTTGGAGATGAATATGGTTAACCTGGGCACACACTGTGTAATAATCGAGCCGATCAGCCAAGTTTTGGCTGGTCTGTGCTATCATTGCACAGTGTGTATATAGCACCCAAAGCAGACGGTCGTTCACAATCCCATCAGATTGGCTTCTTATATCAGGAGTGCTACATGACATCTGTCTGAATCGAGCCAATAAAGTGTATTTAATAATGTCACCTCAATGAGTTATCGTTCAGGTAGGAACAATAATTGTGTAAGGTTTATAGAGGAATCAGATGTCCATAGGATTGTTTCATCGGTCAGAAAAAAGAATGGTGGATTGTTTCTCTTATCTGTCTGGTGTTTATAGCATTATACAGCAAAATTATTTTCCTGAGAAAGAAGCACAGACCAGTGGTCTGAATCACAGTTAGGAAGTATACAGGAAAACTGCTAGACATGACCACCAAAAAACAAAACAAAAAAAACAAACAAAAAAAATTGTCCTTGAATAGAATGTAACTGGATGCAGCTGTATTTGTAAAAAATACAAGGTCATTTTTGTAAGAAAATCGTTATCTTTTCTGCACCCAATGTGATCTTACAAAACATTCTTTCCTCTGGCCTCACAACAACTTGTGTGATGCTACACACTTGGTTCTTATCATTAAACTACACAAAATCAGTATAAATATGTGTTATGCCTGAGACTGCAACTTTATCTTCCTTCAGGCACAGTTCACCAAGGTCCAACTCAACAATTTCGGTGCAGTGACTTTTGGAAAATCACATAAAAAGGTAAATGTAAGAATTGGGGTGCTAGTAATGCAATATAAAAAGAATATATATGTTAATTATACTGATGTGCTCCTTAACCCAGAGGTTCCCAAACACGGTCCTCAAGACTCGCCAACAGTTCAGGTTTTACAGATATCCATGGTTGAGCATACGTGACTTAATTAGTACCTTAGTCAATTTGATTTAACTATGGATAGCTCTAAAACCTGAACTGTTGGCGAGTCTTGAGGACCTAGGGTCTCATTCAGACACTGTCGTTAGATGCAAGCGGTCGCTCTGATTGAGGGCGGCCGCTTGCATCTTGAAGTGTGGTCTCCTGGTCGGTCGCTAAGCTGTGGGTTATCACCCACAGCTTAGCGACCGACCAGGGTGATGGTCGCGATGGTCAGGACCATCGAGACCATTGGGGCTTACGACCAGACCCTAAGGTTGGGTCTCGGCACTCGCAAGCCCCAGGGAGCTTCCTCCTCTGATGTCAGTGGGGCCGCCCCCAAACGGCAAGCGTTCCGTCGGGAACGCCTCCGTTTGGCTGGCCACCCCCCCGGCCTGTCTTCCAAATGGGGCGAGCTGTCAATCAACATCGACAGCTCGCCCCCTTTGGTGCGAGACCCGGAGCGACCGTCGCTAGCCGGGTCTCGCGCATGCGCACGTCGGAGCCGGCTCCGATGTGCGCATGCCCAGTGGGCAAACATTGACTCGGTTGCGAGCGCTCAGCGCTTGCGACCGGGTCTGAATGAGGCCCCTAGTTTGGGAAACTCTGCCTTAACCATTCAAGCAGCTCCTGCTGACTAATCACTGAAGCAAATATAACAATAGTATAGTGTATAGCAATATAATTAAAAATAGTGCTTGTTATAAATATATTGCTACACACTATACCGCAGGTTCTTAAACTCGGTCCTCAGGACCCCAAACGGTGCATGTTTTCCAGGTCTCCTCACAGAATCACAAGAGAAATATATAGCTCCACCTGTAGAACCTTTAATATGTGTCAGTGAGTAATGAAGACACCTGTGCACCTGCTACGTGCCTGGAAAATGTGAACTGTGTGGGATCCTGAGTACCGACTTTGAGAACCACTGCTCTATACTATTGTTATGTTTGTGGAAAATCAACTTGTATTGACCAGTCATGCCACGCGAATAATCAATAAATACACCGAACACTGGGCCTAATTCAGACATGTACACTAATGCAATTGCAGCTGCTGTAAGAAAATATGCAAATGTTGCATACGGCGGGATATGCATTGAGACGCCCACTGGGGGTCATTGCATATCCAAACAACTGCCCACACATATGCAGCCACCATCGCAGATCATTCGATAATCAGCCACCTGAGTAGCCCTTTGGTCGCACAGAATGGGCACCTGAACTGAGATGTGGGAACCACTATATCTGTGCATGGGATCACAGTTGTAGGCTGAGACACGCCCCTAAAATGGTCGAGACATGTCTGAATTTTTGCCGCCACTCCCCGAAACCACCCACAATGGTTCCTGAATGTCAATCACTTTGCAAAGAAATTCTCACTGTGAGTGGTATCGTTAAGGTACCTGGGCATATGCGCAGTGCAATCATAACGCATTCGCAGTCGGCTGATAATTGCTCAACTACGTAAAATCGGCAATGCGTGCATATCTGAATTAGGCCCACTGATCTTAAAGACATTTATGAACATATAGCTTTAAGCCATGTGATGAAATTTGTTTATGACATCCTGCATCTTTGCTGAACAGCAGAATCCTTTAAAAAGATACAACCTTCTCTTCCTGTTTTCTCTATATTAAACAAGAGTTGTATAAGAGTACTATTGTATTGTATGTGAACTAGCGGTATATAAATGTGTGCGGATTCATTGTATATAGGTCACTCTTTTGTATTTAAACAAGTGTCTATGATAACATGTTATGATGATTAACATGCTAACATGACAGACGAAACTCCCGCGGTGCATAACCTCTCGGTCGACACCACTGGAAGAACGTATGCCACACGCGATGGTATATCCTCGCGGAAGACGGTTTCCGAGCTCTTAACATGGTACGCACTACAGAGCTGGAAAACCCCCTGGACCTTAACATGGCTGTCTCAACAGCCACGCTGTCAAAGACAGCCGAGTCAGATCCGGGGGAAGACAAGGACCCTGCGACAGAAGGTCCGGTCGTAGCGGCAACCGCAGAGGACTGTCCACGGACAGACCACGAAGGTCAGAGAACCAGTGCCGTCTGGGCCACGCGGGAGCTATCAACAGGAGCGTCCCTCCTTTCTGTTTGAATTTCCGGATTACCCGTGGAAGAAGGGAAACCGGAGGAAACAGGTAAGCGAACCGGAACGTCCACCGGACGGACAGAGCATCCACCAGAGACGCCTTTTCGTCTCTTGTGCGAGACCTGTACACCGGCAACTTGTTGTTGTGCCGGGACGCCATGAGGTCGATCTCTGGAAGACCCCACTTGTCCACCAGAAGTTGAAAAACGTCCGGGTGCAGGGACCATTCCCCTGGATGAACGTCCTGGCGACTGAGAAAGTCCGCCTCCCAATTTAGCACTCCCGGGATGAAGACAGCTGATATAACCGGAAGATTGCGCTCCGCCCATACCAGGATCCGGGACACCTCTACGAGAGCCGCCCGACTTCAGGTTCCTCCTTGCCGGTTTATGTAGGCCACGGTGGTAGCGTTGTCCGACTGGACCTGCACTGGGCGACCCTGGAGAACCCAATGTGCCTGCTGGGGAGCATTGAAAACCGCTCGGAGTTCCAAGATGTTTATTGGAAGCTCCGCTTCTGTCGGAGTCCACCTGCCCTGGAACAAGAGTGGACCAGAAACTGCTCCCCAGCCCCGAAGACTGGCGTCCGTTGTCAACAGGACCCAATTCGGTACCCAGAACGGACGTCCCCTGTTGAGATGGGTCGTCTGCAACCACCAGGCAAGGGACAGGCGAACCTCCGGGGTGAGCACTATCGTCTGGGATTTTAGAGACTGAGGCAGCCCGTTCCACTTTGACAGGATCAGGTGTTGCAGAGGTCTGGAGTGAAACTGGGCATATTCCACCATGTCGAACACCGACACCATGGAGCCCAGTAACCTCATCGCCGAGTGTAGAGACACCCAGCGGCTGTGCAGACAACTGCGCACCCTCGACTGTAAAGCAGAGATCTTTTCCCCCGTCACAAAGATCCTTTGCTGTCCCGAGTCCAATAAGGCTCCGAGGTGCAGAATCCGCCGAGACGGGATTAGAGTGGACTTCTGCCAGTTTATTAACCAGCCGTGCCGTTGCAGTAGCGCAATGGTCAGGTCCAAGTGGCGCAGAAGGAGCTCCGGAGATCCTGCCACTAATAGAAGGTCGTCCAAGTACGGCAACATGCGGACCCCCTGCAGCCGCAGGGAAGCCGCCATGACTGCCATCACCTTGGTGAAAACCTGTGGTGCTGTCGCCAGGCCAAAAGGTAACGCCCGGAACTGAAAGTGGTCGCTGCGGATTGCAAACCTGAGGAACCGTTGATGGCGCAAAAGAATAGGGACATGCAGGTAAGCGTCCTGTATGTCCAATGACACCATGTAGTCCCCAGGTTCCAGCGCCAGAATGATGGACCGTAGGGTCTCCATCCGAAACTTCGGCACCCGCAAAGACTTGAGAGCCCTGAGGTTGAGAATCGGACGATACAACCCATTGGGTTTCTGCACCAAAAACAGATTGGAATAGAAACCCTGGCCCCTCTGGGAGAATGGAACAGGCACTATAACTCCAGCCTGGAGCATAGTGTGCAAGACCTTCCGCAGCTCCGTGGCCTTGTTCCGGTCTGATGGTAGACCCGTGGTGAAAAATCGAGCCGGGGATCTGTGCCGGAAAGAGAGGGCATACCCGTGGGAGACCACCTCAAGAACCCAAGTGTCTGTCGTGGTGATGACCAACACCGGGCGAACTGCAGCAGGCGTCCTCCCACTTTGGGATCCCCCAAAGGGAGGCCCGGACCGTCAGGCCACAGGCTTGTCATCTGGCTTAGGGGCCGGACGTCTGGTACTCCAGGTCTGCTTCCGGGGCTTGGCCGATTTCTGGGGTCCAGCCTGTCGCGGAAAAGACTGTAGTTTGGGCCTGCCCTGGGCCCTATAAGACCGAAAGGACGATGGTCCTGAACCAGAAGGGACAGCGGCCGACGGGAGACATGCAGATTTGGCTGCCGCCAGTGTGGCTACAATCTTGTCCAGATCTGGACCGAAGAGAACTTCTCCGTTAAAGGGCAACGCCTTCAAACCCTTTTTGGAATCAGCGTCCGCCTTCCAGGATCGCAACCACAAGGTGCGACGAGCAGCCACCGCTGCTGAAGAAATTCAGGGTACTAATGTCCAAGGCCACCTCGTTGGTATAAGTGGCCGTATCACGGAGATTACCAATCAACTCCGCCTGCTCAGCCGGACAGTCGGAATCGAAGGACGCCTCCAACGAATCCGCCCAGCGCTCCATAGCTCTGGCAACCCAGCAAATGGCCATAGCCGGCCGCGCTGCCCCCCCCCCGCATGGGAATAAGCGGACTTCAGGCAGATCTCTACCTTGCGGTCCGTAGCATCCTTAAGGGAGGACATGGATGGCATTGGTAATGTGGCACTACGGACAAGACGTGTCACATGAGAATCCACCTGTGGAGGGGATTCCCACTTAGCAAAATAATTATCCGCGAACGGATAAGCCACCGCCAGACGCCTCTGCGGCTGGTATCGCTTGCCAGGCTGTTTCCACGCCTCCTCTAAATGGTCCACCAACTGACCCGAAAAAGGAAAGACTGTGGCGTCACCCTTCACATCCTTAAAAAAGGCATACTTGGATTTAGCCGCTGGGGGAACTTCGTCCTCAATCACCAAGGCTGTGCGGACTGCCCGAATAAGTCCAGGAATATACACCTTGGACCTAGCGTCTGCGTCCCTAGTACGGAGAGGTTCCTGATCGTAAGGATCCAGAGTCTCCCCATCATCAGACGTCCCTTCGTCATCCTCATAAGGAGCCGACAGAGATGCCACCAGCCGTTTATGTGGCCGCATCACAGACTCCCCTTGCAACACATCCGACAAGTGCTGTACAGAACTCGTCAGGGCGTTAACCCACGCCGGCTCCTGAGAAAACGGGAGAGGGGAAATAGGGAGACTGCGGGGTACCACCAATTGTCTTGGGAAACCCTGCATGGGTGACGACACCACTGATTGCTGGGACAAACCCATCTGCGTAAACGCGGGCTGCGGAGCTAACTGGCCCACTAAGGTTGTAAGCGCCTGAGCGAAACAAGCCCAGGGCGGCTCCTATACCGGTGCTGTAACCGTAATAGGCCGCGCCAACGACAAACACTGCCGGCAGAGGCCTTCCGCGCTACCCTCCCCCTCCGCTAAAGGTACTTTACACGTAGTACACTGTAGCCGGAGAGGAAAGTCACTTTCAGACATGATGGTAGAAAGTATGTGACCCCTCTCACCAATTGTTTTTAAAAAGGCGAAAGACCACCCTGCAGCACCGCACGGCAAGGGCTTTAGCAGAAAGAACAGGGACAATAATAAGGCTGACAGTCAGAAATGGAAAGTACAGGCAGCAGCGCTAGCACAGTCACATACAATGCAAAGAAACTCAATTCCTGCACTAACCAGCGCTGATAAATCAACTACACAGACACAGAGTCTGGTAGGACACAGCGCTGCATACACAGACGTGACCACAGCGGAGGAGAGGTATGCGGGGGGACCCAGACCACGATGCCTCCGTCCAGACTTCCAGCAGCATTCACCATGCGTTCTTGAAGATGGCCGCCGAGGAGCAGAGAGGAGGCTGGCCTGGGGGAGGAGCGCTGCCACAGGGCAAGTCGGCGTGTTGCAGAGAGGGCTGTGTGCAGCGGGGGAGGCGCCGGCTGTGAGACAGGGAAGGCGCTCTCCCCTGGCATGCATTTAACCCCCGGGACGCCGCAGCGCTACCTCTCTGCTGCGGTCCGCTGTCCCAGGGGGGTAGTGGAAGCGCAGGTTATATACCTGGCTCCACGCTGCAGCCAGTTCCCAGGGAGCCCCTGGCCTGGGGACTCTGGACCATGTAACAGCGGGGACCCACCGCGGGACCCCGCTGCTTACCTTGCTGTCCCCCTTGATTCCGGCCATGGTCCTGAACATCTGGGGTCACCGCTAGCTGTGACCCCAGATGCTCACCAGCATCCCCGGATCGGTACCGGCGTTCTGGTACCGGCGGGGGTGTAGGGAAGACAGCACGGACGTCAGGACTGACTGTCCATGCTGTACTTCCAGATGTGCATCCACAGCTGCATGAAGAAAACTTCAGGGGCTCTTCTTAGCCCCCATTCCAACAGGTGCACCCGACTCCGGCCGGGCACCAAACTAAACTGAGATGCCTTGGCTCGGGGGCGGGGTATAGGAGGGGGACCCTAGTGCATCCTGGGAGGCTGAAAGCTTAACTCTATGGTGCCTGATGACTGACGTCACACCTATACCCCAAGGTATCCTGTGGATATCCTATGGACCCTGAAGTAGAAAGTTTATTTTTATCAATTAACGAGATGCAAAGTGAATGAACAGAAGAGAAATCTAAATCAAAATCAATAGTTGGTGTGACCACCCTTTGCCTGTATTACAGCATCAATTCTTCTAGGTACACTTGCACACAGTTTTTGAAGGACTCGGCAGGGCGTTTGTTCCAAACCCCTTTGGGAACCACAGATCTTCTGTGGATGTAGGCTTGTTCAAATCCTTCTGTCTTTTCATGCAATCCCACACAGACTCGATGATGTTGAGATTAGGGCTCTGTGGGGGCCATATCATCACTTCCAGGATTCCTTATTCTTCTTTACACTGAAGATATTTCTTAATGACATTGGCTGTATGTTTGGGGTCGTTGTCCCGCTGCAGAATAAATTTGGAGCCAATCAGACTCCTCCCTGATGGTACTGCATGATGGATAAGTACCTGCCTGTATTTCACAGCATTGAGAATACCATTAATCATGGCCAAATCCCCAACTCCATTTGCTGAAATGCAGCCCCAAACTTGCAAGGAACCTCCACCATGCTTCACTGTTGCTTGCAGACACTCATTATTGTACCGCTCTCCAGCCCCTTCGGCAAACAAAAAGCCTTCTGTTACTGCCACATATTTCAAATTTTGATTCATCAGTCCAAAGGAGCTGCTGCCATTTTGCTGCACCCCACTCCTATGTTTTCGTGTATGCATGCAATAAAAATGTCGGAAACGACCAGTGAAGCCCGCTCTCGCTGGTCGTTTCCGGCATCAAACATCACCTGAACATACTGGTCAATCTGCCGATAACAACAGATTCATCATGTTCAGGGATGAGGGAAGGTGCCTACACTGAATGACATATCGTTATATAGGAACTGCAGGGGAAAAGGAACAACTGTACGATTACAATGTTGTAATCGTACTGTCGTTCCACTATCTGCTAGTGGGTACGCACCTTTAATTTGCAGCATTTTTTCCACACCTGCCTAAAACTTTTGCACAGTACTGTATATATTTGTATCATTTTCTTATGTAGATAGCCACAGGTGGTTGGCTAAGCAGATGCAGAGGTAGCATAGTATGGGCGTGCTATTGGACTAACACTGGGGTGTTGCCGAATTTGGTTCCGTACAGAGGGCCCGATTCAGAGCCGCTCGTAAGCGGCCGCTCGTTCGCTCCGAGCGATGTTCGCACGTCTGCGCATGTGTATGGGTTGTAATGCGCATGCGCCAACCAGTCAGTGCGGTCGGAAATCGTGTGCTCGCAAAATAGCGAATGCCTGCTAATTTGAGTGACAGGATGAGGCGTTTGTGGGTGGTAACAGGGGAAGGTGCTTGAAAACGGGGAGTGGGGATCCGAACGCAGGCGTGCCAAACGGTCAAAACGGGCGTTTTAAGGGTGTGCATAATTAACAAAGCAGCGTCATCGACCACGTCAGTTGGTTGTCTTTTATCCTGAACTGCTCGCATGATTGCGGTAGGAAAATGCTACCACAAGAATAGCGAGCAGTTCATACGCCTTTCGATGTACTCGATTAATCTTATAAATAGTGTAGATGACGTATGATGCGAGCGGCCAAGGGGCGTCTTTACAAAATAGTGAGCGCAAGTTTCGGACGCTCGCTCAGACATGGAGGCGTCAAAGAGCGAGCGCTCAATTTAAATAGCCAGCCCCTGTTTCTGAACGAGCGTCCGCAAATAGCGTCCGGCTCTGAATCAGGCCAAGAGATGCTGAATCGCTCACATTGGAGGCCATAGATGAATGTTCTGCAGCTAGCAAAGGGCTAGTGTAAGTTTCAATGGTGTGACTGATGGTGGGGTCTACAGACGCACAAAGCATGATTGCAGCCTTTGTAGACGCTGAAAGGGAGTCCTTGCACGGACACATGGCTGTACACCAGGGAAGGGCTTTGTAGTGGTATTTTCATAAAGTTGTAGACGCGATTGCAGCAAAAGAAGCAAGAAAATCCATGACTGTGTCCAACTAAGAAACAGGGCCTGAGGAGAAAGTATGCCGCTGCCGCCCCAGACCCCACCCCTCCATAGATCCCGCCTTCATTAGAGCGGCTTCCAGACACTTCCAGGGCTGGGTTTCCATCCCAATCCGCCTCTGGTTATATGTATATGCTATTTCTGATCTTGAAATAACCAATAAGGATTACAAGCAAAGTATGTGTAATTAATACAGCCGTACAGAGAAGCTTTTTCAAAAAATTATAATGTAGAGCAAAGTTTATTTCTACTATTAAAATAATTTTACTTAACAACTCATCAGCATTATAGGGTAAATTTGTCAACTATCCGGCTTTTGATTATTGTATTATTCGCGGCAATAAGAAATTAAGTATCACCTGAATTAACGAATATACATATGAAGGGACAGAGGATCCGCATAAAGCCCATCCCGGATGTGGAGTCTCACAGCAGCTGGAGGGCTGCTTATTGCCCACCCCTCCTATAATGTGTAAGACGTGAAGTGATCACTAATTCAATCATTTCCTTTTGAGACCCTGAGGTGCTACTGTAAATACCCATTTTCGACAATTTTTTTAATCCCCTTATCCTATTGGTTCGGTCGAATAAATCGGATTTTTCGGCCAAAAAAACATAGGATCCATAAGTTCACTGACATGTGTTTTCGCCATCGCGGAGGTGAAAAAACAATATTTTTCATGGTTTATACTTCAGGTCCCACAAAATAAAAATCCCCGATAAATGCCAGCATCTGGCTGTTTTTTGAGACTAATTGGATAGCCGGGGGGAACCATTAGCGCCCGAATAATGTCGGGGTTAATTGGATACCGGCCTACTGTAAGTGCTTTCTCATAACTTATGCTGATGGAAATAGATTGCCAGCACACCACCCAAACACTGCAACTAATAAATAAGGTAAGGATTTTTAATTTTACATTGTATAATTTGAATGTTGTCTATAACAACTATGAAGCATGAAGGACAACTAACAAAAACAGAATAGGTAATTGTCATTTTAATGGATGAGAATGGTTTTGGTTGAACAACCTGTTATCACCGGGATGTAGCTGGCATCCCGGCGGCTGCAATCCCGACAGTGAGTATTAGGATTAGGTTAACGGTTAGGCACTAGGGGGAGGGTTAGGCTGCAGGAAGGGAGGTTTAAAGTTAGGCTGTGGGGGGAGGATTAGGCTGCGGAAGGGAAGGGTTAGGGTAAGGCTGCAGGAAAGGTGGGTTAGAGGTAGGGTTAGGGGAAGGGTCAAATTACTTACCTGCATGCGTCAGGATTTCCACCGACGGAATACCGGTGCTGGGATTATGACCGCCGACATTGTGTGCACCGGGATCGCGTACCCAACCAGTTATCACACTGTGCTTGCTTTTGCTATTATTATCTTTTATTTATATGGCGCCACAAGGGTTCCGCAGCGCCTTACAAAGTACAGAAACAAATGAGCACACAAGACAACAGTTATTAATAGTACAGACAATGCAGGACAAGTACAAGATTTATAAACAATGCTGCATAACACCTAAATAAGCAGCAGGGTGTCAGTAACCAAGTTTTAGGTGCCATTGTAAAATGAAAGTAAAAGTAAGGCAAGCAGAAGCACGTGAGGGAAGAGGGCCCTGCTTGCGAGAGCTACATTCTAAGGGGAGGGTCAGACAAACAGGGGTGACACAGATGGGCTAGATAGTGAGGAAGGAGCATAGAGTAGTGGGTTAGGATGAGCGCTGGAAAGCATTGAGCAAGAAATGGGTCTTGAGAGCCCATTTGAAGATTAAGAGCCAGGAAGCCAAGTGATGGAGGAATTTTGAGCTAAGGCCAGGGAGACAAAAAAGGCAGCTACTTGAAGAAGTTGGAAGAAGCAAATGTCATGAGTGTCAAAAGGAAAGCATGAGATGGAGGGTTCAGAAGGTAAGAGTTGGTAGGAGTGACCCAAAGATAGAAGGACCCCAAGACCACCACCATGGCAACCTCCAGGCAGGGTGTGTGAGAGAATGTGAGGCCCCCAATGGAAACAGCTGCAGGAGCAGTGGTGTCAGATGGGCAAATCCAGGGTTTGGTGATGGCAAGGAGAATCAAGGAGTTGCAGATGAAGCGCTCATGAAAAGGGAGTTTATTATAGACAGAACTGGCTTGTGCGGAATCAGTATGAAATACCGCCAGCCGCAGGTTCGATTCCCGGCAGCGTCTATCCAACAACAGCAGAGTTCCCGGCAGAGGAAGCCCGACAGCGCTGGAAAACCAGATCGTGGATAGGTAAGTACTAACTAACCTAACCCAACCCCCTAACCCCAACCCTCCTTAGGGGTGCCTAACCCTAACCCCCCCCTTCCCCGCTGCCTAAACCTAAGTCCCCCAGGGGGATGCCTAACCCTGTCCCCCCCGCGGGGGATGCTTAACCCTCCCTCCCACTAGCCTTACCATCCCGGGAGGGTGCCTAACCCTAAGTCCCCCCCCCGGGTGCCCTAAACCTAGCCCTCCCCCCCACGGCTGTCCGCTTGCGGCGCCCAGCATCCCTTCAATCGGGATGTCGGGCGCCGGTCTCCCAGCGTCGGGGAATGTCAGGCGTCTACATCTAGACGCCCGGCATTTCATCCCTCGCCGGGATGTGACAGTCGGGAAGCCGGCTGCCGGTATTAAGGCAGCCGGCTTCCCAATTGTATACCGCTTGTGCTGCCACTGATATATGAATACTTGAAAATGGAAGTAAATTTTTTGAATACATTCCAGTCTCCATTCAGGAGGTCAGAGATGGTGTGATATATTGCATATTATTATTTGTATGTTTTCTCTGCTCTATAACAAGGGTGGGCATTAAGTGGCCCTCCAGCTGCTGAGGGACTATGCAAGGCAAGCTGGTATGGCAAGCTAGTTTAACAGCAGCTGGCGGGCCACTCATAGCCCTCTCTTTGCTCTACAAGGGTGAAATAGCAATGTGATATTACCTTCTTGCATGCAGTTTTTTTTTTTCTAATAATGGATATTTAATTTTCAATTGTTGGCATTATTGTTGCATTGTTACATGCTCTTGGGATGATATTTCCCTTTTCTGATCAGTGAACATGTGATTCCCTTAAGCACAGACTACTTTGGTGCTTCTAATATGCAGTGTCTGCCAGACTAGATAATTGGTGCTACCCCTGTAAGGAAAACATTATGTATTGTTGTAAGTCTTCTATGTTTGTTTGTGATCATGAAATCTTTAGGAGTTTCTCTTTCCTTTCTCAATATATGCATCACTTTCCTCACTGGACTAACAGTATAACAACAATGCAGATAAAAGATGAACCAGTACCATTTTTTTGCCAATTCCTACAATATTACTGCCATTGTCAGAAGTGTCTTGCAGATATAACCCTACAGTAGAAGACGGGAAGCCGACGGAGAGAAGAATCCTGACCGCCGGCTTCCCTACTGTCTAATCCCGGCAAGGGTTAAATGACAGGCCTGTCATTTTACCTACACTGGGAGATCGATGCCCGGCTTCCCGATCGAAGGTAAGCCGGGCGCGGATAGCCGCCCGGGGTGGGGTGGGGGTTAGGGGCTCCCGGGGGGGGACTTAGTGTTAGACAGCCCTCCGGGGAGGTTACATTTAGGCTAGGGGAAGGGGGGGTTAGGGTTAGACACCCCCGGGGGGAGGTTAAGGTTAGTACTTCCATCAAACCGGAAACATAGATGGTTGCTAACCATCGGATTCTGTTGTCCGTCCCTAACGTAGAGGATCTGGAAAATGAGACAACCAAATAAGCTGGCCTTAAGAGGAGGAAATGGCTTAGCAAGCACTGTAGGCGAGAAAGACTGAATGACAGGATAATGGATCATAAGAGCAGAAGACTGTACAATAAAGAAGTGAGGCATAAATGGCAGATATAGTTCTAAAAAGTTAATTATCTGATGTGAAGACCATAAGAACAGGACATCTAATAATCACAAACATGCCATAAGGTCAAAAATGGTTAACTTTTGCAGTTAGGTAGTTTATGTTTCGAGAATATCTAAAAGGAGCCTGTAATCCTCTGTGTTCAAAGCCAACAGTTACATATATTCCTTTCGTCCCATTTTCACCCTTAGTGGCAGAATTAAGAACACAATCTTAAGAGACAATTACTAATGCTGGCCATTGACAACATGGGTTTTAGAGACTTGGATACCATTTGTAATGCTCACCTACACCTTCAGTCAGGTTATACTCAGCCGAATTCTATGTGTAGGTAAAACTATGCCATCAGTTGCCCAAAGTCATTTAACCCTTTGAAAACAAACATCAATTACTTATATAGTGAAACATTGGTCACTGTGTCCTCTTTTGCCCCAGCTTTCATGAAAATATAAATGTTAGGACAGGCTGGATTATATATATATCCCAACTAATATAAAACATACGTTTGTTGCTCAATCATGGCCAAACCTTTGAATCGATTGACTTGACAAATCGCATAAGAATAGTTTACACGCTGGGTTAGAATATAGGCAATGTGTTTTATCATATCTCCCACTAACATTCACGTTTTTTTAAGTGCTGGAGTACCAACTCCAATGCAAGGCAAGGAAGTCGCCGCACAGAGCACATAATAGGGAGATCTGTAGCGCTGCCAGTCATGCGGGCATTCATGCGTACAGCACACACAGACAGGGGGCTGCTGCCTAAACTAAGCCTGGGTGAGAGAGGCAGCAACTAGAAGACTGCCTGTGACAGATGCCATAAGTAAAACACTAAATTTCTGGTTATCGAGGACACTTGAAATCATTCTGGATGTACAGATAAGTCATATTTTATTTATTTTTGGTACTGGGTCTACTTTATACATTTATGCACTATAGGTGGTTATGAGATTTATTGCACTATGAGGCACACCTTGTCATATATGTTGTCACTCATAAAATGTTGGAGCTGCTAATTCACACAATTGTGTGCTCATTGGAAATACAGGGGGACAAAATGAGTAGGGTTCCCCTGTATTATCCAGAACCAGCACCTGACTTTTTCTAGCGGGGGGCTAATGCCACAGCCCTTTCACCGGGACCCCCAGCCGAAGCATTAACCCTGACCGCTAGTCAGCCCAGGCCAGGGATCCCTGGGGAACTGGGGACCACCCCAATAAAGGGGTCCCCTTCTCCAGGGCACTAGGGCTTCTGATGTCCTCTTCACCTAGTGGGCGGCAGCCTGTGTCAGCTCTTTTGCATGGCCGCCGCCCACTAGGACTTCTGGCGACTTCCTTCTTCAGGAGCTCTTCATTGTTCCCTCTCGGCCATCGGACTGCCATGCCGCCTACTCGTGCTGGCTTCTATAAAGCCAGCCAAGGGGGCAGGGCGATGACGTCGCGGGCCGTGATTGGCTCGTGGCGGCCATCTTTGCATTTCAAAAAATGGCGCTGAGGCGCCATTTTTTAAATGGGCTCCGCTGACGAACTCTGCAGAATGGCAGGCAAGGACAGGATCCTCTCGGATACAGGCCAGCTTCCAACGCCCGCACCGCCGCTGGTTCCCGCAGATGCCCGCACCGCCGCCGCTGATGGCAGCACCGCCACTGCTACCGCCCACTGCCATTGCCGTGTCCCAGCCCCGCTAACGACAGCCATCTTGGTGCACCCAAGTGAAGCCACAGTGAGAACACCTGCTGAAAGCACCAACTGAGGCTGCGCAACAAGTTGAAACTTCCCATCTGTATAATGGCGCATTCATGAGGTAATAGTTTAAAAACTAACTTTCTAATTTACCTGAACCCCAAAAGAACCTACCCTGGAACAATAGTAGCGTTCCCGCTAGGCTGTTTTAGTGGGACGTGGCACCCTGCCCTCCTTCTGGAGGGCAAAAAGCGCCTTGCCCTCACAGCCTGCAGGTGCCGTCTTCACCCGCGGGTCGCAGTGTCCTGCGGGTGGGGAAATGTGCGGTGACTCGGTCACCGTCGGTGAATAGACGCCGGGCGCATGCGTCCAGCATCTATTCTCCCTGTCAGCAGCGCTTGGGGGCTGCCCGGCGTGTCCGTAAGTGTCGGGCACGCCCCCAAGAATGACGAAAAGGGTGACGTATCTTATAGACACGCCCCCTTTTCAATGTCCACGCCCCCTTTTCGGGTGTGCGCGCACGGCAGTGCCTTCTCTAGCTCCGGCGCCCTGCCTGCCGCTGGAGCTATAGTGAACACTACAATAGCTACCTAATAAAACAAACCCCAAGTCTAAATTTGCCCCCTACCCTGAGTTATGCCTTCCCAAAAATCCCCCATAGAGAACAGCAGAAAAGTTGTCCTAATTGAGAGTGTCAGAAAAAACTGACAGTTGGAACTTTAGATTATTCCCAAATCCTAATTTTATATGTGTTTTTGCCCTGAAATTTGGCATGCAGCACCGAGTGACATTTCTACCCATCCATGCCAAATTTCAGCTCAGTACCTCCAATAGCTTTTGGGGTGTAGCCCCTTAAACACCATGCTCCTCACTCCAGAATTCTCTATGGGAGAATTCAGGTTTTTTTTAGATTCAGCCTTAATTTAAGGGCACGACTGTGCCCTTATAATATATATAGGTATAAAGAGATGGGTACTCACCACAAAATTAATAAATACCAATATTTATTTACTCACGGCATCACAATAGTTTAGTCGACGTTTTGGTCTATAGCAGACCTTTGTCAAGACAATACAGCATTGTAGTATCAAGATAAGCCCTGGGCTTATATACACCCTAGTGTCCAACTCACAGAGCAGCATTTAGCACAGTACTTACAATCACAAACAATGGTCTCTCTCACTCTCTCCGCAAGACTCAACCTGCTCCCTAGGCAGTGACAGACAGACTAGAGCAACTGACCCACCTTTTACAGCCTCTCATAGGTGGTCTGGCATTCAAGGTTGAGGAGTAAGAATGGATATCAGCAGCATGAAAACAGACAGCGGCACTCAGGTACTTGTAGTAGAAATACAAAAAGGGTATTGCAATCAATACATGATCCGACGTTTCGGGACACACACGTCCCTTAATCAAGGTGTACAATATATATATAATATTATTTATATATATATATCTCCCCTTGACAACTTCCCAAGTGTTCTTAACACATATCCCACCCTTCTGTTTCAACTTCTGTAGTCAATAAACAAAAAATCTAGGACAAAGCATCTGCATTGGTCAGTTGGCTTCCTGGGCTATGCTCTGCTGAGAACTTTTAATTTTGCAAAGCCAAAAACCATCTATTCTCCCATTTATTCTCAGACATCCATTATAAAGGAGCATGATCAGTAATCAGATTGTTCTTCCCAAAAGGTAGTACCGAAGTGTTTCTAATGCCAACTTAATTGCCAATGTTTCTTTTTCAATAGATATAGTTTATCTCATGTACAGTTTTCTACTTAAACACAGCATCTATTCCTACATCTGATGCAACTGTTGGCACCACAAATTAATTTTTAAAGTCAGGTATCATCAAATCAGTTTGGGTGCAAAGAAAATACTATTCTGCTTCAGGATTTTACGTAACCAAAACGTTTTACCCTTGGTAAGGCCAAAGGGACAGCAATGGTGGCAAAATTGGGTGTATATCTTCTAAATCGCCTCAATTTTATTAAGTTGGTGCTTTATCAAACCTATGGATAAAATTTCAGTTTTTAGTTTGTCATAGTCCTTGGCTTCACTAAGGCTCAAGTCAAAATATGCCTTCTGCGGTTCCCCTGAAAGGAAGGGTGCCAAAAGTCCTGCTCACTGACCTTTAGGACAACTCCCCTCTCAGCAGTTCTTTCGAAAGTTGTTAAATAGGCTTCAACTTCAAAGCTCTTTATCATCTTTTGCAGAAAATGACTAGACAGTGTGGAGCTGGAGCTAGTGGTGACATCCGTGGAAACATTTCCAGACAGGGCTGCTAGATGCTGCATCAGTGTCTGTTACTTTATATTTTTCACATAGATTTTTATGGTTGCAATTAAAGTGCAATGTGTGCATTCACCACCATATGTCACAAGATCAGATTAGGGTTGTCATTTTCTGGAGTAAACGGCAGCACCTTGCATGCAGTAGCCAATTAAAATCACACCAGTCCAGGGCCTTGGTGCAAGAGTCCACAGCTAGTTTTATCTGAGAGCACAAAATAAACAAAACATAAAAATAAATCCTGGCCTGTCTGTCTCTAACTAGCATACAATTCCCTCTGTAAAGGTGAAAGGGCAATGACAAAAGAGGTAGGCATAACAACCTCTCAAATAGTGGCATTCCGGAGATTGAGTTTTTCCAAGCTGAAGCTTCTCTGCCACTTACATAATTGCTCCCCATTTATTCCAGAAAGGTGTTTCTCTTAGGACAGAGCTTATCAAACATGTTTTATCTCCCACTCACAGGATCCAGCTACACAACTTCTGTAACTCAAACAAGGAGATTTACAGGGAATCTAGGACAAATCTCAATAAGTAAATGAATGGTGTGAGACTACAGATATACTATGATTTGGTTCCTTCCACTTTGTCCAAATGACAAGAGATCTGGATGTTACCAAGATCCTCCAAAATCATAATAAAAAATTCAAACAGAGCTATGCTTTAAATTTTCAAGTATGTATAGATGGCAAAGTTGTCTCCGGGAGGACACCAAATTAAGCTTACCCCTTACTACAAAGGATGAATAATCCCTGCTCAACGTCTCAATCTGAAGACCTGTCAACAGCCACACATTAGTCCTCTCCGTTCATATTATCTAGGACGGAGTGGCATAGTCAACATCCAAACATTCTCCCAGCTCACGAACAATACTTTCATCTTTCCTCAATTTCAGGTTTACTTAAACGTGCTGTGGGAGTTAAAATACATGGTTACCTTTTAGATTACAAACAAAAAGAAGCGTTTGTCTTATTGGACGCTACCAAGTGCTCCCTGACAGTTGGTAATATCAGATGACTTAAGGGGGGCATCCACTACACGATTTTAGCAGGCGATTGAACGATAACGACGTCGTTATCGTTCAAAAATAGTTTATAAATCGTGCAGTGTTTGGTCATTAACAATCAAAGATGCGCGCTCCCGCTGGTCGTTTGATCGTCTCGTCAGTCGACTGAACATGCAGGTCAATTTCACTTGATCTATTAAAGATCGTTTACAAATCGTTCAGACTGAAAGATAAAATTTCAAGGGAAAAAAATCAAGAGAAAATCATTTAGAGATTGGACAGGGAGTAGATCGTCTAGTGGATGTGCCCCTTTAGAGTTCCTTACTTTAGCTTTATCAGAACACCCCACTAGTCCATATAAGATAACTGTCAAGATTATGTTATATGAAAATGGACTTTCATCTTATTTTTCCATAGCCAAGGCTCTCTATAGTTCCTATGTACATTAGGATGCTTATGTCTGGAAACCTGTACATGGTGCCTTCAGCTCTGGCGTGGTCGCGCCAGGCTGTGCATTCCCTGATATGGTCGCAAACAATGTGACCAGTCAGAACCGCCTAGATAATCTTCCAGCAGCCGCCAATCGCAGAGAGACCGCCGGCCCCTCTGCTTCCATGCACCCTCCCCCAAGTGTCTCCCGTGCAGTTGATCACTGCTGATCGGGCAGGGTAGTGTCTAGATGGCCTTTGCAGAGAGGACCCTGACATCATCAGTTACTGTCCAACGTCATTCCCTACCATCCACGTTAACATAGACGGGGAATATAATCTTGTGGCAAGCATAGCGAGCCACCGTGCCCGAAGCGTGGCGTGCGAAGCGAGCCCGAGGGGGGAGGTTTCTTCTCTAGGTGGACTTTATGGGCATGGAACCGTACTTCCGCCCTCACTGCATGTCACTTCCAGGTCCTTAGCGTAAAGGGGAAATAAGCTCAACCGATCGGGCAGCCCGGCAACAACCCCCAACTGGCAGCTGAATCTTTCAAATGTGCTACCAAATCTACCCCCTTATCTCTTGTGAAAACAAAATACTGCTCACTAGGAAATAAAAACGTTATATCCATTCTAGACAAACTATAAAAAAAAAAATAGGAGATATTGATCTGGTCACAAAATTAGATTAAACATGGTTTTAAATTAAATTAATAACATCCCTCATTAACAACATATACTAGATTCTATTTATATAGTATATATATCTAAATTTCCATTCTTCTTTAGTGTCCCTATGCTTGGCATGCGGTGTGTATGTCATTGGTAGGGTTAACCATCCATGCACTGGTACATTTTAAACACTAAAAGCAAGGCACATACCAGTACACTAACATAGGTACCACCACTCCCACATGCTTACTAACAGTACAACGTGCCTGTGGTCAGCAGTACTCCCACGCACCTGTGTCTCCGATGATTATGTATTTGAATAAATAAGCGTAGGACATGACTGCAGCCAACTACACCGATAATAATAATAATGATAAAAGGGAGTCGGCGCTCTCTCCCCTAGATGTCCTCTCTCTAGGCTCTATGTGTGTGTGTGGAAACGTTCTATCTCTCTCACTCCAACTCTATTGCTCCAGGAAGTGACCGCTGATTGGTTGCTGGAAAGGAACTACAGTCCACTGCACACTAGAGAGACAACCCACCCTCCAGCCTTCCTTGCTTTAGGTTTAACAGCAAAGTACTGTAAACCTCACCAACATCAGGCATGATGACGTCCTGCGCGCCACCGGAAGCGGATGTATCGCCATCTTGGTGCAGTCAGAGAAGTGTTATAAAAAAGAAGGGGAAGATTCGGCCCTAAGGATGGAGGTGGGACACTGTTTCTGTAGCATAGGTTTGGCGAAGGGTGGTCTAGTGATACTGTATATCTCTAAGGTGGTTGGTGAGAGCGGATGAGAATGAGATGCAGTGATGAGGGATAGCCTAGGTGAGGGGCAGTCTCACCATGTAACAATGGTGAATGCTCCTCTGCACAGTGTGGTCGTGTCTCCGTTACATGAACGGAGAGATGGTGTGATGTTGGAATGACGGGGGCGAACGGTCTAGTATGTCAGTGCTGGAGGGAGTAACGTTACTAACCAAATAGGAAGTTATTTCTTAACACTGATCACAATGATCTCCCCTGTACATTGGTTTCCCTTGAAACTGAATGTGAATCTGTACAGGACGTGCCATCAGTCACAGCCAGGACCCCCATTTATTGTATGTTCAGCTGTTAAGTAAATTCGTGATAAACTTTATACTAATAGGTATACTATTAGGCAAGTAGTAACCGATAACATGTAGAAGATACAGCACCTATGCGTGTCATATCATGGTTGTTTGTTGCTTTGACATCTATAGAGGTTATTAATTTCCCTGTAATCTCACCATTGAAACTAATGATTTGTGGTCCCCTCACCCCAAGTACGTTTCTTTTTATTTTCTTCTGTGCTATTGGGACATGTTTTATGTCTGAGTCTGACATGTTGCCCCTGGATATGGCAGTAGCAGTGAAGTTTGCTTAGTTTTGCTGCAACAAATAATCTACCCCGTCTGCTTAAATAAAACTGACTAGGTTAGAAAGTGCAGAAGGAAGTTATTTGAAGCAGCAGGAGGAGGTAATATTTTGTTTCTGTGCTGTTGAAGTTTGTGTTTAATTCTACTCAAAGTTAGCAATTTTTTTTTCAGGAGTGTTGAGGATTTCACTTGGATGAGAAATATTTTCTTTTTATGGGGGCGATTCAATTAAGCATGAGGTGAATAGCATCGTGAAGTTGGTCCCGGAGCTATTCAGTTCCGCTCGCTGTTTAGTCCGATTATAACATTTTAAGTCGGCGAATGCCGGTTCTCGCGACTTAACTTGGGTGTTTTGTTGTGAGAACTGGCATTCTCCAACCAAAGTGCCGGCCACCATGCTGTTAGCTCCGTGCTAAGCCGGCAAAGAGTCTCGAGGGTGCGAGAAGAAAACCTTTAGTCAGGCTAACATCACACTGAATTGAAAAGCTTTAGGCCTGTTTCACACTTGCCGGTTTTGCCCGGGCGGCAAAAAGCTGCATGTTTTTTTTGCCGGGTGTGAAATATAGTGGTGGCTGAAAGCAGGTGCCTTCTTTCACACGGCACGGCACTGTCACCGTGTTACAGCCGGGAATATCCACTGCGCAGGATGGCTGCCGTGCCATGTCCGTCCCGTCCCTACACACTTATGGGCTTCTGTCGGCCCGGCTTGCTGCTGCGCATGCTCAATAAATAAAAAAACAAACAAAATACATTGCTTGCGAAAGGCACTGAGTGCCTGAAAAAACCCTGCCGGCCAAAACCGGCAGATGTGTAACTGGCCTTAGGATCTCCTTCCCGGCGCTATTAACATTGAGCTAAATTGAATCTCCCCTTTGGTAATTGAATAATAACAGTCAAATTTCAAATGCTGTTACTGAGTGCTTCCCAGTGTTTTTTTTCCATTTAATTAGAGCACTAGATCACCTTGTTCGCCCAAGTATGGAGGCTATTAGATATATACTACTTTTTCAGAGACTTCAATAACTCTCCTAAATTTTCAGCTGTAATAAACCCAATTCTAACTTGATATAATATTACAGCAATTGCTACAAGAACAATTTTGCATGGAACTATTATTATTTTCATGGAAAGCCTATATTTACACACACACAGGGCCAAATGTTCTAGCCTGCGGGTTGTGGGAAGTGCCACAGCACACTGTTTCTGTAAAAAAAGAAAGAAAAGAAAAATGCAGCTTTTTGGGGTTGATTCAATTACCTGCTATTAAGGGGTGGCTGTATGTCACACTTACGTTAGCTCCAGACTCGCAAGTTCTTGTTCGCAGCACCATAGGGTTGTGTACAAAAATCAGCTACTCCTTGGCGAGTTTGTCTGCCGTAGCTGCTGTTTCTACCTCGTTGCAATGGCAACTTGCTCCCCTCGCATGTAGGGGCGAGTTAATTGAATCAACTCCATAAGGTGCATACACACACAACGATTTTATGAACGATTTTATTAACTATTTTCTGTCAGATTATCTGTCAGATTTTTCAAAGTGTAATGAATGATTTTTTTGAACTACAAACGATTTTTGCATGTTCCCTTAATGAAAATCGTTGAGATGACAAGACTGACTGAACTACAAACGTGAACGTGCATGAACGATAATCGTTCATCGTCTGACTCAGAAAGTGAACGATTTTTTCAAACGATTATTGTTAAATGCTCATTCTAGCTTTAAAATAATAGTTGAACAGTGTGAGATTCTTTGTAATTTTTCCTAATGTTTGTTTTTTTGACAATTATCTAGGATTGAGCTAATTGAGTTGCTTTTAGTTATTATATTACTTTTCAATGTTTGAGGTAGTTTTAGGACCCAAAGCACTAGTACTATTTTATTTTTCTTTTGTTTCTTATGTGTGTGATTTTCTTTAGCAATCATTAATTTATTTTAAACACTAATAGATCTAATTGTAACTAGTACAGTAATTAATATTAGACAGGGTATCTGTGCTTTTCAATTCTGTTTGAAAATCTCTGAAATGTAACATGGTTTATTCTTGGGGAATCCCTCCTCTATCCCTAACCCTCGCCCCAACTCTGCTATTTATCATTGGGATTCAGGCATTCTGACCACCGGAATCCCCGCTGTCGTTATTTTAACCGCATCCCCTTACAAATCTTTTTGCGTAGCACTTTTGCATTTAGCAGTGTTCACTTTGAATTATCAAGGGATCAGGAGCCAATCAGTATGGTTCCATGTCTCAACATAAATTTTCTGTATGTAATTGACCTTGGGGGCACAGGATAGTATGCGACCATGGCAGAGTGCGCTTACCATTTTGAGGTGCCATGCACCAAGCAATAGAGCAAAGGGTCTGAAATGTGTTCATTGTAAATAGTGTACCTTTGCTATTATGGTTTACCTTATCTGATACAATAGATTATAGGTTTTAAAAATACTGCTTGTATACAGGATTAACAGCATGTTAAGTGGTTGTAACAAAGCAGAGCTGGATGCTCTTTGAAAACAAACTTAAAAGTTCACGACATTCCAGGCATTGATTTTTAGTTAGCTTAAGCTGGGTACACACTGACAGATATATTGGTCGATCAAGCAGGGGCGGATTGGGATGGAAAACCGGCCCGGGAAATTTATGGAAGCAGCCCTAATGGGGGTGGAGTCTGTCAAGAGGGGCAGGATACTCCCTCCTCATAGGGCCTGAGTCTGAGGCAGTCACAGACTTCCTTTCTTTTTTTTACGCTAATGCAGCTACAGTGCCCTTCCCTGGTATACATCCTTGTGTTCAAATATGTAAGGGCTGAGACGCTCACTGTCAGTGTCTACAGACGCTGCAATCATGCTTTGTGTGTCTTTAGACGCCACCAGCGGTTGCACCATTGAAGCTTTCTCCAGCACTATGCTAGGTGCAGATCATCCGTCTGTGTATGGCCTCCCATGTGAGCAATTCAGCGTCTCTGTACGCAACCACTTTCAGCAACACGCCCGTGTCACTCCAGTAACATGCCCATACTAAGTTACATCTGTGTCTAATTAGCCAACCTCCTATGAATGCTCAACACATTTCTAATATACTACACTACTTGGTGAGTGCATCTGAATCAGTACTACAACTCTGTACAAACACCATTGGGACGCATGAACGTGCAACTCAGTCAAAAAACATTGCACAAGAAAAAAAATAAAATTTTGTCCCTCACAGAAAGAAAACAAATACATTGGGCTCGATTCAATTCAGTGCGATGCTAATTAGCCCCAGAAGGAAGCTCCCGAAGCTTTTCAATTAAGTGCACTGCTTGGTCCGATTAAAGGATTTCTTGCAGCCTCATGAGGGTGCGAGGAGAAATATAACAAAAGTGCCGGCCGTGAGGCTGTTTTGAGGCTTAGCGTGGTGTTAAAAGCCTCACGGCCGTCACTTTAGTCGGAGAATCCGGTTCTCTCGACTAAGCACCCAAATTAAGGTCCGTATTTAATTAGCCGCGAAGTCAATTTATGCGTAAAAGTATTGCCGGTGACGTCATTTCGCCATGCGAAAAGTTTCCTCCATATTCAATTCCAAAGACTTTTCGCCAGTGCGGAAACTCAATGCAATGAGACCTGCGATAAATTTTTGCCTATGAATAGGTGTCGGAAAAAAAGTGCAGAATTGGGGTTTTGGGGTGCAAAGCTGCGGGAACCCTCCTGCACCCTTGGGACAGTCCCCCAAAGGTAAACTGCGTTAAAATAAAAAAGTGTTTAATTCACCCCAAAAAAGTACTTTAGTTTTGGGGGCAAAAAAGTTCAAAGTTGCGGGACAAACTTTAAAACTAGCGAAATAGATTCCAGGTGGGTCCCCAAGTGTGCCCAAGGTGTTTTTAAGTTTGTAGGTGCTTGTGGCAGGTGGATCTTTAAAAAACTTTCAACTTCACTTTAGCAGCTTAAAACTATGCTTGCACCCATTTTCAGGTACCCCAAATTTGCTGGGACTACTTATTTTCCTAAAAAACTCAGCAAAATGCTGTTCTTCACCACTTATGCAAAGATGCTAAATAGCATATATTGAGAGCATTTAAGTACCCCAAATACCTTCAGCAGGGCTATTCGGGTGTAACTAGAGTGATCCTCGATGCCAGTGCATCTTTTGGGGTGTGTCAGGCTGATTTCCCCAAATCTGACAGTACTTTTCACCTGTTAGAGTTTCGCTGGATCCTGTTTTCGACGATTTCTAATTGAATTTGGGGAAAAGCGGGCACGTGCGCAATACTTTTCCGCATTGAAAACCAGCGAAGTCGGTGAAAAGTACGGGTCTTTTAGGTTGGAATTGAATATGCCCCTAAGTTGCGAGAACCGACAACTGTCGGACCAAACAGTGCAGTGAATTTAATAGCTCCGGGAGCTCCATACCAGGGCTATTCAGCATTGCGCAGAATTTAATTGAGCCCACTACAGGAAAACAAACACACACATTGGCCTACACATGAAAAAAAAAATATTGATTCAATGATTCCTCCCACTGGGAATAAAATAAACACAAACATTGATTCCCCCCAGGCCCATCAGCACCTCATCACCGCCCTCAGCCCTTGTCACCTCATCACAATCTTCTGCTCCTCACCCTGCCTTACCGCCATCCTCAGCTCCTCACCCAGCTTTACCACCATCCTCAGCTCCTCACCCCGCCTTACCACCATCCTCAGATTCTCATCACCTTCCCAAGCCCCTGTCTCTCATCCTCACCATTCCCCAGATTCCCCAGCCCTTTGTCTTCAGCTCCAACCCCCTCACACTTGACACTAGACATTACTTACTGACTTACACTATTGTGACTTAGTCAGCACTGGCGGGTCGGCGCTGGCTCTTGTTCCTCCTTGACTTCTGTGTGCACTGACTGTGCAGGGCTGCTGCTGTGCTGTGCGTGCACGTTGTGCAGTGAAGGCTGCAGACGTACAGAGTGATAGAGGCGAGCTGCGGACGGGCTGGAGGCGGAGATGTCAGTGGTGACTGACAGCTCCGCAAAGGCTTATGGGAGGAGCTGCTGCAGGTGGGCATGCGCAGCAGCTCCCCTGTCGGCCATTTTCCTTGAACTACAGACAGTAACGCTGCCCGATCGAAGCTGAGCTCTGATCGCAGCAGCGGCCAGAGGAGAAGAGCAAGAGTTGAATGAAGGGCGGCCACACATGGACCGACCCAGCGGGAACCGGCCCGGTGTCCTGGCAGCTCAATCCGCCCCTGTATCTGCTGCCCGTCGGCCAGTGTGTCATTCACAGACTTATCGCATTGGCTGTGCTGCACAGCCAATGGACAGATGTCTGCTGACATATCTGTCCATCGGCAAGAGTGTGCAGACATGCCCCCGGCCAGTTGGACCCGTCGTCCCCTCTTACACGCTGAACACAGATGATGGTTCCGTGTGTACGAACAACCATCATCTGCAGATCACTCGATCTGCAGATATATCTGTTTAGTATGTACCCAGCATTACACTACAGTGTAGTTTATAATACCCCATTCACATTGCTATTGGCAGGTCGCACCCGGGATTTGTACATGCATCAATCCAGAGTGCAACCCGTCTGAGATCCCTTTCAGACTGGAGTTCCGACCTGGCAATAATGCCAGGTCGATGACATCACCGCCATCGCTGCTGAGCCTGCGCTTGGAGATGAGATCATCTCCAAGCACCAGCTCTCCCTATGCAGTGAACGGGACCTGGGTCGCCTCGACCCTTCACACTGCACCGCGAGCCGGGTTGAACTCGTGTTCAACCCTGCTCGTTACCCAGGTTGAAATGCTGGGTCACATAACCCGGGTTATTTCAACTGGGTCCTTTCACACTGTGCAGTAACCCGGGTTATTTGATAGCAGTGTGAAAGCGGTATAACCAGTTTCTCTCTAGCTGTTGTAAATCGGATGCAGACCATTTGCTTACATGTAAAATGCTACCTGTACATATGGTAAAACAAATATGTATCAGAGAGCATTTGAAATGTTTTTTCTGTTGTTGGACTGGTCTTAAAGTTTTGTCAGGGATTTTGCAAGTCCTTTTTTTTAACACTGCTACCATTATTGTTTTTATTATGACTCTGTTTTTATGTTTCTGCAAATATGCTTGGACTATACCAGCGGTTCCCAAACGCGGCCCACAGGGCTCCTCAGCAGTTCAGATTTTAGAGAGATCCATGGTTGAGCACAGGTGAATTAATTAGTACCTCAGTCAATTTGATTTAGCCATCTGTGCTTAACCATGGATATCTCTAAAACCTGACCTGTTGGGGTGCCTTGAGGATTGTGTTTGGGAACCTCTGGACCAGGCATGTCAAACTCAAAATACCAACCGGGCTTAATATTCAAGGTCTTAAGAGTGTGTGGTCCGTAACAAAAAAAAGTGTTGTATGCAATTTTGAAAGGTTTATTATTAATAAAAAGCAATGCAGTGCCCCCTGAATTTGTGCCCTAGTGGTGCCCCTTATGTTGTGCCCCCAGTAATGTCCCTAGTAGTGCCCCTTCTGTTGTGCCCCCAGTAGTGCTCCTTATGCAGAGCCTCCAGTAATGTTCTTAGTAGTGCCCCTTATGCAGAGCCTCCAATAATGTCTTTAGTAGTGCCCCTTATGCAGAGCCTCCAGTAATGAACTTAGTAGTGCCCCTTATGCAGAGCCTCCAGTAATGTCCTTAGTAGTGCCTCTTATGCAGAGCCCCAGTAATGTCCTTAGTAGTGCCTCTTATGCAGAGCCCCGGTATTGTCCTTAGTAGTGCCTCTTATGCAGAGCCCCGGTAATGTCCTTAGTAGTGCCTCTTATGCAGAGCCTCCAGTAATGTCCTTAGTAGTGCCTCTTATGCAGAGCCTCCAATAATGTCTTTAGTAGTGCCCCTTATGCAGAGCCTCCAGTAATGTCCTTAGTAGTGCCCCTTATGCAGAGCCTCCAGTAATGTCCTTAGTAGTGCCTCTTATGCAGAGCCCCAGTAATGTCCTTAGTAGTGCCTCTTATGCAGAGCCCCGGTAATGTCCTTAGTAGTGCCTCTTATGCAGAGCCCCAGTAATGTCCTTAGTAGTGCCTCTTATGCAGAGCCCCGGTAATGTCCTTAGTAGTGCCTCTTATACCCCTTTTGCACCTAAATTCCGGGTCTGACCCGGAGTTGGAACAAAGTTCCTATCCGGATCAGACCCGGAATTTTGCCGGCGCCGACTCAGGATTCTCCCGAGTCAGCACCGCTCACACCGCAGTTGGGTCTGCATAGACCCGGCTTTTGCGGAGTGAAAGTGGTCGCTTGGAGATGACGTCATCTCCAAGCGCCACTGAAGCCGGACCAATCGGCCGGCTAGCAGCGCCCTTCAGGTCATCGTGACCCGGAGTGCGCTGTTCTCACAGCAGGGTTTCACGGGCTGTGTCCGTGTTAAACCCTGCTAGTTACCTGGGTTGGATTGCCGGGTCACTCGACCCGGCTATCCAACTGTCTCCCCTTTTACACCAGGGAGCTGCCCGGGTTAACCCTTCAAAAACCCGGGTTTTAGCTCCGGTGTAAAAGGGGTATTATGCAGAGCCTCCAGTAATGTCTTTAGAAGTGCCCCTTATGCAGAGCCCCCCAGTAATGCCCCTTATGCTGTGCCCCCTCCCAGTATAGAACAGGCCCCACTCACCTGTGCAGTACTTGCCTTTCTTCATGAGGGCCGCTGGGCACCGCACCAGTGCACGCCGTCTTCACTCCCACCATTCCGCATAGACGTTGCCACTGACTGGATCTAATTATTATTTATTATTTTTATTTATTACCAGTTATTTATATAGCGCACACATTTTCCGCAGCGCTTTACAGAGAATATTTGGCCATTCACATCAGTCCCTGCCCCAGTGGAGCTTACACTCTATATTCCGTAACACACACACACACACACACACTAATTTTGCTAGGAGCCAATTAACCTACCAGTATATTTTTGGAGTGTGGGAGGAAACCGGAGTACCCGGAGGAAACCCACGCAAGCACAGGGAGAATATACAAACTCCACACAGTTAGGGCCGTAGTGGGTATCGAACCAACGACCTCAGTGCTGTGAAGCAGTAACGCTAATTAGATCCAGAGCAGCAGGCGCAGGCTCCTCTCATCACCGGTGACGTCACCCGCGCACTGCATCAATTGGAATGCTGGCCTCTGAAGCGATCAGAGGCTTTTGATCGCTTCAAAGACCAGCATTGCCAGCTTTCAATGAAGTAAACACTGCCCAATCAGAGCTGAGCTCAAAAGGTGGCAGGGCTGCATAATATATATGTGGGCCCACACTGTCTGGCAGCAATAATGTTTATTCAAGCTGCATGTTTGAGATGCCTGCTCTGGACTATACTATAGAATACTGCCTATATACCCATAATTCTCTAGCAAAATGAAAACTATTAGGTGATGATTATTTGTATATGAGGCTTTCAGGGGGTAAGAATGGAAAAAATGTATATATTTTGAACTTCTCAGTCATTAATAACTACCCTACTTTTTTGTCCTAGGCTCCTGAGCCCTCAATTCCCCTAGCTTTAGATAATTATTATGTACAGTGGGTTTTAAAATCCTGAAAATTAACATTGATCCAAATTTCATTCTTGCTTGGAATAAACTCAGAACACATAATAGGAAAAACAGCAGTAAACACAGAGGTTCTCAAACGCGGTCCTCAAGGCTCCCCAACAGGTCAGGTTTTAAGGTGCATACACACGTAATGATTTTTTGAATGATTTGTCGATAATGACGTCGTTACTGTTAAATCGTTAAAAAAAATTGTTCGGTTTATGAGTTGTAACGAACGATAATCACAAATGCGCACTCCCGTTTGTAATTATCGTTCATCGTCCATTCAGACTGTCCAACATGACGATTTTCATTAAGGGAAGGAACATTATTCGTTTAGTGTTCAAAAAATCTGACAGAAAATCGTTGGTTACAAAATCGTTACGTATGTATGCACCATTAGAGATATCCATGGTTGAGCACAGGTGACTTAACTAGTACCTCAGTCAATTTTATTTAACCACCTGTGCTCAGCCTTGGATATCTCTAAAACATGAACTGATGGGGTGCCTTGAGGACCGTGTTTGGGAACCTCTGAGAAAACAAACATAAAAATGCTTTGGAGGAGGGGGGAGTGATGAGCACTCCGATGAGAATAAAACTTTAATATGTGAAATGGCTATTTTGTCTTTATATTTTGTCATTATTTTTGTCTCTGGTGGCAAATGAACTGCTAATGGTCTACCCAGGCCAGAGCACACTGCTGCACTGTGCAGTCCCATGCATTTTCTAAGGGCTGTACACTGATTTGGGCAGGGCTTTAGTGCCCTGGGTTCCCTTAAGGCTTAATCCAGCCCTGCTGTACACACTTGCGGTTACAGTTACGTCCCAGTGTGAGTAATATTAGGACTTGTACTGGTTTATATTTTGAGGTTCCATAGAGATCAGTGATCCATCAGTGCCTGCAGCCCCTCTCTACTGCTACAAAAAATAATAGAAATCCAGTGGATTACTTTTGCCTGTGTACTAAATATCTTCTGGGCCAACCATTCTTTCTATATGCTTCTCTCACACGTTGTAATTTCTACCCCACTGATTTTCAATAAACTTATGTCTTACCTTATCCATTTTTACTAGATTGATAACTAATTATAACACAAGTGAAACTGTGTGGACATATAAACATACAGTGCTTTAACCACTTAACTGACGAATTCTTTCTCCAAAAACCGCCCCAAAATTGTCGGTTTCTTTTATGATTGAATTAGGTCACGAACATAATTTTAAACTTATCCATCACTATTTTATTTGAAAAAAATTAATTTTTAAAACGCAGTATAACATAAAAATAGCAATTTTTATGGTATTCTGTAGTGATGGCCATTGACGGCTGTAGCATCCATGGTTCAACCATCGTTAGAAGCAATCAACTGCTGATGGTTCCTAAACATCGATTGAGGGTTACCATCGATGGTGCAACATTGATGGCCGCCAGCAATGGCAAACCACTTGTTTTCAGTCAGACCATTGATGGTTTGTAAACCATCGATGGTCTGGCCATCCCTAACCAGAAGCTCTGCAATATCCATCGATATATATCGAACATAATTATATATATATATATATATATAATTTGATCTATCTGCTGCTTACACGCACATATATATATATACATACATACACAACACACACACACACACATATATATATATGTATACATACACACGTGTATACACATATATATATATGTATATATACACACATAACATATGTATGTATATATACACATGTGTATATACATATATGTATATACACATAACGTGTATGTATGTATATATATATATATATACACACACATATATATGTATATACATATATATACTGTGTGTGTGTGTGTGTGTGTATATATATATATATATAATTTTTTTTTTTTACAACTGTTTATATTGCCCGATCACTGTGGCCAGCAGTGATCGGGACACATGGGCACTTGGGGAGGCGGAGCTGAGGCCGGAAAAGAGTGGGCTGGGGCGGGCGGGGGACATGGCAGCAGCTGCGGCTATCAGAGCCACTGCTGCTGCTCCTACACAGTGATCTCACTGATCACTGTGACTGTATTCCGGAGCCACAGCGGGTGGGTGTCCCGCTATCGGCCCGGAGACATAGCAGCGGCGGCGGCTACCAGAGCCGACGCTGCTACTGCTCGTACACAGTGATCTCACTGATCACTGTGTTCCGGAGCCGCAGCGGGTGGGTGTCCCGCTAGCGGCACGGAGACATAGCAGCGGCTGCGGCTACCAGAGCCGTCGCTACTGCTTCTGACGGTCCGGCTGCCCGATCACTGCTGGCCACAGTGATCGGGTCACAGCAGCAGTCACGGCTACATGAGCCGTGGTTGCTGCTTCTAGGGGGGTGCCGCTGGGGCCCGATCACTGTGGCCAACAGTGATCGGGACACAAAGGAGGGGGGGCTGCAAGTGTAGAGTGACCTGGTCCCTCTGAGGTGGCCGGCTGCTGGAAGTTAACTTCCAGCAGCCGCCCACTGTGTGTTTCTGACTGGTCGTATCAGATACGACCATGTCAGGGAAAGCCCACTCTGGTATAGTCGTATCTGATATGACTGTGCCAGGCAAGTGGTTAAGGAATGTATCAGCAAGTTTGAAACTGTTTCTAAATACCACTCAGCTTTTTTAATACATGTTTATGTCCCTATGTTGTGCGTTCCGTAATTAATGCAGTGGAGTTCAAAGTTTCAATGTGGGTTTTGCTACAAACATTGGGATTATTTTTGCCTTTATTATAAGCATGTGGCTGTTCATATATCCACATGGTGCATACTACTGAATGTACACATTATCCTATGTTTTCTGGAAATCCTCTGTTCTCTTTGAATGCTCTTTATTATAATTAAGCCTGGAAATGTGATCACCTTGTTAAAGGCTTTTGGAAAAGCCTTCTCTACTGTATAGTATAAGTAGACATGGGTGGACAAAATAACACTGAATTCAGAATCCAGTCAGTGACAGCTAGTAGCCTTTATAGGTGAGCAAGTGACTTATTTGTAGCTGGGCAGCTGCAGGAACACTGGGAGATGATGTGGAGCTCATCCTGGTGAAGGTTTCTGACATTGTCTATGAAGAAGTTCTGGGAACTTCTCAATCAACAGCCCTGGCCTGCTTTGCCCTCGCTGTTACTGACAAGTATGAGCAGCCCAGAGAGCTTCCTGAAATAAAACAGCCCACACACAGTCCAGCAAGTGTGGAAGAGCAGCCAGCAGGTTTTGGTCTGAATGATAGTCACACAGCAGGTCTCCACGTCTACAGCTTGCCTGGACTTTGCACTGCTGTGATCAGGAGAAGCCCAGCACCGTCCTCTCCATTCCCGAGAGTTAAGCGGGCAACACACTAGACCAACTTACATCCAACCATCCAACTAGTTGATTGGTTGGAATGAAAATCTGGTAAGGTATTAAAGCAAATGACAATCAGCAATTTGCTTCCAAACGCTGGAAAATGGAGAAAAACTGTTGTTTGAACAAATTGTTTACATTAAACATTTAACAAACTTGTCTGATGACCATTTTCATCTGTTTTCTGGCATTTAGGAGCAAATTGCTGATCATCATTTACTCCCATATGTTACCAGATTTTCATTCCAACCAGCCAACTAGTTGGATGGTTGGATGAAAGTTGGTCTAGTGTGTGGCCAGCTTTAGCCTTGCTTGCGATTGCAGGTGGAGGCAGCTGGGGCACATCATCAAAGCAGTGCTAAAATTGTGAGGAGGGCTTACCAATACTCTTGTCTGCACTGCAGCCCGTCCTGCAGGGTCTCAGCACATTTTGAAACAGACTGCCAGTGCCAACCAGAATAGCTAGTCCTAAAACAGGGGTGGGTCCTTATTTGCACGGCTACCGCTGAATGGGATAGTCATGCAGTGTGGAGTGGACGGAGTTTTGTTTCCCCACTGTCATCACTGATGGGCCAGGGTCTCTGCAAATCCGGTCGCCAGGAATAAAATATTGGTTGCCATGGCAACCTGGAAACTGGGATTGGTCGAGCCCTGCCCTATGCCATTTGATAGTAACTTAATTGAAGATAATGTGCATTGGTAGATCTATATATTCCAATTTAATACTATATGTTTTGAGGGGCTTTCCCCTTTTAAGGACCTAATCATCAATCCCTTGGCCCCAGGTAATCATGCAGAAATAGCAGTTTCTGCATGATTGCCACTAAATAAAATTATAAGATTTTTCATTTAGCCTTTAGTGCAGGAGATATCTGCGTTAACTCCTGCATTCCAGTAAGTAACGGAGCAGACTACAGACCCCATACAATGTAAGGAGACTTTGCAGTCGTGCTGTTGATCAAGCTTCCAAATATAAGTTTTCATAGCTTGACTATAGGAAAAAGTGACCTCTTCGGATGACGTTGGCACACTCCTACCTCTGGGAACAGGAGCCAGAGGCCGAGGAGGGATCCATTTATCCCTACACCTTTTACTGCCCTCGAGTCCACATGCACAAACTTATTTCAACCACTATTTACATATCTGCTGGCTGGCTCAAGTTAGGTTTCACTCACGCATACATTTAGGAACTACAGTTGTAGTGAAGGTAAAAAATTAAATAAAAAACTTTAATTGAAATGTTTGAAAAAAATAAAAAAAAGTGTGTGTGTATAATATATATATATATATATATACATATATAAAATTACATTTAGTGCGTGATTGTTATATGTATAAAAATCCATTGAATTTAAAATTCCCGGTAGATGCTCGGTGGCTCGCTACGCTCGTCACAAGGTTATATTCCCCCTCTATGCCCACTTGGATGGTTGGGAATGACGCTGGACACTGGCTGCTGACGTTAGGGGTCCTCTCCGTGAAGGGGATTTAGACATTACCATGATTTATAATAATAATGAGTGTAGGACACTTGGGTTCTTTCTGCAATGAGTCTGTAAAGTACACAAGTACCAATCTTTTTTCATAATTTTTTTTCATTTAATGTTTGAGATTAAATTAAAAA
The DNA here is from genome assembly GCA_031769625.1 of Taudactylus pleione. NCBI lineage: Eukaryota > Metazoa > Chordata > Amphibia > Anura > Myobatrachidae > Taudactylus > Taudactylus pleione. Next base: position 7,587,800 of record JAUIMM010000094.1, read on the forward strand.
AGTTTGTGTTTTTATTAAAAAAAAATGTTGCATTTGTAAAAAAAAGCACAACTCAGCCATTTGACACAATTTAAAAACATTCAGTACTTTCCTAATGTCCACAAACAGCCTTCTATACGGTCCTGCTAATAATATTATCACTTTTGGGGGGTCCAGGATGATCTCCCCACTTTTTCATGCACTTATCTCAAATCTCATTTGGCAGTCAATTCGCAAACCTCCGCTGCGAGTACAGAGAATAGGCATTTTAAATTGGATTGGAGAATTCTCGGGTGCGCGCATTCATGCAAAGTCGTGGAGTTTCATTAAACAAACTCGCTACTCGCAATTCGCACTTCATTGAATTGACCCCTGTATTCAAGCAGTTGTTAGGAGGGATAATGCAGGAGAATGAGCACCCAACCATTGATTGCTGTTAAGAAAGTAAACAAATAGCTAACATTTTCTAGGGGCTCTTCTCAGGTCCCCCTTCTCTCTCTTGGGGGTAAATTTACTTAAGCTTCTAAAACAGACAAGTGGTGATGTTGCCCATAGCAACCAAGCAGATTCTAGCTATCATTTATCTATTGCATTCTAGAAAATAATACACAGAATCTCATTGGGGGAATTCAACTCAGTGCGATGTTGAATAGCGACGGGAGGGAGCTCCCGAAGCTATTCAATACACCGCGCTGTTTGAGCGGGCTGAGGATTTCTTCTCGCACCCCCCTGGGCATGCGAGGAGAAATTCGACCAAAGTTCCTGGCACACAGCTGCTTTTCTGCATAGCGTGGCGGTAACAGCCGCGAGCCCGGCACTTTGGTCAGAGAATGTCGGTTACCTCGCCTTAACACCCTTGTTAAGGCGTGAGAACCGGCATTCTCCGACCACACAGCGCACTGAATTGAATAGCTCCGGGAGCTCGCTCCCAGCGCTATTCAATTTGCGTTGAATTGAATTGCCCCCATTGGTTACTATGGGCAACATCACCACTTGTCTGTTTTAGAAGTTTTAGTAAATATATCCCTTGGTGTCTGAGGTACGTCAGCACTGGTCCTGTTACCACTCATCCTTTTGCTGTTCCAGTGGATTTACAATGGCCATGCATGCATGTGTACTAGCTTGTGGTTATGGTCCATTCAGTCTGTGATGTGTTCAGTGGTTATGAGTGCACTGTTAATCATTTTATAAATACTTATTGATTTCGTTGTTAAGGACAAATGTCTTTTATAGGTAACATCAGATAGACCATAAACACATTTGAGGGTGAAAATAATATTTTTGGGCAGCGTCTCATAATTTATTTACAGATATAATTTAAAGATGAATTTATCCTTCAGTGCTGTGTTCACCATGTGTTTAAATGACTGGGAGACATCGTTGGAAAATCACAACCACCAAGTGTTTATACCCCATAATAGACAAATGGCCTACTGTAATGAAAGAAATAGGAAAACAAATCCTTGAAGTCCAAGGGGGCGATTCAATTGTTTTATCACACCCTATCTCCTGTTTAAAGTGACTTGAGATCAGGGAGCAATATTCAATTGTTTTTGGACGCCCATGAATGTTGCACCCAAATAAACAGGGTTTAGCAACGTAAAATGGCTGGGCGCCCAAACTCCCGACTTATCTGACATTTATGCTTGCCTTCCCGGGGGGGGGGGGCTGCGAACAGAAATGTGTGCTTCCGCGGCTGTACGTGCCCGTACAGAGCAACAATTAAACTGCTCTGTTGGGCACCCGGCACTATCAGCCACGGGGGAAAATAATTGAATTCCCCCCAAATAGCTACATTTACTGGGTGTGGTATGAAAAGTCGACACAAGAATATTGTGAACAAGTTCTAAATGTCGACATGGACATTAGGCCGACAAGCAATATGCTGACATTCACAAATGACGACATGGCTGAAATGTTGAAATCTTTATAACGTCAAATTTAACATGTCAACACCAAAATGTTGACATACAGGTTTTTTGCATGTTTTAGCCTAAACTCTTACCCTAAAAATAACACAAAAATGTACTATAGACATTCTTGTGTCGACATGTTAAATGTCTACATTATGAACATGTTGATATTTTAACTATGTCAATGTTTTCTTGTTGATATGTCCATGTCGACATTCTGACTGGATTGCAGATATAAGGGGAGATGTACTAAGCCTTGGAGAGTGCTAAAGTACCAATCAATCAGCTCCTAACTAACTGTCCGTTTACAGGCTGTGTTTAAAAAGTGACAGGAACTGATTGGTTGGTACTTTATCACTCTCCAAGACTTTGTACATCTCCCCCTTACAGTTTTTCAATAATCTGTGGTATTGCCTCATGGCTTTAAAGTGGCAACAGAAATAATTGCTAAATCTACCTTGTTTAGCATTTAGTTTTGTTGACACTTTAAATCCATTGGGCAAAGCCGCCAATCATCGGCTGCTTTGAAAAACCTACGAATACTAAATATAGACCAAATTCCAGCCATCAATAGTGTAAAGCAGTTTTTAACATGGAAACACAATTTCTTTTTAAAGTTTGTTTCATTACATGACTGTAAATGTAATACTTCAAAAATAGTATTAACACCAAAAGTAATAGTCAAACTGGCTAACACAACTTTATAAAAGAGGTGGCTTTAATGCGTTTATTTTTTTACTTATACATACAAATCTCTCTGTTATTTAAATTTCATTTACTGGGTTAACATTTGTATAGAATGTACAGTCATGCATGAAATCGGTATGCAGTCGGGAAGCCGGCGGACCTAATCCCGACAGCCGGCTACCCGACTGTCATATCCCGGCAAGGGTCTAAAGACAGGCGTCGATATGCTGACCCTGTCATTAGACATACGTCGGGAGCCCGACGCCCGGCATCCTGATCGAAGGGGCGCCGAGCGCGGATAGCCGCTGGGGGAGAGGGTTAGGATTAGGGTTCCCGGGGGGGGGCTTAGGGTTAGGCACCCCCCCCCGCGGGAGGTTAGATTTAGGCTAGAGGAAGGGGGGGAAGGAGGGGTTAGGTTTAGGCACTTAGCGGGGGGATTAGGGTTAGTGACTGCTGGGGGGGAGGTTAGGGGTTAGAATTAGGTTAGTATATACTTACCTGAGGACGATCAGGATTTCCACTGGTGTCGGGATTACAACATGTCCGGCGGTAAGTCATACCGATTCCCATGAAATCAGATAGTTGGCCTGATTTTGCAGCAGGTATGGCCTGCGACCACGTTTCTGGATATTGATCTGAATCCAGAAGACAGGTCGGGCTACAGGATTGCTTTTTTTGTGAGGCCACATTTAGCTTCAAGCAGATTATTTACAAGGCACATGGGAGAATGTTTATTTCTGTAAAGGTGACCATTGTATGGTATTTTGAGTGGGTGGTGTCAGAAAGCAGATGTAGGATTAGTTGTAACTGTAGATGAAGTAATACATTTTGTTACATATTGAACCCATAGCAGTTTAACAGACAACACATTTCTTACTGCAGGCTGTAGTGTATATGCTACTTGTGCATAAGACAAGCGCTCGCGGGTCGCACCTAACAAATAATGGAACAAAGAGGAACATTTATTAAAACTTTGAAGAAAGCGCGGTTCTGAATCTGCAATTTCTCTATATCCCAGTTTTCATAATTTACTATATAGTAAATTACTATCGTATTTACTATATTTACAGACCTTTTTTATTAAATATTTTTATTTTTTATGGGTAGGTGGGATTTTAATAAGTAATCAATAAACTTATCATGGTCATTTAAATGATTATGAGACCTAAAGCCGCAAATTCACTAGGGTGAGGCCGTATTTATTATAGAAAGAAAAAAACTCTGTAGATCGCCCGGGGCTCACATAAACGATAATGTATGACGCGTTATGACGTGGCCGCCTTTCCCGCCCTCTGCCTCGCGCACGGCCTGTCCGTCTCCTGCGCATGCGGAATGTGACGCTGAAAGAGCGAGATCAGGAGGTTGGCGCCCGGTCATGTGATTGCAATGACGTAGCTGCATGGCGGCTATTTAAGTCCCAGAGACTGCGTTGCGACAGCGACGCGCAGCGAGCGAGTCCAGACGGACTGAGTCAGTCAGTTTGAGCCTTCGGCAGCCAGCGCCAGGGACCGTGTTTGCGTGTGGGAGGCGGACAGCTGTGTATAAAGCGTCCCAGTCACCCGCCATGCATTATAATGACCTATTCCCTCCTCGTGTTGTAACTGTGTTGTGATCATCATCTATGCGCGGTGCCTGTACGCAGTAACTGCGAGCATGCAGTACTAGTTGTGATGCAGCAATCATGGTGATTGCTATGTGATTCATTTAAACCTACAACAAACTTTATGGTGTATTACTGACTGCCCCCCGTCATTCTATCAGTACTGGTCCCAGTCAGTGCAATGAATGGCCCGGGCTCCCCCGCATGCACGTTGGACACGGCTTGAGGCATCAGGGTGACCGGTAAAATGATTAGTAGAAGCCACTTGCCGTGTGTGTGATCTGTGAACTTTGTGCTGTGTAACATAGTGTGAGCTTCCTGGGTTTGGGTTATGGTATGCACGGTTCACTAAAATGTATTTGGACTTTTTGTTTGTGTTATTGACACACAAGATTGTGTATATATAGGTGACTAATGTGTCTGTTGTGTTAACTTACTGCTTAATTCATGGACCTGCATTTCTTTGCTGGTTTGGATCCTGATAGTGGTGATGGGGGTGCAGGATTTTCTGGACAACATTTGTTTTCAGGGGATGAGGGTCCGTCCTATTCTCTGGACTCTTCCAGCCTATTGCCTCCTCCGCACATGTTTGGAATGTATGGGCACAGCAAGGTGAGATACAGGAACCTGTGCTTAACATGTATGGCCAGATAATGGTCTTTTGACACTATCGAAAAATATAATTTATAACTTCTTACACTTGAAAGTTGTACCAAATTAATAGATTAAAGTGCCTCAGTGAATCCTTATTTTTTATATTTATGACTTATTTAAATCTAGAACTTTAGGTAACAGACTCCAGTATCTGAATAATTTATAACCCTACAAACAGTTGGCTGCATCTTGTTAAAGCATAATTGGGATTTCTCAAGGTTTTTTTTTTTTTTTTTTTTTTCCTCCCTTGCCGATCTTTCGGGTGGAAACGCTGACCGTCCACCAAGAAAGATATATTCTGGGAAATCATCTCCAAAAACTTTATAAATAAAGGCTGATAAGTTGTCCCACAATTTCAGCATACAATTACCATTTGTATATATGATTATAAATTATACTATTGCTGCCAGTCTTTTTTTAATATTCCTGTCTGCATTATGATTCTATAATCATGGTAGTGAACATACTAATAACTTAAAAAAATAAATATATATACCCTTTTGACATTTTAATTCTAATAACTTTTGTAAATTGCAGTTTCCTGGTGGCAGTGACAGCTACCTTACCATCACAGGGTCAGGACATCCCTTCTTGACTGGGACAGAGGTGAGTGCGAAAGACTGCATGTAGAACAACTTGGTAGTTCAATCTTCTAACTTTAGTTAGTAATGGTTAAATTGTAGTAATTAACCTACAGACTTTAGCTAGCATTGCGTACACCAGCCTGATACCATACAATTGCTGTAAATTGCCCTTCATAACCTCCCTCCTTTCTTCACAGCATATTTTATTTTTTTTTGCTCAATTTGTCAAGTATCAAACTGCTCAGTCTTTTTGCATGGCTACTGTTGCTTTTAAAACATTAGCTAAGGATTGTTAAAAAAAAATTAAAAAGTAGCTGTGGTACTATATTTAAAATATGGCTTACTATGTTCACTGAAGATGAAGGTATTTCAAGTTTGTCTCTGGGTGACATTTGAGGCAGACCTGTGAATTAAATAGTTTGTAAATTTTATGTTTCTGGGACTGTGGAGTTGGTACACTGGTATGCAGTCAGGAAGCCGATGGTCGAAATGCCGACTGCCGGGTTCCCGACTGTGCAATCCCGACGGGACTAATGATACGCGTCAAAATCCTGACGCCTATCATTATCCCTACGCCGGGAGCCCACCGCCCGGTATACCGAACGCAGGTAAGCCGGCAGCGGACAGCCATGGGGGGGGGGGGGAGTGTTAGGTTAGGGGCTTCCGGGGGGGACTTATGGTTAGGCACCCCATGGAGGGTTTGGCTAAGGGAAGGAGGGGTTAGGCACCCCCCTAGCCCCCCCCCGGTAGGATTAGGTGTAGGCTGCGGGGACATGGGGGGATTACGTTTAGGCACTAGTGGGGAGGTTAGGGTTAGGCACCCCTAAGGGAGGGTTGGGGGGGGGTGGCCGGGAGAGTTAGGTATAGTTAGTGTACTTGCCTATCGGGATCTTCACTGCTGCCAGTCTTCAGGTGTCAGGATTTGAACTGCCGGACATAGGTCCGGCGGTCATTCATACCGATCCTGGTACACCATACCTCTGACTAATTGATGAATGGCAGATATATATTAATGTATATTGTAAGTATCAAATTTACTGTAGTAAACAGAATTGGAGCTGATCTAAGCTAGGTACACACTAAATGACTTGCAAAGGTGATGTCAATGATTTCCCTTGAACTCCCGGACAACCTATATAGTGCATACACACAGTGCAATCTAACAAACAATATATCTTGCATCGTTTGGTAGTTAGATCGTTAACTATATAATGTAACCAATTATGTCTGATCATCCGGTAGTGTGTACACGCTGCACGATCTGAGGAGAATCGTTAACGAGATTGACAGATTTTACTGCATGTACAAAAGATGAAGATGCGATGGACAATGCCACAGGAGCGCTCATAGTGCATACTGTTTAAGTTACCTTTAACCAGGCGTTGTTTCATAATAAGTAATATACTCCAATCCAGTATACTTAAGAATTTGTCATTTTATTAATTAAATAAATAGATCTAGCCCTTAACTGGGAGATATAATGTATTCCCCAGGGTTAATGCAGCAGTCAACCCCGATTGACATTATCACACAGTACTTATACATTATTACAATATTCAAGTAATACGCCTCCCTTATACACCCACTAACATTATCAGATAGACAAAGCTTGTTCTTGCTAGCTCCTCCTTAGCAAGCAGAACCGAAATTGAATTCCTTTAAGAGATACTCATTGCTTGCTGTTTATCCCCATATTCGGCCTGAGTATTTTTCTCAACACAAGTATACATAAATGGACAAACTCTCGTTCACTGTGTTAGATAAATAGTTTTCCTTGGGAGCGGCCTTAAAGACACACACTAATTTCCATTTAAGTGTGAGTTTGAACAGAGAAACAAAATGGACGTACAAATGCCCTATTAAATCTCATGTACTGCTTCATTATAAAGCATATGTAAATATGGAATTATGTAAATTAGTCTTTGACAATACACACTTGACGGTTTGTCGTTCCAATGTGTCGGAATTGGCCAAATCGTTCAAAATAACGTCTAGTGTTTAGGGCCCTTTGGGGTTGAGGCAAGTTATGTACAATTTATATCTCAGAAAAATATTGTGTTGCAGGGGGAAAATTAAAAATGCACAATATAATGTAAAGTTGTTATGGGGACGCAGACTAGCTTAATTCTAAAATGCAGTGCAAAAATAAAGCTGACCAATATTTGCATGCAGCATGTGAAATCATGCAGTATTTTTATTGCAAGCAAAAAATGAATTTGCACACCTATATGGTTTGTTGATGCGCGTGGAAGATGAAGGCTTGCCCGTTTGGCTTGATCCCATAGATGAGCTACTTTAGCACAATTTGCTGAAAAAGCTAATGCTGACTATGATAGTAAGGTGTCAGATAACACTGTGCACTGGAACTTGCTGTGTAGACGTAGAATGGTTAAGAGTGCCCATGCTGTCTACTGCCAATAGGGTCTACGATGGGCATGTTAGTGTCAGAACTTGACCATGGAGCAATGTAATAAGGTGGCCTTGTCTGATGAATCACATTTTCTTTGACATGTGGATGACCGGGTGCTTGTGCGTTGTTTACGTGGGGAAGAGATGGCATCAGGATGCACTATGAGAAGAAGGCAAGCCCCAGCGGAGGCAGTGTGATGCTGTTGGCAATGTTCTGCTTGGAAACGTTGGGTCCTGGCATTCATGTGATGTTACTTTAACATGCACCACCTACCTAAATGTTGTTCCACACCAAGTACACCCCTTCATGGCAGTGTTATTCCCTGATGGCAGTGGCCTCTTCAAGCAAGATAATGCACCCTGCCACACTGCAAAAAATTGTTCAGGAATGGTTTGAGGAACATGATAAAAAGTTCAAGGTGTTGACTTGGCCTCCAAATTCCCCTGATCTGAATCCAATCGAGCATGTGTGGGATGTGCTGGGAAAACAAGTTTGAGCCATGAAAGCCCCTTGCAACATACAGGAATATTACAGGACACCTTTAGAGGTCTTGTCGAGTCCATGCCTCGATGGTTCAGTGCAGTTTTGGCAGCATGAGGGGGACCTATACACTATTAGGCAGGTGGTTGTAATGTTATCCAGCTGAATGTATGTATCTGATGTAGATATACAGAAACGGGGCATGGTTCCTAAAGTTGATGCAGCTATAGCCAACATATCTACTAGAACTCCTCATGAAGATGAAGGTAGTCTTACACTTCATAGATAGGATAATGGAAAATTCTTTTTAAAAGGCTTTTTAATATTCAAGAACCATATTGGTTTGATATCACCATAGTCTCAGTATCTAGAGCCCTCAGACTGTGGTGAAGTACATTGTTCACAGATCTCAAATACAAAGTAAATGGGCAAAACAAATTATGCAAATGGTATTGGAATTCCACTGAAAAGCTTCATTGTACACAATTTCCTTGGACATCAGGCTCCCAGTCTAAATATCGCTTTGCTAATCTTCCATGTGTGTAGGTACTTTCACTTATTTAGGAACAATATTAGATTCTTTAATGACAACAATTAACATATATGCTCATGGCCAAATAATAAGTTTTAAACTAAAATAACAATACAACTGGCAGGATATTCCTGCTATGCTCAGACAACTTTTTCAAGCTTCAGTATCAAAAAAGAGATGCAAAAAAAATAATCTTTTGTTCTACTCTGTATTTGAGAAGACCTAACACATTTGCCAATGAAATCAGTTGGTTCTATTCACAATCATCCACAAATAAGTTTTCCTCACATCCACAGATCTTCAGAATGCTAATTTTTCATATTCTGGTTCAGTTCAACACAGGAAATTTCTCAGATTTTGGATCATGGGTCGACACTTCCAATTGACACGTTGGTCCTTCAAACTGTCAATATCTAAAAGAAAATTCATGTAGGTGCTGGTGACAAATATAGTAGAATTAGGAAAACAGGAAGTCATATTATGGCTATATCTAGATGACAGACTGTTGGAAGGTTGGACCAAGTAGTTCAAGCCAGGACTTTGCAGAAGCATGGCTGGACTGTGCATTAGTCAACTCATTCCTCACAACAAATAGCTCCTGAGAGTAATAATAAGTACTATACAAGACAACTTTGTCTGAGAATTTTTTTTTAAGATCTAGGGGGAGAGATGTATGAAGTGGTGATATGGGGGAGGAGTTGTATTAGTGTACGTTATGTGCGTTGATACCGCTTCTTCCCCATTGTAGTATTGTGGGTTTAGGCGGTAAATGACAGGGGTGCTATGCGCCTCTATCATTATCGGTGCTGCTATTTACAAGATAGCGCCAATGTGCCACCCAATGTATGAACGGTCAGTGTCACTGACCGTTCTGACAGCTGCAGCTGTCTGTACCCTATCAGTACAGCAGGGACAGCTGTGTCCCTGCTGCGGCTGCCAGCTCTGGGTCACATGAGATCTTGTACATGCCCAGTGGAGCTGGCTGGCAGGTAAGACATATATTTGCCTAAAACATGATGGTCTTGCATAAAAAAAGTATGCTCATTTGAGGATCATTTTAATGTGTATGCAGGTACATGCTTATGTACATTCACCAGCACCACAAATATATCCAGTATGTTAATGCAGCTGGGAATATGTAAAATAAGTGTATGGATGCTAAAACACTGCTGTTTTCTGGTTTCACCAGTACGATCGTAAATGGTCTCTGTCTCTACTTTGCTCCAGTTTACAAAATCTTTGTATATCTTTGTATACTGGAGGACACTATGCACCGTTCTAAGCTCAACTGAGCTTTCTCAACTCATTTTCAATAACAAACTGCAAGTTCAGCTGTTGTATCATTGAGACAATTTAGGTATGAGAGACTTGGGTGCTAAGCAATTGTTTAGCAGCTAGGAGAAATTGACTCTTAAGGCACTCTCAGAGTAGGTAATGTTTGCTCTGCTGCATTGATATTTCTATATTACTACAATGAGATACCCACTATCAGGAAAAGTAAAACATTTTATGAAAGCTGGAGATTCTGTTATTCTTTAGTACTTGGCCACATTACAAGGTATGTTAATGATTTTTTTCTTCTATACAGACATTTCATACTCCCAGCCTAGGAGATGAGGAGTTTGAGATTCCCCCTATATCTCTAGATTCTGATCCTTCTCTGGCTGTCTCTGATGTGGTTGGACACTTTGATGACCTTGGAGATCCGACAGGTGTTCAGGATGGAGGATTTGCAGCTCAGTATGGGGTACAGACTCTTGACATGCCAGTGGAAATGACGCATGAGGTGATGGAGCAGACTGGAGGACTACTTGGTGCTGGATTAGCTATGGTAAGGGTAGCCCCTGTTAATATTTGGCATAAAAGTTAAAAATGCATCTGTATAATTTTATGTTGCCTGTGTAACACTACTTTGGTATTTGACATCGTCTTTGTGTGTTCACGTAGGATTTGGATCACCCCATAGTCACCACATACAGCGCCAACCCTCCAGTCACTATAGATGTCTCAATGACAGACATATCATCTGGTCTTCTGGCTCACAGTCAGCTAACTACTATTGACCAGTCAGAGCTGAGCTCTCAACTTGGCTTAAGCCTTGGCGGTGGTACTATTTTGCCTCCAGTCCAGTCACCTGAGGATCACCTCTCCCCTACTGCTTCCCCATCAAGCTCTCTACATGATGAAGACATGGAAGACTTCAGAAGAGTGAGTTTAGGAATATGCTGTTCACTTAATTTGAACTTTTACTTTAGCATAAGCTATACATATTGATATTCTCATATTCTGCTATGCCCATGTATTTTTCCAGTGTCTCTGATGTACTTCTGTACAGAGGGCTACACTTTCACTGTGCACGATTACAGTACTACATCTTCTGTTTCTCCTGCAGATAACTGCTCCTAAGAACATTGTTGTGGAACAACCAAAGAAACCAAAAACTTCCAAAAAAAGGAAGAAGAAAGATCCTAATGAGCCTCAGAAACCTCTGTCTGCATATGCTCTTTTTTTCCGTGACACCCAAGCCGCTATCAAGGGGCAAAACCCTAATGCCACCTTTGGAGAGGTATCCAAAATTGTGGCCTCTATGTGGGATAGTCTTGGTGAGGAGCAGAAGCAGGTAACTGGACGATCATATAAGGATGCCTTTTATTTTTGTTTTTGCCAATTTGTTCTATCCTGCACTTCGAGTCTGTCCATAATTGTATTTTACTTTAAACACTCATAGTTTAGCCTACAGATTTAATTTATTTACAGAAGTGGATTTCCTAGAATAGTATAGAAATCTGGGAGAATCAGTGAATCCTACTTGAAAAGTAAAGAAATCCAGTACTGCTTATACCTTCTCAATCACTGACCATTTCTCCTCAGGTTTACAAGAGGAAAACGGAAGCAGCAAAGAAGGAATATTTGAAAGCTTTAGCATTGTACAAGGAAAACCAAATGTCACAGGTAATAAGAAGTAAATACATTTATTCTAATTACCTTTTTTATGTGATAAATAACTAAACAGACAAAATATTACTGTGTATAGTCACATTTTTTCATTGTTCCGGAAGGGGTTAGGATTATAAATCATGGATTAAACAGTTATCAAATAATAAATGAACATCTCTGGAATTGTCAGGCGTACTCCTGAGAAACTTTGTAACACCAAAGTGGAAGAAATGTTAAAATCCGTATTTCTCCATCATCCTATTGTGGTACACTTTAGGTAAGAAGGAGCAAAAGTTTGGGCACTTCTAAGAATCTGCTACTAGTCCTGAACCTCTATATCTGCTAACCTGCTTGGAAGCAGTTGTTTTAACTACCAGCAATAGATGAGTTCTTCGGCACAGTGCTGCCGATGGCAGCCTAAAAATCAAACTTGTGCTGGCAAGGCGACTATACCAGGCTTCTGAAGATCCCCCATTGTGCCCCCTATTTCCCGGTGGTTCCAGAGGGTGGATCATTACATGGCCATGGAGGTTCTTACATCCTCTAACAAACCTCTTCCACTGATTTCACTGCCACCTGGTATGTTTGGCTTAGATTTAAAGAAACTTCTTTGTATGCCTCGTATACTGAAGCTTCTTGAACTATTGTCCGCAAATGGATGCGGTCAACACTCAATCCCCCCCTCTCTCACCTTTTTTTATCTTTCTATTGTTTACACCCTGCTTCTTTTAATATGTGTATTTTTCTTTTTGTTTTATCCAGTATATTGTACATTAGAAATATAGAATTGTGTGTTATATTAGTGTAGATTATATAGTTTTGGCTAATTATTGGTGTATTTATGCTGTTGTCTATTACACTACACCTTATTATGACTATTTTGCTATCTTATTTGTATGCATTTTTTTTTTATTCTCAAACACAGATTGCAAAAAAAAAATCAAACTTTTGCAAAAATATTTTGAGGTGCTTTCTGGCATATAAATTATAATTAAAATTATTGTTCAATACAAAGAATAGCTAAAAATGCTCCCTCCATAAATAACTATGAAGAACTGCCTATCCTCAGCACAAAACCTTACAAAATATTATCTCCTCTATAGAATCCTGAGTATCTGTGGCCACAGATATAACCACATCAAGCATGCATGCAGTTAGTAAGCAGAATGCTATTCTAGGAGACAAATTAGGTTCTTCGGATCCATATAATTAAAAACACAATTGTCATTAGTATAAACATAAGGTAGCAGGTAGAGTTAAAGCACTTTAGGCAAGTTTAAACCTCGTGAGATGGAAATTTCCTGAAATGGTATAGTATCCCAGTCCACTCTCAGTATCAAACTAAAGCACTTGCCAGATATACCAATATGTCAGCCCGCGCATGCAGGCTGTAGCACTTAAAATGATAGAAGTTCTTGTGTAGTGTACTCTCTTGTGTTGGCAGTCCTGGTGGCTCCGACAATGATGGAGTCCCAATAGAGAGAAACCGAAGCAACAGACGGCACAAGAGCATGCGAACAGTATAATGGAGGCGGAGAGTTCAAAGCAGAGTCCGCTAACAATAGTGTCTCCAGGGTACTGAATTGTTTCCCCGCCTACTTATTCAGTTAGTTTCATCAGATAAATATCCACCATGTAGCTCCTGTTTAATTGGGTAGTTCCAAAACTCAAATAGCTAGGAAGCGATCCCATGATTATGATTTACTTCAGTGTTCCATGCCCCACTTTCATGCCCGTGGGTGTCTAGATCTCATAATTTAGTAAAATACCATAACTTAATTACTTCACCAACTATATCCATATAGGCACATCTGAATGTAATAAGTTTTATCGTTGTAATATATAATGTCACCAACAAGACATAATACAATGCCATCAAAAACATATATGTAAAGAACTTAACTAGTTGCATCACTAACAGAAGATAATTTAGGGCTATTAATCCATTGTGCAAATTATGCCATTAGAATCATATAGATTAATAATCCTCAAATATAAAAAAAATTGCAATTTCCTCTACTATGATCACTGTATAGAGCACTACAAAATGTTAATTAGGAATGGAATACTAGGAGCATGGTGAGTAAAGTCATTTCTACATCAGGGTCCATAGGGTATCCACAGGATACCTTGGGGTATAGGTGATGACGTCAGGCATCGGGCACCATAGAGTTAAAGTTTTCAGCCTCCCAGGATGCACTAGGGTCCCCCTCCTATACCCCGCCCCAGAGCCAAGGCATCTCAGTTTCGTTTGGTGCCCGGCCGGAGTCTGACGTACTTGTTAGAGGGGGGCTAATATTAGCCCCTGAAGTTTTCTTCAAGGGGCTGTGGCTGCTCATCTGGATGTACAGCATGGACAGTCAGTACTGACGTCCATGCTGTCTTCCCTACACCCCCGCCGGTACCAGAACGCCGGTACTGACCGGGGATGCTGGTAAGCATCTGGGGTCACAGCTAGCAGTGACCCCAGATGTTTGGGACCATGGCCGGAATCAAGGGGGCAGCAGGTAAGCAGCGGGGTTCCGCGGTGGGTCCCTGCTGAAACATGGTCCAGAGTCCCCAGGCAAGGGGCTCTCTGTCGACTGGCTGCAGCGTGGAGCCAATTAACTAACCTGCGCTTCCACTATCCCCCTGGGACAGCGGACCGCAGCTGAGCGGTAGCGCTGCGGTGTCCCAGGGGTTAATTGCATGCCAGGGGAGCGCGCCTTCCCTGTAACACAGCCGGCGTCTCCCCCGCTGCACACAGCCCTCTCTGCTCTGCTGACTGGCCCTGTGGCAGCGTTCCTCCCCCAGGCCGGCCTCCTCTCTGCTCCTCGGTGGCCATCTTTTGCTGGAAGCATGGTGAGCGCTGCTGGACACTGAAGATCGGTGCATCGCGGTCGGGGTCCCCCGGCATACCTCTCCTCCGTTGGTTCAGGTCTGTGTATGCAGCGCTGTGTCCTACAAGGCTCTGTGTCTGCGTAGTTGATAATCAGCGCTGATAGTGCAGGAATTGATTTCTTTGCATTGTATGTGACTTCTGCTAGCGCCTGCTGCCTGTACTTTCACTTTCTACTGTCAGCCATTTCACTGTCCCTGAGTGACTTTTCTCTCCAGCTTATGTGTACTACGTGTAAGGTACCAATAGCGGAGGGGGTACGTCGGCAGTGTTTATTGGAGCGGCCAATTACTGTCACGGCTCCGGTACAGGAGCCGCCCTGGGCTTGTTTCGCCAAAGCACTTACAACCCTCGTGGGCCGTTAGCTCCGCAGCCTGCGTTCTCACAGATGGGATTGTCCCAGCAGTCAGTGGTGTCGTCACCCATGCAGGGTTTCCCGACACAATTGATGGTACCCCGCAGTCTCCCTATTTCCCCTCCCCTGGTCTCTCAGGAGCCTGCGTGGGTTAATTCACTGACAAGTTCTGTACAGCATTTGTCGGACGTGTTACAAGGGAGTCTGTTGAGGCCACATAAGCGGCCGGTGGCGTCTCTGTCCGCTCCTTATGAGGATGACGTGACGTCCGATGATGGGGAGATTCTGGATCTTTCTGACCAGGAACCTCTCCGTTCTAAAGAGTCGGACGCTGTCCAAGGTTTATATTCCTGGACTTATTCGGGCAGTCCGCACAGCTTTAGTGATTGAGGATGAAGATCCTCCGGTGTCCAAATCTAAATATGCCTTTTTTAAGGATATTAAGGGTGACTCCACTGTGTTTCCTCTTTCGGGTCAGTTAGTAGACTATTTAGAGGAGGCGTGGAAACACCCTAGCAAACGGTATCAGCCGCAGAGACGCTTGGCAGTGGCTAATCAGTTTGCGGACAATTATTTTTCTAAGTGGGAATCCCCTCCACAGGTGGATTCTCATGTGACACGCCTAGTCCGAAGTGCCACATTGCCCATGCCCTCCATGCCTTCCTTGAAGGATGCTACGGACCGTAAGGTGGAGATCTGCCTAAAGTCCGTTTATTCCCTTGCGGGGGAGCAGCCAGGCCGGCTATGGCCATTTGTTGGGTAGCCAGAGCTATGGAGCACTGGGCTGATAGTTTGGAGGCATCTTTGGATTCCGACTGTTCGGCTGAACAGACCGAGTTGATAGGCAATCTCCGGGATTCGGCCACTTATATCAATGAAGCGGCCTTGGATATCAGTACCCTGGCTTCTCGGATTTCTTCGGCAGCTGTAGCTGCTCATCGCACCTTATGGTTGCGGTCTTGGAAGGCGGACGCTGATTCCAAGAAGGGCTTGGAAGCTTTGCCTTTTATTGGAGAAGTCCTATTTGGTCCGGATCTGGACAAAATTGTAGCCACGCTGGCGGCAGCCAAATCTGCATGTCTCCCTCCAGTTCAGGTACGTCGGCCTTACAGGGCCCAGGGTAGGCCTAGGACAGTCTTTTCCCCGACAGGCTGGCCCCAAATAAATCGTCCAAGCCCCGGAAACAGGCCTGGAGTACCAGACGTCCGGCCCCTAAGCCAGATGACAATCCTGCGGCCTGACGGTCCGGGCCTCCCTTTGGGGGATCCCAAAGTGGGAGGCCGCCTGCTGCAGTTTGCCCAGTATTGGTCGGCAACTACGACAGACACTTGGGTTCACGAGGTGGTTTCTCACGGGTACGCCCTCTCCTTTCGGCACAGGCCCCCGTCCCGATTCTTCACCACGGGTCTTCCATCAGACCGGAACAAAGCCATGGAACTGCGGAGGGTTTTGCACACTATGCTCCAGGCTGGAGTTTATAGTGCCTGTTCCATTCTCCGAGAGGGGCCAGGGTTTCTATTCCAATCTGTTTTTGGTGCAGAAACCCAATGGGTCGTACCGTCTGATTCTCAACCTCAGAGCACTCAACAAGTCCTTGCGGATGCCGAGGTTTCGGATGGAGACTCTACGGTCCATCATTCTGGCGCTGGAACCTGGGGATTACATGGTGTCGTTGGACATACAGGACGCTTACCTGCATGTCCCTATTCTTTTACGCCATCAACAGTTCCTCAGGTTTGCAATCCGCAACGATCACTTCCAGTTCCGGGCGTTACCTTTTGGGCTGGCGACAGCACCACGTGTATTCACCAAGGTTATGGCGGCTTCCCTGCAGCTGCAGGGAGTCCGCATGTTGCTGTACCTAGACGATCTTCTGTTGGTGGCAGGATCTCCAGAGCTGCTTCTACGCCACTTGGACCTGACCATTGCGGTACTGCAACGGCACGGCTGGTTAATAAACTGGCAGTAGTCCACCCTGATCCCGTCTCAGAGGATTCTGCACCTCGGAGCCTTATTGGACTCCGGATAGCAAAGGATCTTTCCGACGGGGGAAAAGATCTCTGCCTTACAGTTGAAGGTGCGCAGTTGTCTGCAGAGTCGCGGAGTGTCTCTGCATTCGGCGATGAGGTTACTGGGTTCCATGGTGTCAGTATTCGACATGGTGGAATATGCCCAGTTTCACTCCAGACCTCTGCAGCACTTGATCCTGTCCAAATGGGATGGACTGCCTCAGAGTCTAAAGTCCCAGATGATGGTGCTCACTCCGGAGGTTCGCCTGTCCCTAGCCTCGTGGTTGCAGACGACCCATCTCAACAAGGGTCGTCCATTCTGGGTGGCGAATTGGGTCCTGTTGACAACGGACGCCCGCCTTCGGGGCTGGGGACCTGTCACGGGTCCTCACTTGTTTCAGGGCAGATGGACTCAGGTGGAAAAGGAGCTTCCAATAAACATCTTGGAACTCCGCGCCGTTTTCAATGCTCTCCAGCAGGCACAGCGGGTTCTCCAAGGTCATCCGGTGCAGGTACAGTCGGACAACGCCACCACCGTGGCCTACATAAATCGGCAAGGAGGAACCCGAAGTCGGGCGGCACTCGTAGAGGTGTCCCGCATCCTGGTCTGGGAGGAGGGCAATCTCCCGGCAGTATTCTTCCCAAGAGTTCTCAACTGGGAGGCGGACTTTCTCAGTCGCCAGGACGTTCATCCGGGGGAATGGTCTTTGCACCAGGACGTCTTTCAACTTCTGGTGGACAGGTGGGGTCTTCCAGAGATCGACCTCATGGCGTCACGGCACAACAACAAGTTGCCGGTATACGGGTCTCGCACAAGAGACGAAAAGGCGTCTCTAGTGGATGCTCTGTCAGTCCAGTGGACGTTCCGGTTTGCTTACCTATTTCCTCAGTTTTCCCTCCTTCCACGGGTAATCCGGAAATTCAAACAGGAAGGAGGGATGCTCCTGTTGATGGCTCCTGTGTGGTCTAGGCGGCACTGGTTCTCAGACCTTCAGGGTCTGTCCGTGGACAGTCCTCTGCGGTTGCCGCTGCGACTGGACCTTCTGTCGCAGGGTCCTTATCTTCACACGGACCTGACTCGGCTGTCTTTGACGGCGTGGCTGTTGAGACGGCCATGTTAAGGTCCAGGGGGTTTTCCAGCTCTGTAGTACGGACTATGCTAAGAGCTCGGAAGCCGCCTTCTGCAAGAATATACCATCGTGTGTGGCATACGTTCTTCCAGTGGTGTCGACCGAGAGGTTATGCACCTCGGGAGTTCCGTCTGTCTAGAGTGTTGGCTTTTCTACAGGCGGGACTAGACCATGGGCTTCGCCTTGCTTCTCTGAAGGTACAGGTGTCTGCCCTGTCCGTCTGGTTCCATCGTAGTATTGCTGCAATCCCTGACGTGCGCACCTTTATGCAAGGTGTTCTCCTTTTGTTCCACCGGTGGCGCCTTGGGATTTAGCTATGGTCCTGAGGGCTCTCCAGGGACCGCCGTTTGAACCACTGGGCTCAGTGGACCTTAAATGGCTTACAGCTAAAACAATATTTCTTCTGGCCATTGCTTCGGCCAGACGTGTTTCTGACTTAGGGGCTCTCTCCTGTAGACCCCCTTTTCTGATTTTTCATAGGAACAGGGTGGTGCTGCGCACTCGTCCTGGTTTCCTTCCCAAAGTTGTTTCGAGTTTCCACATCAAGGAAATCGTTGTGCCAGCGTTTAACTCACCTCACCTTTCCGTGGGTGAGGCCACTTTGGATGTTGTGCGGGCCTTAAGGATTTATGTTGACCGCACTTCTTCGTTTAGGAAGTCGGACGCCTTGTTTGTCCTCTATGGCTTCCGTAAAAAGGGTTGGTCTGCTTCAAAGCAGACTTTGGCAGGCTGGATTCGTATGGCCATTTCAGAAGCTTATCTTCATGAAGGCCTTCCGGTTCCTTCCTTTGTGAGGGCTCATTCCACTAGGTCTGTGGGTCCTTCGTGGGCAGCTTGATGTGGTGCCTCTGCAGTCCAGATCTGCAAGGCTGCCATGTGGTCCTCTGTCCATACCTTTGTGAGGTATTATGCGTTTGACACCTTTGCCTTTCAGGATGCTTCCTTCGGGTGGCGGATTCTCCATTCAGCACAGGAGTTTCCCCATCCTTGAAGGATACTGCTTTGGGACATCCCCAAGGTATCCTGTGGATACCCTATGGACCCTGATGTAGAAAATATGAGATATGGTAAGAACTTACCTTTGTTATCTCTATTTCTACGAAGTCCATAGGGTTCCACAGGACTCCCGCCCTGTCGCACCTGTGCTGTAGATGGGCTTTACTCTGGTCACCGGTTTTTCCATCTCCCTCTGGTGAGAATGTGATTCTTGTGTGTGTCCAGATCTTTTTTTCTCTCTCTTCCTTCTCCTCCTCCGGCCTATGGCTTGGTACGTAACTGAGATGCCGTGGCTCGGGGGCGGGGTATAGGAGGGGGGGACCCTAGTGCATCCTGGGAGGCTGAAAACTTTAACTCTATGGTGCCCGATGCCTGACGTCATCACCTATACCCCAAGGTATCCTTTGGAACCCTATGGACTTCGTAGAAATAGAGATAACAAAGGTAAGTTCTTACCATATCTAATATTTTTTATTTGTATTTAAGCATTGTGCATAAAAGGTCCCATACCACCTGTGAGTCGTGTGTGATTTATTATTGTACACTACTAAAGCTTTGTGTATTCCATATTCTAAACAGGTTGTTGAAACATTGGATTTGGACCCTCCTTGTGCACCAGCTGTACTGTCGGAATCTCCAGTTCATTCACCTACTGTAGTGACAGCCCCCAGCATTCCACAATGTATTACATCACCTCCTACGCCAACTATTACTCAGACACCAATGCCAACCCCTGTACCCATCCAACCGCCACAAGTCGTTGCTCCACCTCAGCAAAGCATTGCTAAAATAATTATTTCCAAGCAAATGCTACAAGCTGGGCAGATCCCTACATCCATTGCCATGTCGCAAGGCATGGTGACCGTAATCCCTACCACTTTGGTGACATCCAGAAGTCTACCCCTGCACCAGTTGCAGCCTAGCCCACAGGCACGAATTACACGATCAGTGTTACAAGCAGCAATGCAACTTCCACCACGCCTACAGCCTCCTCCATTACAGCAGATGCAGCAACCCCCACGTCTACAGCAGATGGCCCCTGCACAGCAGCCTTCAATCACAATTCTGCAGTCCCCTCCACCTTTACAGCCAATGCAGAAAGTTCGACTCAGTTTGCTTCAGCCTCCGCCATTACAGATAAAGATTATACCCCCTCCTCTTCAGCCCCAGCCTCAGACTGTTCAAGTCCAAGCACGACCCATTCCAATCAGTGTCCCCACCTCTCCAGAAGCACCTTCCTCACCTGAACATCTGGAAGTATTGACAGAAGTAGTGCAAGAGGTAAGTTTTAGAATTCTTTCCTAATTAAAGGGAAATTGTCACATAACTTTTAATGAGTATCTTTATTGCTTGAAGTTACAATATGACTTAGAAGTTTCTTGTTATAGATTGCAAAATAAATTGTTTGCTACAGTCTTTCAATTAAATAATTCCATTGACATGGAAACCTAGAAAAGACTTTTCAACAATTTCTTGAATAATAATTGAACCAAATTAATAATTGTCTAATTTGCAGGCATTTTGTGATTCATTGTGCAAGCATATTTTTCTTCATCCTCTCCTAACGTATCATATGTTTTACATATGACATTAAATATTAGAATCACTCAGAGCCTTCAAAGAAGAGTGCAGAGTGATGCAATTAGTACTAGACTATGTAACAAGATTACTTGCAATTTTAAAGTGAACTGTTGTGGTAAACTGTACTGATTGCTATATAGTTCTTCTGCTGTTCTGCATCACCTATAGAATATTTGTCGCCAACACTTCATACCAAGGCGTTTAAATGTCTGCATTATTTGGTCTACTGCAACAAATGTATTTCCCTCCTTCCAAAACCTTTTCTCTTTCCTGCTGATTTTAGCTGCTTGGTGAAATTGATTTTTTAATTGTCCATTACCTGTTCCAGAACATGACTTTTTTCACTGCTATGACTACTCTTTCTAGGAGTCTCCCCCAACACAGATGGATGTGGAACTGGTGAGTGGTTCTCCTGCTCACAGCCCTTCTCCCCAGCCTAGATGTGTACGTTCTGGATGCGAGAATCCCCCAATAGAGAGCAAGGATTGGGACAATGAGTATTGCAGCAATGAGTGTGTAGTCAAACACTGCAGGTGAGTAAGGTGCAGTGTGTGTCATTCATATGTTTTATCTTTTTAATAGAGGAAGGGGCTACAGTGTAATATTTTTTTCTCATTAGAAGGCACAATATCTTGTAGCAACATAAATCTGTCAATTAAGAGTGTTTATATAATTGGGACTATAGTCCTTTTAATGTAATTGTTTTTGCTTTCTAGTGGATGTACTTACCCAAAATATATGTTGTGTTTCAGAGATACCTTCTTGGCTTGGGTTGCTGCACGAAGTCAGGGGACACTTGCATCTGTGAAATAACCCCTGTCCTCCCCAATACGGGGTGTTTTGTGGAAAACTGAGGAACGTGGCTAATAACTCACAAGGAAAATGCCAATATCCAAGAGACAAATTTTTATTGACTACTCTGTACATATTATATGTGAGCAAGGACTTTATAGGATGGGGCGAGCTTTAACCACTTTTGTGCTGAATAGCCATTGTTGCATTAAGAAGCAACAGTGAATAGCCCTGTATCTACGTTGGAAACCAAATTCTATTTCCCTCAGTCTGACACTGTATCACAGTGCATTATTTGTATGGAGTTGGTGTAGTTTTACAGGCATCAATACATCACCAATCTTAGCCTTGTTTATTTTTTTTTCTTGACGCTGGCTCGTTAATAATAATGTTTGAAAGCCTGCTAAGGATGCAGTCTCACAAAGGATTAAACGGCTAAAGAAGTAAACGTGGAAGATACATAAATCAATGTGTATGTTCAATAAAATCTAAATGTGATGTTAGTGAGTTTTTAGGATATTTGAAGGTATGACAATTGTTCCTGTCTTCATTAACCTTTTATATGCCTAATTCACAAGAGGCCTAGTGAACATCATTTCAAATGCTAAACAGGCAGTTGTTTTTTTTTTTTTTTTTGAGAGCTTGATCTGCCTGTGCAAGTTGGTGACATTTTCAACTCAATGATTTTTTTTTTTTGGCTATTGGCCTTTGTTTTAGTGGCAATACATAAATATGTATAAATGTTGTCTGATTGTGGTACTACACAGACAGTGCAAGTAATTCTGTCCACATCTTCCTTATCCTGTACAAGGGCTTATTAGGTTATTGCTACTTACATACACATCCTATCCGTTGTTTCAATAGGCAAGTTAGATTCTAACACTGAAGTGTTAGTGAAGGACCAGGCCCCGAAGATCTCAGAACAATAGCTACATTTTGTCCATACAACCATATATCTCTACAATGCAGCATCTGTCAATTGCTGTATGTACTTGGAATACATTTGGGATGTATTTTGGACCTGTCTTCCTAGCATTATTGGATATATCATGAAGAGCTACTGATAATTTGCTGCTTTTTAAAAGGCAAATCTGATTTATTTTTTTTATTTCAGTGTAATATAAAGTATTTGTGTGTGTTTTTTGGGGACAGATTGGTGATGAATGTTCTCTGCATGGGGTAGGCAGTGTTTGAATAATAATTCTGTGCACACTATTTAAACTAAGCTCATATTTATTAGTCAAATATTTTGTACTGCCTGTGCAAGGCTTTTATCAGACCGCCATTCTGCAATGGAAGAATGTCCTCTATACAGTTATGAACAATAGAATACCTTATCTATTTTTTTTAATCTTTGGCAAACTCTACCTTCCCCAACTTCTCCTTCAACTTTTACAAAAAAAAAATCCAAATCCCATCTCTTCTTTCACCTGATTTGAAAGATCAGTGGTTAAACTTTACCCTATTGAGTTTAAAGAATTCACACTTATACAAGATTTACAGGGTAAAGCAATCCTTAAAGTGTGCGAATTCATGTCTGGTGTTATATCTGACTGTTAGGATGTTTAGTGCATGTTATCTATTGTATAAATAGTTTGACATGTATTATAGAGACTTATATGAAGAGAAATCACTTGCCTTGTAGAGATTTTGAACTCTTATTTGATTTACAGCATATTAAAAGGACAAGAGCTATGAAATGTTGGGCAACAATAAATTATTTTGGAAGACTTTGTTCTTTCTAGGTGGTGAAATTACTACTTTGGACATGTACAGTTATCATGATGTCTTTATTAGCAAGGTGTTCTAAACTTAAACATAGACAAATTGCCTCCCTTTAGTGCTTTAGATTGTGGATATCAAAACAGTGTTAAAACTACTTTGAATTTTCTTAAAATCACCATGTCAAAAAGGTTTTCAAGTACATCAACAGAATTATAATAAAAACTGTTCATCTCAGTAAACTGGAAAGATAATTTGATACAAACCATTGATCATAAGGTTATTTTGATTTTTGTGTTTCAAAAAAAAAAAATGACTATAAATAGTTTTGCTATAATAACTTAAGCATTTAATGTTTAAAAAAATGGTATGGGATCTATTGTGTGACATGGTTTCTGTAATGTAGAGAACTGTTGTGCGCACACTATCTCCTTGGCATTGCTTTTTTTCAACTGCTTAGATGTGCTTTCAGTGAGAACATAGGGAAACAGGCCCTATTTATGTATGATTTTGTAACCGTTTCCAATTTGGGGGACATTGTTACCATAGGTTGTGCAGGGCTCACGTGGGAATATGTATTTAGTTTTAATCTTTGAAGCTATCCTATTTTGAAGCTCCACCCTTCTATATTCCACCTCTATCAAGTAATCTTTTTTTTTTCTTTTTCATTCATCTGGGGGATGCCATTACTTCTGGGTTATGCATAGTGAGGTGTGGAGTTGGACACTAGCCAATTGACAACTGGCTCCCACCCCCTATATAACCCCTCCCCTTCCACCGTAAACTCAGTCTTGTTTTTAGTGCCTTGAAAGTAAGGCCCTGGCTAGGTCCTAGCTTTTATTTTGATGTTTGGTTTGGGTGCTTAGTCCTGGCAGCAGACGACAAATACTAGCAGAGTGAGAGTTATATAGATTAAAGGTCTGTGTGAACTGTATCCCACTCTAAAGACAGCTCCTGAGAGGGTCACCAAAGTACACAGTCCCTGGGTCTTTCTCCATGCCAGACACACATTTGAGGCTGCTTGCAAAGAGAAAGTAAGCTTATTACAGAATGTGTAAAAATCTTATTCGCCATTATGTACTTCTTCCCGTTACACTGCTTTTGAGCAGATTGACCGGGCTTGTTATTACTTACACGCAGTGTAGAGCTAGCATGTCTCACGCCTCCCCGGGGCTTCCACAGTACCATGCCGCTTTCATTTCTGAGGGTTTCCTTGTTGGCCTTCCGCAGGGATTACAAAGCAGCAACATGCTGCTGGCTTTTGGGGAGAGAGAGACTTGGGTTCCAGCACGCGGTGCCGCTGCATGTGTAGTAGCGCAGCGGGTGACTTCATCATCCCAGGCTGCGGTTAGTCTCCAGGGAACGCCGGAGGCTATGGTTGCACAGGTGCCCTAAGTGAGCAAGATCCTGCGCCCGGCCACGCCTCCCCCAGATATTTTGTCAGCAGCTCACACGGCTGCAAAGCCATGCATTACATCTGATGAGAGCGGCTGAAGCTATGTGGAGGAGCTTACAGCAGATACTGGGGATGAATGCTAACAAGATAAGCAGTTACCTAGGATTATTATGTATTAACCTGGTGTTTTCTGGGCTTTTAGATATTTAAGCATCTTTTACTGCACCTTTCTCAGGAATTTAGGCAGTAACATACAGGGTATATAAGATTTGTTTTACTTTTGGTTTTTGCAAAGACTGAATTTTTTTTTTTTTGTGCATTTAACAGATGAGTAAATAGAGTCTTAATTAGCCTGTTATTTTTCTATTCAATCAGTGCTACACTTTTTCCATGGGAATTTAGGTAGCTACTGTATCTGTATTGGTTAGACTTGTCTTTTTCAGTATGGAGAAGCCAGACAAGGGTTCAAAAAACAGGGATCAGTCACTGTTTATACCTGTATAAAATGTGAGAATAAAATGGCAAAAAAGTACAGACCCAGGGTTGCCCTGTGCTGGTGGTTCACAGGGGGTTTTATTATCAGGAAGTTTGGCTGAACAGTCGGTCGTGCCTGATTGGGCCAGATCTATGGCTGACGCCATAGGTGAATTACGTCACTTACAGGAAAATTATATGGTACCCTGTGCTCAAGCTCCTCCTTTGTCTGATCCCTCGGTAGAGCCCAGACGGGCCCAAAATACGGGACTATGTCTCGCTCAGATGGTGACGTCCCTAAATAAAATAACGTCTGCAGGGGCTACAGCCATTAAAAGACATTCGGGCCATTCAGTGGATTTTCCTAGAGAAGAGGCTTCAGCTACCTCTTCCAAGAAGAAGGGGAATTAGATTATGACTGGGAAGACACCTGAAACTGAGAGGGTGACTCCCATTCTGATTCAGGAGTTTCTATGTTGATAGATGCGGTCAGGCAAACTTTGCAGCTACAGGAAGCAGGTATTCCAGAAACTAGTTCAGTTTCTTTAAACGTAAGAAGAAACATGTATCCATTTTCCCATAATTTTCACATTTATAGGAAATATTAAAAGAAGCCTGGTTAAAACCTAACTCCAAATTTCATATTCCAAAAAAAATTTAAGTGTCTTTATCCTTTTCCAGAAGCAGATGCCAATCCTTGAGAAATTACACCCATAGTGGATGCTTCTATTGCTAGGTTGGATCCCACAACACAGTCTGTAACTCCTAAAGGTGCACATCCACTGGACCAGTGGTTCTCAAACTCTGTCCTCACGACCCCACACAGTTCACGGTTTCCAGGTCACCCAGCAGGTGCACAGATGTAGTAATTACTGACACATTTTTAAAGATTCACAGGTGAAGCTAATTATTTAACTTGTGAGACGTGGAAAACATGCACTGTTTGGGAACCTGTACACTAGACGATTGCTCCCTGTAAAAATATCGTTAAGCGATTTTCCCTTGAAATTTCCCTCTACATATGATCGTTAAGACTATTATTTGCAAATGATTAAACGATATTGTATCATTCAAATTGACTGACAGATTTCAGTTGAGAGTTTTATACTCGGCAGATATGTTTCTTGAGTGGTTGGTGGGACTTTCATGAGGGAATAAATAGGTGGTGGACATTTTATTATTTGCATTTATGGTCTGTGGCTAGTTTGGTTTGGTTTATACCTGCTGAACGCTGTTGCATTGCTAATTTGCTGTGGTTTGTTTTTGGCTTGTCTTTAAAAAAACTACTTATTTTTGATCATCATGGATCCTTATTGCTATCGTGTGATGACAGCATATGCTGGAGTTGTGCATTTGGCTGATAGGGAGAGGTCTGAGAGACCGAGAAGGGTGCACTCATGCTGGACTAAGGAGTGGCTGCTGCAGAGGAATACTCTCACATACAATTACTGATGGGAATTCGTGTGAACAACCCTGATGACTTCCGTAACTTTCTGCATATGGATGACGTCCCCTTCCGGGAGTTACTGAGTCTGGTGACGCCTTACATACAGAGGCAGGATATGAGGATGCGGAGGGCCATACACCCTAAGGAGAGGCTGATACCTTGCTGACCTGAAGTTTGGCACCCTTATCTCAGCGCAAACTTTGGGTCGCATCATCCCCAAGACCTGCAGAGCCATATTTACGGTCCTGAAGGCTCAGTATTTTAAGGTCATTATAATTTATATTGTCTGTTTCTACTTCAGGGTTCATAGGAGGTTCACAGGGTTGACCTTGGGGTATAGCTGAATCTGGATCCACGGGCACCACGCAGCTAAAGCTTTGCTGCTCCCAGGATGCACTTGGGTCTGTTCTCTATACCCCGCCCCCGAGCCACAGCACCTCAGTTTTAGTTGGTGCCCGGCCGGAGTCGGGTCACCCTGGCACAGTGGGGCTGCTTCTGCACGCGGGGGAAGCAGAATGCAGTCTTCAGCCGCCGGTCTCTGGGGACAGACCAGCGGCGCTAGTAGCGGCGGCGGGCTCCCCCTGCACCAGGAATACCCTGTGTAACCGCTGGACCACCAGGGTGTAAGGACCGGCGGGGAACCAGCTTCCCTGGGAGTTTCATTACTAGCAGGGGAGGCAGCCTTCCCTGCTTTAGCGGCTCCTCAGCCCAGCGCGCTTTCTCATGCGTGCTGGCGTCGCTGGGCTGCTCTCGGCCACTCCTCCTGAGAGTTCTCCGGTGGCCATCTTCCCAGGCACCAACGCAGAGCTCCCAGGCGGCATCCAGTGGACCGGTCCCCCTGCGTACTTCTCCCCTGTTCAGGACAGTGTTCGCAGCGCTATAACCCTCCCAGACACTGAATCTGGGAGGTTGATTGTAGCTGAAGGTGCAGTGAGTATACCTTCCTGCATGGTATGTGACTTGCTAGTGCTGCTGTCTGTGCTTATTTCTACTTATTGTCAGCTTGTACCTATCCCTTTCCTTCTACGGCCCGCAGGTACGTGGGGGAGGGGTGTTCTTTCTGTGTACCTCACTTATATAGATCCACGTATTTGTGAGGTCGTCACATACAGTGGTGTGCTACGCAGTACCATATTGTGGGCTGTTTGTGTTGCATACTTGGGACTGCGCAGGTGTTATACGCCTTACCTTGTTTCGGTGTCATGTCTGATGAGAATGAGCACTCCGTGGCTCCTGTGTTTTCCTGCCGGCGCTGTTCGGCAGGGGTTGATGGGGTGGATTTGTCTCAGGACGGTCTGTGTGGGCGGCGCCAGCTGGTACCTGGTCCCTCTAAACCCTCGGTGGCGCACGATCCTCCTTGGGCGATGTTTACACAAGTGCTGGCATCGATCGCGGACCGGCTTGCGGTCCCGACTGCGGTCCCTTCTAGGGCGTTGCCCCAGCCTACCATTCCCCGGGGGTTACGCATCTGGTGCAGTCTCATTCCGGGTCTCAGACTGTGGATCCTTATGCGGGATTGCCTGTATACGTGCAATCTCCCACAGTGCCGCAGCAGTCAATGGTACCCTTTCAGGGGTATCCTCAGATGGTACCCCCTCCCTGGATGGATGTCCTTTCCAGCTCTGTTCAGAACCTAGCGGCCTCGTCATCAGCTTTTCAGTCACTGCTGCACAGTGATTTGCCCCCAAAGGCGTCCAAGTGATCCGTTCCGGCTTCACTGGCAGCGCAGTTCACGGACACGGACGTGTCTTCGGATGACGGAGAGATCCACAAGGACTCTGATTCGGATGCCGGGGCCCAGGAGGTGGAGGTTAAGTCCTCCATTAATGTGCCGACATTGGTTAGGGCAGTGTGGGCCATCCTTCATATAGAGGAGGAGGATGTGCCGACTCCTAGGTCGAAGTACCGTAATTTTAAAAAGGCCAAGGTTGCTTCGACTGTTTTTCCCCTGTCCGACCAGTTGACGGATCATATGGCGGGGGCCTGGCAGTTGCCCTGCAAGAGATTCCAACCGCAGAAACAGATGGCTTCCAACTATCCTTTTCCTGAGGCTCATTGCAGGAAATGGGAAACTCCGTCTGCGGTGGATTCCCACGTCACCCGCTTAATTAAAAGCGCTGCGTTGCCTTTACCATCTATCTCCTCCCTGAAGGATCCTATGGCCAGGAAAGTGGAGACTTGTTTAAAGTCTATCTACTCTCTCTCTGGGGCTGTGGCCCATCTGTCCATGGCCATCTCTTGGGTGGCTAAGGCCAACGAGAGCTGGGCCAACGCTTTGGAGGATACCGCTCCAGATGATGCTCCGGAGCTCCAGAGGGCGTTGATAGGACAAATGAGGGATGCGGCTTCCTACATTGGGGAAGCGTCGTTGGACGCCAGCCTGTTGACCTCTAGGGTGTCCGCTGCGGCTGTGTTGGCGCATCGGTCCTTGTGGCTGCGGTCTTGGAGAGCTGACGCAGACTCCAAGAAGGGCCTAGAGGCCTTACCGAGTATCCAATATCTTGTCCATGTCTAAATCAGCCTTCCTCCCTTCGGCTTCTGCACCTACCAAGGTACGGAGCTCTGCCTTTTGGTCCTTTCGGGTTCAGGGCAAGGCCAAAGGTCAGTCCTTCCCGAGGCAGTCGGCGGCCAAGGCCGCTTCTAAGTTCAAGAAGCAGGCTTGGAGTGCCAGGCACCCTTCTTCCAAGCAGGAAGATTAACCTTCTGCCTGATGGGATGGGCCTTCCTCTGGGGGACCTGAGAGTGGGAGGCCGACTTCTTCTATTTGCCCAGTGCTGGCACAATACCACCACGGATGCCTGGGTTCGAGAAGTGGTCTCCCAGGGGTACGCCCTGTCTTTTCGGCACAGACCGCCCCACCAGTTTTTCTGCACGAGTCCTTCTCAGGACAAGACCAAGGCTTTACAGATTCAGAGGGCTATAGAGTCCTTGCTGAAAGCAGAGGTCATTGTTCCCGTTCTTCAATCACAACGAGGGACAGGGTACTATGCGTCTCTGTGTCTGGTGCAGAAACCCAATGGTTCTCATCGCCCTATCCTCACTTTCAAGTCTCTGAACAAATTCAGGATGGAAACGTTATGTTCCATCATTCTGGCGATGGAACCTGGGGATTACATGGTGTCCCTGGATATCCAGGACACCTACCTCCATGTTCCGATAGCACCTTCGCATCAGCGGTATCTTTGGTTTGCTGTCCTTCAGCAGCATTATCAGTTCAGGGCGCTACCCTTTGGCCTCTCCACGGCGCCGAGGGTATTCACAAAGATTATGGCTGTCATGGCCGCACATCTTCGGAACCAGAATGTACGGCTGCTGCCGTATCTGGACGACCTCCTGTTGCTGGCGAGCTCCCCGGAGGTACTGCTTCAACATCTCCACCTGACGATCGCTTGCCTGCAAGCACACGGGTGGTTGATAAATTGGAGAAAGTCCTCCCTGATTCCATCACAGTGGATGGTTCATTTGGGAGCCCTGCTGGATTCTCGTCAGCAAAGGATCTTCCTGACTCCGGAGCAGGTCTCCTCCCTACAGCTGCAGATACACAGTTGCCTGAGCAGTTGCTGCCTGTTGGTCCATTTGGCTATGAGAGTTCTGGGGTCCATGGTGTCGACATTCAACATGGTGGAATTTGCCCAGTTCCATTCACGGCCCCTGCAGGGGCTGATTCTATCGGAATGGAACAGGTTACCTCACCGGATCCGCTCTCAGATGCTGGTGTTGTCCCCGGAGGTTCGGCAGTCTTTGGCTTGGTGGCTTCAGACAGCTCATCTGGTCGAGGGGTGCCCCTTTTGGATCCCGGACTGGGTACTGCTCACGATGGATCCCAGTCTCCGGGGTTGGGGGGCAGTGACCGGCTCTTTGTCACTTCAGGGTCGTTGGTCTGCGGAAGAAGCACTTCTCCCCATCAACATCCTGGAACTGCGGGCAGTATACAGGGCCCTGCAGTCATCCGGCCCCGCTCTTCACGGAAGGGCGGTGCAGGTGCAGTCCGACAATGCCACCACGGTGGCGTATATCAACCACCAAGGAGGAACTCGCAGTCGGGCAGCGATGTCGGAGGTGTCTCGCATCCTTGCTTGGGCGGATTGCCACATTCCAGCGATCTCGGCGGTCTTCATCCCCGGAGTCCTCAATTGGGAGGCGGACTTCCTCAGCCGTCACAACGTGCATCCCGGGGAATGGTCGCTTCACCCAGAGGTGTTTCAGCTACTCGTGGACAGATGGGGGCTGCCGGAGCTGGACTTGATGGCCTCCCGTCACAATCACAAGTTGCCCGTTTACGAGTCAAGGACAAGAGACGCAGGCGCATGTTTGGTGGACGCGCTGTCGGTGGAATGGACGTTTCACCTGGCGTATATGTTTCCTCCGCTATCCCTACTTCCTCGGGTTCTGCGGAAATTCAAGCAGGACGGCGGCACGCTCGTGCTGGTAGCTCCGGCGTGGCCCAAACATCCTTGGTACTCCGATCTGAGGAGCCTCTCCATCGACGCTCCGTACCTTCTTCCTCAGCGTCGGGACCTGTTGTCTCAAGGGCCCTGCCTTTACCCAGGTCTGGGTTGGCTGTCTTTGACAGCGTAGCTCTTGAGACAGCCGTCTCGAGGTCTCGGGGCTGCTCCAGTTCGGTTATTGGTACCATGCTCATGGCACGCAAGCCTGCTTCCGCACGGATTTACCACAGGGTGTGGCACACTTACACCACTCAGTGGTGTGAGTCCAGAAGCTATGATCCTCAGGTGTTCCGAGTTTCTAGGATCTTGGAATTTCTTCAATCAGGTTTGGACCTCGGCTTACGCCTTGCCTCTCTGAAGGTTCATGTGTCCGTTTTGTCCGTGTGGTTCCAACGATGGATTGCTACACTGCCAGATGTTCACACCTTTTTCCAAGGTGTTCTCAGGATCCAGTCTCCCTTCGTGCCTCCTGTGGCTCCTTGGGACTTGGCGGTGGTGCTACGGATCCTGCAGGGTCCTCCTTTTGAGCCTCTTGAGTCAGTGGAACTCAAGTGGCTGATGTTTAAGACCGTTTTTCTCCTGGCGATTGCTTCTGCCAGGAGGGTGTCAGAATTGGGAGCGCTTTCCTGTCGCCCTCCTTTTCTGATTTTTCACCAGGACAGGGCGGTGCTCCGCACTTGTCCTGAGTTTTTACCTAAAGTGGTCTCGAAGTTCCACATCAATCAGGAACTTGTTGTGCCTGCGTTTCAGTCACCTGATCTTTCAGCTGGTGAGGACCATATTTTGAAGAATAAACACCCCTAAAAAAAAAAAAAAAAACAGGTCACACAAATGGCATGAGTATTTACTAATGGCAATATCAATTTACATATGTAAAGAAATGAATAAAGTTTTAATATCAGTCACTTTAAACAAAATTAGTAATAGTTATGTTTAGAATATATTTTTTAACTTTTAATGTAAGAACCATTAAAAAGGTGGCACATAGTATGTGGATGAAACAAACATCTTTTTATTTAAAATACAAGTTGTTTTTTTTTTGTTTTTGTTTTTTTTGCAAAAGACAGATTTTATATGCATGTTTCTTGCAAATGAACTGCACCCTCACCATTGATAAAGTTAATGTATTCTTCCCTGACCTCTTTGGCACGTCCTGAAGCCACCATGGGGATTCGGAATCTGGAGACTGAGGACCAGTTCACTGTTCAGCATGTTGTCCTGCGGATCCAAAACTGAGGTTGGTACCGGTCTTTGGGGTGTTTTTCCGATTAAGGAAATTATGTAGGGCAAAGCAGGCCATAACTACCCACTCTATTTTCTCAACTCCCAAATTTATTGGACTATAGAAAATGCGGAGCCGACTACACGATACCAAATGCATTTTCAACTGTGCGCCAAGCCCTTGCTAGACGATAGTTATAGATTATTTTTTCCTTGTTTAAATCCCTTTGTGGATAGGGTTTCATTACATGTTTGTTTAAAGCAAAGGCCTCATCAGCTACAAAGACGAAATTCAAATTATGTTTGCATTCGGAGGCAGGTGGTAAATGGAGGTTCCTGGACATCATACTCTCGTAGAATACTGTGTCCTTGAAGGACCCACCATCTGAGGCTCATCCATTTTTGCCGACATCAATGTAAATTAACTTAAGTTAGCACTGACAATTGCCATCAGCACTATGCTAAATAGCCTTTATAATTATAATAAAGGGATCCATGAGCTGGTGGGACAATACGCACGTGTTTCCCATCAATTGCCCCATCACAATTTGAGAAATTCCACTTGTCCTCAAAATCATGGTCATCTATTCACCAATCCTCAATGGAAGAGGGAAACTAGAAAAAAACTAAATAAATACCAAAAAACCCATTGCAGCAAAAAATATACCATACCAGCATTTCCAATTATTATTTGTTAGACAATTGGAGTTTGGTAGCAATGAATAGTATGAGGACAGCACGTTTCACATTTAGAGGGGGGACAGTGGAGGCTAGCAATATATAGTAGAGGGCCAGCACATGAACAATAACATATTAGGGCAGACAGCAGGGACCTGCAAGCATATAGTATGAGGACAGCACGTTTCACATTTAGGGGGGGGAGACGGGACAGTGGATGCTAGCAGATGAGAAATAAGAGATATGGTAAGAACTTACCTTTGTTATCTCTGTTTCTACGAAGTCCATAGGGTCCACAGGGTTGACCTTGGGGTATAGCTGGATCTGAATCCACGGGCACCACGCAGTTAAAGCTTTGCTGCTCGCAGGATGCACTTGGGTCCGTCCTCTATACCACAGGCACCTCAGTTGGTAAGCAGCCAAGGCCGGAGGAGGAGACTAAACAGAGAAGGAAGACTGGAACACACAAGAAACCATACTCACAGAAATGGGAGACGGAAAACCGTTGACCAGCCACACAGCCCATTTGAAGCCAAGTGCTTCGGGGCGGGCGCCCTGTGGACCCTATGGACTTCGTAGAAACAGAGATAACAAAGGTAAGTTCTTACCATATCTCTTGTTTTCTACTTCAGGGTCCACAGGGTTGACCTTGGGGATGTCCCAAAGCAGTTCAACTAAGGGCGGGGACGCTCCTGTGCTGAAAGGAGAACCCGGCGCCCAAAGGATGCATCCTGAGAGGCGAAGGTGTCAAACGCATAAAACCTCAAAAACATCTGAATGGAAGACCAAGTGGCCGCCTTACACAGCTGAACAGCAGAGGCGCCACATCTAGCAGCCCAAGAGGGACCCACAGAATGAGTGGAATGAGCCTTAACAGAGGCTGGCACAGGTAAACCCTCCTGTGCATAAGCCTCACAAATAACGGAACGAAGCCAACGGGCTAACTTTTGTTTGTTGGCAGGCCAACCCCTCTTGTGAAAACCAAAGAGGACAAACAATGAATCAGACTTCCTAACCCAAGCAGTCCGGTCAAACACCAGGCAATAGCATTTTCAGATGGCATCAGCTTCAGGGGTATATATCGGACATGTTAGGTTATGTTTAAAAACATTTTAAAATATTAAAATTCATTAACCAAACACCCCTTTAAAGCCCAACCCAACACCCCCATCACCCTAATAACACCCCACCCCAACATCCTTCCTACCAATACCCCCATTTACCCCTCAGCACACCTTTTAATGACCGTTTATTAACAAAAACAGTGTAAATAAGGACACCACACATGTTTGTTTGTAAAATGTTTTATATATTTTTATTTTTTTTACTTAATTTTCTGAACAGGATTCATCAAAAATATACCAGACCTCTACAGCAAAGACTATTCCAATAGAAACAGAATCAAGTGGTCATGTACAGTAGAGTCCATTTCAGTGATGCCAACATTAACAAAGTAAAGGGAAACACATGTCACAACGTTCAGTATACAGGGATAAATGAAGTCCAAAAGCCTTCATCATTGCACTATGACCTTACTCAAGGTCAACCTGGAGAAAAAAACTAAGAGGAATGAACAGAATTTTGCAACACTAGTAAAAAACGCATTAAAAAAATCACAAAATAAAAAAAAAAATTGCCCTGTAGAGTGGTCTGTGCACTCTACCATGCAGAATGCACACCACTCATGGAGGTGCTGTGAAAGGAGGCGGTGGCGCTGGGCTACATGACGCTTGATAGGTGTGGGCATGTGACAGAGGAGGAATTGGCATAGGATATGCCGGTCGATGCTGTGGGACTGGGAAACTGCCTGAGGCCAAGGGGGTGGGCCGCTGCCTAGGGTATAATCCTATGTTCAAGTCTTTCTTTGATTCGCCTTCAAGACCCTGAAGCATAGCATCATACACTATGCACTTGAAATGAGCGGCCTGGCTGGGTGCCATGCTTAATTTCCTTGGGGATGTTCATTGCAAAACATGTTTCTCGATCGGGGCGCTTCTGAAGAACCTCCGCGTGTTGCAAAAAATGTTCACTCCTCGGCGGTCCAGAGGCTGGAGTCCTGGTAGCCGTCTTCCTCTTGACGGGAGCCTGGGAAGATGGCAGCTCGATTGTAGACTATAGACTCCAAAACCTCTGTGAGCTCGCTGGATGGGGGTTAGGATCGACGTCCAACTTGACGAACTCTGAAAAATACAAAATATTAGTTTTAAAGAATAAAATGTAACAAATACTTAGCATTATTCAACTAATGTTGAAAATTCAAGCATAATAACTTTTTACATATAACAGAAAAATTGTATAGTTGTTTAAAGTTAATCAATTACCTGATCCTCGGGAACTCCACATCACGTGATCACATTGATACATGTGATCGGAGCTTACAGTCAGCACAGACGAAACTACATGACGTGTCAGTGTTTACATACCCGCTACAGGTGACTTCCAAACACGTGATCAACAGAAATCACGTGACCGGAGCGCTGGGCATGGAGAAACAATTCTAAACTTGTGTAAGTAGTTATTCATTAACCTTATATTTTTATGACCATATTTTTATTAGAATTAATCCAATAAGGTTGCTTCCTTTTCTTATATATTTTATATGAGATGATTTGTAGTGATGGACGGTTTATTGAAAGGGATTAACCCTCCTTTAATCACAAGTGCTTGATATTTTCTAATCAGCTAATGGGTATATTAAGGACTTCTTTAGACCCACAATACACACTCCTGACGAAGCTGAGCGGCCATTGCTCAGGGAAACGCGTTGAGACCAGAAACTGTGGACCACATTCAGAGTCGGTCGTTGCGGCCGCACGGTCGTACGCAGCCGATGTTCGCTGAACTGCGCATGCGTAAAGTTCGCAATGCGCGTGCGCAAACTAGCTGTTACGATCAGAAATTTCTCACTCCTTGAACACAGCCAGGTCGTTAGTTTGAGTGACAGAATGAACCGTTTGTGGGTGGTAACAGGGGAAGGTGCTTGAAAACGGGGGAGTGGAGATCCGAACGCAGGCGTGCCTAATTATGCGAACAGCGTTTAATGGGAGTGCATAATTAACAAAGTAGTGTCATGGCACACGTGACATGGGAGGTTTGTACACTGACCTGATCGTAGTGCTTAAGAGAGGGTATGGTCAACCTTAAGCTCTACGACCAGCTCCGATGGTTCCCGATCCTCGCGATTAATCCTTATATCCCAGGAGATTACGTGTGTTGTGATCGAGAAGGGGACGTGATTTAGTCTTACGACCACTACTTACCCTCAGACGTTCAGCTAACGATCTCATCTTAGGACCGCAACTTGTGATCGCTTCATTTGCATATGAATATTTATACCTGTTCCCAGGTAAGCCTTTATATAAGACTGGTTCGGTGTTTGAAGTAGATATTTATGTGGATGCATATGCTGACCAGACCAGAGAGAATATAAAAGAAACCTTATAGGTACACATCTCATTAATGTGAGGTGAGTTTAAAGGGAAAAGGAATCTTCTGAAATCTAATGGTGACATATGAATGTAACTAAAAATCTAAGGAGACCGCCACTCGTTGCTTTTAGAAGGGGACCGAACCTCAAGCAGCTTCTGATGAGCCTGACTAAAAACTTCAAGAAGGATGGGGGCTCAACTTGGTTGACAAACAAAAAGGTTGGTTGCTATCACTGCCTCGGCTGTACCACCTGTGGAGGTATGCTAACGGGCAAGAAGTTCGCCCATCCTCACACAGGGGTGAAGATTGGTATCAAACATTGGTTAACTTGCACATCTTCATTTGTCATATATGTACTTATGTGCCCGTGTGGACTTTATTACATTGGAAAGACCTCTAGGAGTTTCCGGAAACGGATGGCGAATCACAGGACTACGATCAGGCAGGCTCTGAATGATGGACAGAGCGATAAACCGGTAGCGCGGCATTTTATTCAATGTGGTCATCAGGTGGCTGCATTGAAGTCCATTTTGATAGATCATGTCCCCAAGCCTGATAGGGGTGGTGACAGGAATAAAATGTTGTTGCAAAGGGAAGCCCATTGGATTTTCAGATTGGACATGATTGCTCCGAGAGGGCTAAATGAGAATATTAATTTTAGGTGTTTCTTATGAGCATTACATATTAGCTCTTTAGACATGATATATTCGTTTTGTTGTTCTTTTAGGTGGGTTTTTGTATATGTATTTATTTCTCTTATTAGGTTTATTTAGTTTAAGTATTTGTTGTTTAAGACATCTTGTGTTGAATCATTCACCTTAGAGACATTTTATATGTACACTCTAGGGGGTGAGTATCGCATTATGTTGTGGCTTTTTTCTATATTGGCTTTTCGACTAGTGCGCTAGGATGTAGAGAGCCTGATTAGGTCATAGGGATAGCGCATGCGCAGGTACGCGGATGATCTAAGGGCATACACCGTTGTGACTGGGTCTCAGCCGGGCGGTGGAACGCAAAGGTGAAACGCATGACGTCACCGGTGAGCACCGGAAGTGAGGGAATCGTGGTGTGGTCCAGCTGGAACGCACGCGGTGTCTGCTTAGCACTGCAACACAGCTGGTGCCCAGATTGCCTCGTGGAGCGTGTATTTAGGTGTCGTGAGGTGAGTGATACATTTGTTTTACATCAGAAGCGACATTTGGAGTGATTATGCTGCAGGTCTTTAATGGCCCTGGATGGGACCGAGGTTGACAGACCACTTGAGTATATGTTGGGCTCTGTGCTGAAAAATCAGCTAGTATGCAAATTGATGATATTCCATTGTGGTGTTGTTATCTGCCTGGCAGTTTACCAACACGTGCCAGGGTTTAAACATTCCTTTCACTGGGAGGTGATGAAGATACACTGTTTGTTAGAACAATTAAAAGGATTGCATTTTTCCTACAAGAGTTTTATTTTGAAGAGTGTGCCTTCCGTTACTGGACTTTATATATATATATATATATATATATATATATATATATATATATATTGTGTCCAAAAAGCAAACCCAACAAAAAACCATAGAAATTTTGCTGGTGGTTCTCAGCTCTCATTCTAGAAACCAGCAACATGCAATCAGACGGTGTAATTAAATATAATACATTGTATAATGGAGTACTCTAATCAAAGGACCCCTTTGATTTAGTTAGACCTTCTGAGTGGCATTGTTTGCTGTTTTCTGGAACACACACACACACACACACATATTGTTGTGCCCTTATATTAAGGCTGCATCTAAAAAAACGGAAATCTCCATAGAGAATTCCGGAGGGGGGAGCATGGTGTTTAAGGGGCTACACCTCAAAAGCTGTTGGAGGTACCGAGCTGAAATTTGGTGCGGCCGGGTAGAACTGTTGCTTGGTGCTGCATGCCAAATTTCAGTGCAAAAACATAAAAAAATGGGGAATTGGGAGTAATCTAAAGTTACAACTGTCACCTTTTTGTGACATTCTCAATTAGGACCACTTTTCTGCTGTTCTCTATGGGGTATTTTGGGAAGGCATAACTCAGGGTAGGGGATGAATTTAGACTTGGGGTTTGTTTTATTAGGTAGCTATTGTGCCAGGGTACATGCTGTTGGGGTTCAGGTAAATTAGAAAGTTACAGTTTTTAAACTATTACCTCAAGAATGCGCCATTGAATAGACAGGAAATTTCAACTTGTTGCGCAGCCGCTGTAGGAGCCTCCTCCACTCACTGTGGCTTCACTTGGGTGCACAAAGATGGCCATCGTTTTCTGGCTTTAGCTGAGGTGGGCTTGGGGGAAAGAAGCGTACATTAGCTGCAGTGGGACCTGGGGGAAAGGCACAGGGGGGTAACAAGCATTAGCTGTGGCCAGAACCCGGGGACAGTAGCAGGCTTTAGCGGAGGCTGTGCAGTCGGCGGTGGGGCAGGTGTTAGGACCCGGGGGAGGTACCTGCTTCTGTGTTTAAAAAAATAAATATGGCGTGGCCCCGCCCCCCAAAAAACAACCAGCACCAGGCTTTCAGAACCAGTCCTGGTTGCCAAACTACGGGGGACAAATGACGTAGGGGTCCCACGTATTCAGCGCAACCAGCACTGGGCTCTGAGCCTGCTCTGATTCTGGAAATACAGGGTGGAAAAAATGCGTAGGGTTCCCCTGTATTTACCAGAACCAGCACCAGACTCTTTCTGGCAGGGGGGGTCAATGCCACAGCCAGGGGAGCCCTTTCACCAGGCCACCCAGCCGAAGCATCGCCCTGACCGCTAGTCAGGCCAGGGCCCCCCCAATAAAGTGTTCCCCCTCTCCAGAGTTCCAAAGGCCCAGGCTGATAGCCCAGGGCTATCCCCGGCACCCCTGGAGCGGTGGGTGTTGGGTTGACTGTATAAAGTGTGGTGCAAGTAAAGAGTTAAAATATTGCCTTTTGCTGTGGAACTAGAGTTCCCAGTAAACCTCCCCCACATGCTGGTACTTGGAGAACCACAAGTATCAGCATGCGGGGCATTATGGGCCTGCTGGTACCTGTAGTTCCACAGCAAAAGCAATATTAAAAAACCATAGAACCCATACACCATAGAAAAGTACAATTTTATTAAAACATACATGCATACACACGTGCTCACACATGCACACACTATCTCACATACTCACCTATGTATCCCTGAAGCCAATCTGTCCTCTTCTCCAGTAGATAATCCAATGGAGTACCTGTAATAAAAATTCCATACTCACCTCCTCCTATGCGTAGATCTGTCCTCTTCAGACAATCCAGGGTCTTGGCAAAAAAAAAAAAAAATGCAATTACAAGGACCCTTGCACATTAGATGTGTCCTCTAAGGAAACTACTACCCGAATGACAGCCCCGCCTAGGATTTCAGTTCAGAAATCCCGGTGCAGAGCGCTCATTGGCTGGAAAAGGCGAGCTTTCCGCCTCTCAGCCAATGAGCTGTTCTAACCATTGACTTCAATGGTGAGAATCGAGCGTGCCCTTTTCAAAAATGGCGCCCCAGGGCCATTTTTGAAATTCAAAGATGGCTGCCACAAGCCAATCACGGCTCACGACGCCATCACCCCGCCCCCTCGGCTGGCTTAAATACAGCCTGCGCGAGGCGCCATCCACTCAAAGTCCATCAGGCCGGGATGCAGCAGAGATGAGCTGGCAAAGACAGAAGACGCAGCGGAAGCCCTGGATGGGCGGCGGCCGGGAAAAAGAGCTTAAGGGCCACCGCCCTCCAGGTGAAGATGTCGTAGAAGTCCTGAGGGAAGCGGCAGCCATGGAAACAGCTTAAAGGCTGCCGTCACCCAGGTGAAGGTGCGGCATAATAGAATATTTTTAAAAAAATTGTGTCTTTTTTTAATTTTAATATTTCTTTTGCAGGGGTACTATAGGTACCAGCAGGCCCTTAATGCCTCTCCTGCTGGTACTTGTGGTTCTCTCAAGTGCCAGTATGTGGGGATGCTTGCTGGGACCTGTAGTATTACTGCAAAAGACAATATTTATATTTTCATATGCACCACACTTTACACATTCAACCCGGTGCCCACGGGTGCTGGGGATAGCCCCGGGCTATCAGCCTGGTGTGCCCTGGAGAGGGGGACCCCTTTATTGGGGGGTCCCCAGCTCCCCAGGGATCCTTGGTCTGGGCTGACTAGTGGTCAGGGGTGATGCTTCGGCTGGGGGGCCCGGTGAAAGAGCTCCCCTGGCTGTGGCATCACCTTCCCTGCTAGAAAGAGTCCGGTGCTGGTTCTGGTAAATACAGGGGGACCCTATGCATTTTCTACCCTGTATTTCCAGAACCTGGACTGACTCAATGCCTAGTGCTGATTGCGCTGAATACAGGGGACCCCTATGTCATTTGTCCCTCATATTTTGGCAACCAGGACTAGTTCTCAAAAGCCTGGTGCTGGTTGTGCTTAATATGGGGGACCCCTATGTCATTTGTCTCCTGTATTTAGCACAACCAGTACTGGGTCTTCAAAGCCCGGTGCTGGTTATTTTTGGGGGGTGGGGCATGCTTTTCCCCCCCATATTTACAGGTGCTCCATTGGACAAATTGGCTACAGGGATACATAGGTGAGTATGTGAGATAGTGTGTGCATGTGTGAGTACACGTGTGTGTGTGCGCATGTATGTTTTAATAAAATTTTACTTTTCTTTGATGTGTGTGTTCTGTAGTTTTTGAATATTGCTTTTCCTGTGGAACTACAGGTACCAGCAGGCCCGTAATGCCCCGCATGCTGATACTTGTGGTTCTCCAAGTACCAGCATGCGGGGGAGGCTTGCTGGGAACTGTAGTTCCACAGCAAAGGCCAATATTCAAACTTTACTTGCACCACACTTTACATAATCATCCTGGCACCCACCGCCCAGGGGATCTGGGGATAACCCTGGGCTCTCAGCCTGGGGAGCCCTGGAGAAGGGGACCACTTTATTGGTGGGGTACCCAGCTCCCCAGGGATCCCCGGCCTGGGCTGACTAGCAGCCAGGGGTGATGCTTTGGCTGGGGGGCCCGGTGAAAGGGCTCCCCTGGCTGTGGCATCACCCCCCCCGCTAGAAACAGTCTGGTGCTGGTTCTCATAAATATGGGGGACACCCTATGCATTTTTCCCCCCTGTTTTTCCAGAACCAGGGTTGTCTCAGAGCCCAGTGCTGGTTGCGCTGAATATGGGGGACCCCTATATCATTTGTCCCCCATATTTTGGCAGCCAGGGCTGGTTCTGACTAGCCCGGTGCTGGTTGTGCTTAAGTACAGGGGACCCCTATGTAATTTTTTCCCTGTATTTAAACACAACCAGGACTGGCTGTTAAAAGCCCGGTGCTGGTTGTGTTTTTGTTTGGGGGGGTACCTCTTTTTATTTTACACATTACATTTTTAACATAGATGCATAGATGGATCTCACTGCTGCTTTTGTGCATCTGTGACTTGATTTTATTTTTTCAGGTGCATGCGCACTACCAGTGAGCCCTCTGTAGCCCATTGATGCCCCCTTTGCACTGCACTGCTGCTACTGCTCTGTACCACCACTGCTGCTGCTACCCCACACACCTACAGCCACCTTGCACTCTGCACCTCCCAAACCACCTCCTGTGTGCTATCCCCTCTTCCACCTGCGCTAGTGTACCATTTTGTTGCCCTTCTCCCCTGCATGTGGCCCGGTTTGCTCATCCAAACCCTGATAGTTAATATTTAAAAAAAACTATGAAATTCCATAGACAAAAATCCTTACGGTTTCACATGTCCCATTAAGGCTGCTTAGACATGATCTGAAAATTCACAAAATCTATTGAATCTCTGCCACTCCAAAAAGCAATGAAATTACGATCATTAAGGCTGACACCTTAATGGACGTGTTCCTTACGTAATACAGATATGGTATGCCATGACACCATGTGGTTAACTGCAGATTCAGCACTCTCACAGAGTGAGATTGCTGTCACTCACAAAATGGTGGAGCTGCTAATTCACAGAATTGTGTGCTCATTGGAATACACACATGCAGTCTATGCAACTGAGGTCTGAACAATTATGTGGCACACACATCTCATTCAGTGCCCACAATCTTCCCATTCAGTCACCACAATAATCCCACTGGGTTCCAACATCCTTCTAACTCAATACATCTATCTCATTTATTATACACATTCAGCTTCCTAATTGCTAAAACTATCATACTCTGTCTATGCATGTACTGCCCCGCACTAAGTGTCTGACAAATTTGGAGCAGCCAGCATAACCAGTACTCTATCTTCCAATAATCCAGTCAGATGTGATCTGAAGAACTGAGTTTATTATTCGATAGAGTAACTTGCGTAGATGTACACAGATCGATGCGTATAAACAAGTGTGCACATGTGTGCGCATGTGATGTGATGTTAAGTAATGATAAGTAATGGTAAAACTTAACAAACAATGAAAGCAATTACTATATGTACATGGTTATGCAAGGCAAACATATACATAACATGGGATATGCAAACAACATGAACCATACAGTATGCAAAGTATAGACTGTAGTGTCACATAGTACAGCTAACATGCATACCATAACTGGCTAGCAGATCTATGGCACAGTTGAAGCTTAGAACTCACCATCGGATGCTGTACCAGGTTGAGCATATGTAATGATGACTGTCTGGGACCATGTGAGAAAATAAATGGCTGCTTTCAGCTCCTTTAGCCCAGAATGCATTGCTAGACTGCTATGGAATGTTAAGAAGGACAAAATAGA
Source organism: Taudactylus pleione (assembly GCA_031769625.1). NCBI lineage: Eukaryota > Metazoa > Chordata > Amphibia > Anura > Myobatrachidae > Taudactylus > Taudactylus pleione. The sequence goes on from JAUIMM010000094.1 coordinate 7,630,864, forward strand.
TCAGATTTAAACTGCTGCTGTCCTAACCACTAGGTGGGGCTACTAATGTGAATTAGTGTAACATAACAAACCCTATGCTGAAGGCATGACAATGCATGTACACTAACTTCACCTCCATGCTGCTATAACTTACCCAATCCCTACAGCTGTGTGTTCTCCCAACTGTGCTAGTCTGCATGCCCTCATCCACACCAATGTATTTTCTGATAGCACAGGAATATGTGGTCGTACATATTCCTTCAGCAATTCACGAATATATGCATGCTTATGTTCCTTTATTTTTCCCTATATTGCAATGTAGAATATATAGAAATGTTTCAGATGATATTCGGTATTAGTATAGTTGTGTGAGATGCAGCTATTAAATTATGTATTAATAAGTATATAAAGATTAGTGTTTATTTCTATGCAGGTGTGATTAACTGCGGAGATATGTATAAGTTAGAACTGTTGTAAACCATTTTGTTCTAGCAATATAAAGTTATGGGTTTAAGATTGGTCAGTTTTAACGTAAGCAGATTAGTAGACGACAAATTTTTGTAAACAAAAAGGAGTTAAATTAAGATAATCTTGAGCTGCAAGAAGCAGGAGCTGAAGACGACATGGGAACAAGAAAAAAAGAGATAACATTATATTGTCAATATTTTGGTTAGGACATATAAAAAATTTGGGTCTAGTACGTATGAATATTAAATAAATTAATATTCCCCATTGGGTTAACTGGTGGTATAGCCAGAATTAAGTATATAAAATTCAGCAGAGAGAGAGGGAGATAGAGCACACAACGATGGTCTGGGGGTTGCCGTATGTATGTATGAAATTGGCTGACTGGTGATCTGCACTGGGTGTCACAAATTTATTTTACAAGTATTCCCTACTACTGCTAATATAACTTAAGTGTTTTTGTTGTAACTCTGCACTGGCAAAATACATGTATGATTAAGCTGTCTTGAAGTAAAAGGATTGTCATTTATTTTAGAATCTATATTGGTGTGAATTATTTCATTTCTTCTTATAACAAGAATGGTTTACAAATAAATCTAGAACACATTGCGTTATCAATTTTGGAGCCCAGCAGCGAGACACACCAGTTAACGCCCGCTATAGGTCGGTGAGGGAGGGAGGGAGAGAGAGTCTGCACAGGAAGTAAGTTGTTTCACTCAGAAATTTATTTTTTAAGTGTGATATTGTTTTTTCCTCTCCTCTTCCTCCTTTGATTTAGAGGTAAGCTAAACTGTGCTGTATTAAATGAGTGTTTTGGATTTGTTTATTCTTGTTAGAAGTTTTTCCCTGTTATTTTAATAGTATGATAATAAGTGTAGTTTTTCAGCTGGTTAAAAAATGGTGCTGGGAGCAGAAGATTCTCCCCTCCTTCACAGTGTGGGCAGTGCGCCAGTAGATAAGAGAAAGTTATTCTGTCCTGCGCAACACTTTCCACTGAAATACGTTGTGTAAAATATTGCTGTTTTTTTAAAATGTACTAATTGAGTGATTGTTTTTGCATAATTTTTTTGTTGGTATATGGATTTCTTCTATTTCTTTTTCTGCTCAATCTGAAAAAAAAATTGTGCAAACCAGTTTATATTTTTTTTCCCTCCCTGTTTTGTATGAGAAAGTGGCGTATGTATGGTTGAGTGGCGTATGTTTGGTTGATTGGCTGATCTTTACGACAGCAGAATTTGGTCAGAATTCTACCCAAATATCGCTTATGGCTTCCGTTTGGAGTTAGATTTAGCATTGGATTCTTTGTCACTAGTGAAAACACACACTATAAGGCCGAAGACAGCAGTGTATGTGACGTGTGAGTGATCCATCAAAATAAGGTTGCGCATACTGTCTCTTTCCTCATTTTTCTGCCTTTCTCTCTGTTGGTGGAAACCACTGATTGGGTAGTTAAAGTAGATGTGGTTTAATTGTTTGTATTTTGCTGTGTTAGATTTAGCAGACAGTTTGATTAACATAGATCAGTTTCTGCTGATGTGTTATGATATATTGTAAACTTGAGATGTTTATTCCTGAATTTTAAATATTGTTTAAGATTTGTTTTGTGTCAGATAAATGTTTAGGTTTTTGTTGTTGTTATTAAGTAATTATTTAAGGGTTGAGGTGATAGGCATTGGTGACAGTTATTTTTGGGTTTTCTTTATTGTGTTTTCTGAAAGGTGTGTAGAGAGACGTGAATCTGTTTATGTGGAAGTTGCAGGAGTAATATTATAGACAAAGAAAAGAAGTCCACATGGCTAGATAGTGTAAAATCAACCTGCAGATATCTGATAACCATATAATATTGATGTGAAAGTGCTGAATCTGATAACGAAGGGCAGATAAGCACAGTATAGGTTCAAATCTGATAACAAGGGCAGATTGTACATGAAACATGCTAAAACCTGATAATGAAGACAGGTGCACAGGGTAGACGTGTAGTTACAGAGTTACAGAGTTACAGATGGTGTAACAGGTGTGCTGACCTAATAACGGTATGGCAGGTAGCACATGAAGGGCATGTTAAACCTGATAACAAAAATACAGGTAACACGGGGTAGGTTTGTTTGGGTTTTCATTTTGACAGACGTGCCACAATTTTGAAAGAGAAAAAAGTTAATGTCATTTGTTTTTTAAAGGGCAACATTGTCTAAGTACTTGTATGGGATTGAAGCGAGTTCATGTAAGTGATATAGAGGTTATGAGCAAGTGATTTGAATGTGCAGAGGTTGATTGAAGCCTGCAATAAAGCTATAGAGTACAGGGAAAAAGCATGTGAAGCACCTGGATGGTAATGGTTGTTTGAATAAAGGTGAGAAGGAATTGGTTTGGTGAAAGAGTTAATGAAACCAGGGTAGTTTACCACAAATTGTATGGGATCCCACTAACACGCTTGTACTTAGGAAAGAATGAAGGTTTCTCATTGCAAGTGTAAAGCTTATTTGAGGCGCTGGAAGAAAGCGTGTTCCCATTTCAAGGTCAAGAGATTGGCTATTTGAGAAAAAAAAAATGAGTTTTATTTTTGCAGAAGACAAAAAAAAAAAAAAGAGAGATATTTCTTGTGTATGGCATTGAGCGAGTTGCCAAGAGTTAAGAGGGTAGTCATTTAAAAAAAAAAATTTTTTAGAGCTTGGAAGCAGAGGATGGGGAATGAGGTTAACCCAATGTGGGATCTAGGAATAATAATAAAAAAATGCATATGTGATTAGGAATGACAAGTATGTATGCAATTATGAAAGACTTGTATGATGATGAGAGTGTAAAATTTGTCTTTAAATGGTCACGAGAACCTTTGCCAATGTCTGGCACATTTAATCTGTTTTAAGAAGATTTTAAAGCAACAATTATTTTATCCAAATTGGGCAAATTTATTTTATCAAACAATTGTAATTTCTCACAGTGTAGCATTAAGAAGCTACGCAATGACACCTACAGGGCACCCCCCTGCCCTCATAGCACTCTTCCTTCTTCCTCCCCCTGCCCCCCTTTCCCAAACCCCCTTACCTTTCATCTCCCTGTTTTGTCTCTTTACTCTGTTTTATTCAAGATTTGAATCTCAGAGACTCCTGTCTCTGAAGATGCTGATTTAATGTCTAAGCTTACTGTTATAGTTATGCCTGCTGATTTTTAATCAACAATTTGTTTATGACCATTCCCCAGAAGTGAACTGTTAGATCTGATTCAGCTGATTCAATTGATGATTATTACTGATGTCTGTGTCCTTTGTGCAAACAATCTCACTATCATTATTAGGTTCAATATGTCCTGGATACCTTGCTTTTATCTAATCATTTATTGTTTGTGAGTACTTCACAGTTTCTTGATGAAGTGACCCGGATGTTATCACAGAAACATCATGTACAGCATCATTCACAGCAAAGAAATTGTGCAGGAATTTGTACCCAGATATAGTATCCCATGTGTTGTTAAAGTGAGAGGTACACATTTTACAGGGAAGGTATTCCAAGCAATGTGTCAATATATGTGTATATAAAAAAACAAAATTGAATGTGTAAACACTAACATTTAGTACAAAGTTAGCTAAGGTGGGTGTGGGGACTGCCATGAGTTGGCTGGGGACTTTACCTCTGGTTTTGTATAGCATTCGCACCACTCCAAAGCAGCCACTTAACCTGTGCCTTATGAGCTACTTTTTGAAAAACTGCCTATCCTCATTGTAAGTCCAGCAACAGACTTGTCACTGTTATATGATTTAACTACGGACTGTGTTATACAATTCTCACAGCATCTGAAGACTTTACAAGAAAAGCAAGAACGCTTATGAAGAGACTCCCAGAGGGACCTTGTCATGGAGTCCAGCCTGGAGACTATGTAATGGGGAGAAATTTCTTATGTTCTGGTTGTCTCATAGATCGATGGCAAGGCCTGTTCCAGGTTCTGCTAACAACCTCGATGTGGCTGAATAGGACAATTGGATTCACGCATCTCACTGCAAGAAGGTTCCCGACCTGGTGGTGAGGTCAGTTGACGCAAGAGAAGACACAGATAAGACATTGACTGTGACTTAAATCTAACAAACTTATTTGATGATAGGCCTGATCAGAGCTACAGTTCAGACCAAGATAAGGTCCACAGAATCGGGGACATTATTAGTAGTGTTCTGTGGATTGTGGACAAAGAAAAGGAAAGATGGCTAAGTGTAATCAAGTCTCTGTGTATCCATTAATTGAGGCAGTTATTTTGGTTGCATTTTTACATTTTTTATTTTTTATAGTGAATGAGAGCTGTCAAGGAATGGTGGCTGATGAGGACGGTGTGGAGAGTTATCCTAGGGGTACTGCCGGGGTCATATTGGTAGACTCCACTCTTGTTTTGAAATCCATGATTGTAAGGGACAGGGTATTGACGGTCATAAAAGATGCACACACTCATTTTACTACTGATACTCCCAGGTATAGGTACGGATCAGAGGATGGTCAGAAGACCAAGGTGAAAAATTCTTAATAACTCATATGTAAAAATAATTAGAAAGTTTGAAAGAAATATATAAACTTAACAAAATACAGGTAAAAAAAAGGACACATACTAGTACTGGGTATAAGATACATCTGGTGAAGTATAGGGAAAAAAAGAGCCATTACAGTGAGGAAAATGTGTGGAGGTTTGCCTCACAAATCCAAAATGTATATGTGAATATTGTGGTTTAAATCAGAGAAGAGGTATATACAATGGTGCAAAGACAGCACCTCTATATACACTGACACTTCTTCCCTGGACACTTATAACGAGCTTATAGGAAAAACAATAAGGTTGATTGTTGGGTATGTTGTCACCATGTCATTCAGGGAATATTGTGTTAATGTCTATCTCATTGCACTCAAATCAAACAACACATCACTTACTATGTGGAACTCACACACCTGAACCTTATGTCACAGGTTCCCCATGTTTAAAATTAACAAGGTATCCAAGGTATGATCAGAACAACAACGTGTATATTAACAAAATGGTACAGGAGTTGAAGATACTTATTTGGGAACCAGTATTTGTAACACAATCTTACAAAGAGGACCTTTCAGAATTATATTTGTTTGGGGATCTTTTAGAGATCATTAAATACACGAAACCTAATAAAAAAATATATGTGAGTGCAGTAATAAACTGTGTAATAACAGAAGAAATGTTGGGTTGCAATAAAACATGCAGAATGTAACAAGCTAGAAGAAAGCATGGATGAAAAGGGTGCCCGTTGTAATGTCTCTTATAATGCTTTTTCGAACACATTGTCTAATAAACCATGACACTAACACAGGGGCTATATTATGTTTGTGGACACACGACTTATAAATGGTTAACAGTGAATTCTTTTGAAATGGGATTTATAAGAACATTGCTACATAATGCAAAGGTAACAATAGAAAAATCTAAAAGAAAAATATAAAAAAAAAATAAAGATACAAATGGTATATGAAAAGTACAAGCACCTTTTTACATTGTCCCAAGGGTACAAGGTTGGTTTGGGATTTAGTAAATATAACATTTGGTACATAGGGAATTAATAAACCATGTCACAGATTTTATATATATATATATATATATATATATATATATAATCTATGACAGTATTTTTAGATTGGTGGTAAGAGAGCTTCCAGCAATAAAACACTGAATTAAATGCAGCACAGACTACCTTACAGCTGCAACTTCAGGATATTGTGTCACATTACAAACAGTATATGGGTTAAAGTGTTGTACATACATCACAAATTCTTCTGATACTGAAGAATTAATAAGAGAAAGGTTAAATTAATCAAAAAGACGTGAGGGTGTGGTTCCCGACAGCTGGTTCACCTGGTCGAACCCCAGTACCTGGTTTGCATGGGTTGGAAATTGGTTAAGCGATATGATGTACATATTGGGAAGGTTAATATTTTTTTTGTCATAATGTTGTTGTTGATTTTCTATATATTAGTGAAATGCTTCAGGAAGTTTTTCCAATGTATTAAGGAAAAATCAAATGATGCAATTTATGAAAGATATGAACTTTCTTTGGAGTTATGATGAAGGTTCATGAGGATGGAACTGATAACGCAGGAATATGTGGTCGTACATATTCCTTCAGCAATTCACAAATATATGCATGCCAATGTTGCTTTATTTTTCCCTATATTGCAATGTAGAATATATAGAAATGTTTAAGATGATATTCGGTATTAGTATAGTTGTGTGAGATGCAGCTGGGCCGCATTTGTTAATATACTGCATTTGATAAATGTAGTGCAAAATAAAAATAATTTTTCTTAAACCTATTGAACACTTATTTATTTGTGTTCCCATTAAAATCTGTATACCTCATGTACTGTTTGGCAGATCAGAACTGTACTGTACCCCTCAGTTTATGTATGGTAACTCTATACATTCACTTTTGTCTATGTGGTTTCAGAGTGCGTGGAAGTACTCTATGGAATGTAGTACTATGTCTTCCAAGGGTAACTCAGCTAAGGCTACCAGGGAGGGGGGCGCTACTGTACTGCGCACACTATCTTTGAAGAAATGTAACAAAGTTATTTCTGCTCAGGATCACAATGGCTTATGTAATAGATGCTATGCGTGGGTACAGCATGCAGGTCTTTCCTTTGTGGGTCCTCTACAGCGTCGGTATGAGCATCCACCCTGTCCCAGGCAATGGTACAATTGGCTAAACAATTAGTAGCCTCCTGACCTTACCCCCCTTTCGTCTCCGACCGCTAGTGAGGGTAGTTTCATAGGTGCTCTCCCCCACCCCTGGGGATTCATAACCGTCTCTGACAGAACCAGCTTGGGTTCAGGCTTTATCTCAGGATAACACTAGAAACTGATAACCTGGTGCTAATTGGGTAGAAAGTCTAATATGGATATATACAGTTATGATTGACACTGATGCTAGTGCATACAGCCAGTCACTCCTCTGGCATAGAATAACTACATGGAACCCCCCCCCTAGTGAACTGCGCAAGTGTCAATATATATAGACTATCACATGGTAATGTTTGATTGACACAAAGGCTTCCTTTAGTAAAAATTATATATTTATTCACAGTGCTCTAATTAATACATAAAATAGTTGAAATTCTCTGCAGTGCTTAATATTCCAAATATTGTATTACCTAGATAATCTAGCATAGCTCAACATATAAACAATATTCAATCTGAATTGTAAAACATAGAAACAAAGTTTATACTTGTATGCTCACCAGCTGGTTGTTACAATTCAATTTGTATACAATGTCTCTCTTATGGTGCATACACACGGTCAGATTTTTCCTTCAGATATGAACGATAACGATTTAAAAATCGTTCAGTCGTTCATATCTGAAGGAAAATCTGACATATCTGACATGCCTGAACGATGGATGATCAACGATGCGCGTTCCCGTTTGTCAGATAACGATATCTGACATCTGATGGGTTTGCAGTCAGACTTGGACGATTCCATTCATTTTAATGCAGTCAAAAATCGTTCAATCGTTCAAATCGTTCTAAACTTTGGTAAAATCGTTCAAATCGTTCATCTGACAAATCTGACAAGTATGACAAATCTGACCGTGTGTACGCTCCATAAGTAGTGATATTCCTCCAATGGAAATTAGGTGGTTATGATCTTAACATTTGTATGCTCACCGGTTGGGTCTTTTCAATATAACAGAGTTTCCCAATAGCAAAATATAATATTAGAGTGCTGGCAAATGTGCTACATTTCCTTGGGTGCCGCTGTTAGGCCTGCAGTGCCTCTCACCTCTCCACTTCCGATCAGCAGTAGTGGGGGATACGGCACACTAACCAGCATGAATGTCCAGTACTCACAGCGCTCGTCTCCCTTCTAGCTCGGATCACCACGAGTGGGGAGGGTGCACTAAGTCTGTATCGGCTGGAGTCTCTGACCCTTGCTATGGCTAATTGTGCATCTGGCGTGTCTCCTCATCTCTCATCATTGAGAGCAAGGAGGTGTGTGTAGCACGCTGCACCAGCTAGGGTCCACGGCATTCACTCTGGCTGTTTAGCCTGCATGCTGGATCCATCTCACAATATGTAGCAAGGGAGCACAATGAAATTGGGAGAATCCGTCTCTGTATACAGCAGAGAAATATTAGGCAATGTCCCTGATCGACGTGTTTTGCTCTTGTTCAAGATCTGTTCAGGGCCTTGTGCAGGTATCTACCTTCCTCCAGCACTTGCTGGACCACCCATTTAAGTGGAAGTCAACCGAACAAGATAATGCTACGCTTCTCAAGTATGGCTATGATGATTTGGACATTTCCTCCTGGTGGAAAGAGGACTTATCCCTGACCTCGGATGTAGAGACATCTTCTATTCAGGACGAGGCACAGGTTCAGATAGATGTGGATGCGTTGATCAAGGCAGTTAAGTCTCCTCTCTAGTTTAAGGGTATGGACACTAGTTCAGTGGCAGATGCATCGTTTTTTAAGCAGAAGGAGACAGCAGTGTTTCCCTCCTCTTCTCAACTAGAGGATTTCCTAATGGACGCTTGGTCACATCCTAACAAGCGTTTCCTGGTTTTCAAACGAATATTGATAGCCCTGTCTGCTGATGGAAGAGGGTAAGCGGGAGTCTCCTCCGGTGAACATGCATATTGCCCATTTGGTTAAGTATATGACACTGCCAATCCCTCACGTGGCCTTTCTTAAGGACCCTATGAATAGAAAGATGGAAGTCTATTTTTGCCAATGCTGGTGCAACCTTGCGTCCAGCCCTTGTGTCAGCCTGGGTGGCTAAAGTATTTGCTAGATCCCCTTGAGAATTGTCTCCGCTCTGGTACCCACAGCATGGACTTATCCATGGTGGATTACATTCACGAGGCAGGTGTTTTTCTCGGAAAAGCTAGGATTGACTCTGGACTTCTTTCCTCCAAGTTCTCGGCATCAGTGGTGGTAGTTGAAGAGCTATTTGACTTATTAGTTCGCGAGTGGACTCAGAGTCTAAGGCAGCCCTGGAAGCTCTCCCCTTCATAGGGGGATCTTGTTCGAGCCTGAGCTCAATAAAATCATAGTCACACTAGCAGCGTCTAAGACAGCCTTCCTACCTTCCGCAGATCCCAAATCAAAGCGTTTTGCCTTTTGCCCGCAAGACAAAAGGTCAGTCTTAAGAAACAATGGAAAAATAATGTCACAGGTGCTCTAAGTGCGCAAATCACAGCAGCCTATAGGAAGAAATTCTCTAAGGTGATCCCTCGCACACCCACCAATATACAGATACAACAGATTAAAATCTTTCCCTTTTGGGGTTGGGGTGCCCAGTCATGGCTATTGTGGATGATCCGGCAGTGGTTAGGATGCATCCAGCATAGTGCCTGGGATTTATACTGGCGTTTCCACCACTTGCGCTTACAGAGCTGTCCTTTGCCAGTTCTCCACCTTGAGTCTTTAATTGTTTAATTCCTGCCATTGCATGAGCACACACATGTTGAATGTCTATCACTTGGATTCGTCATTTTATGGTGTTCTATGTTGTATTAAAAAAGAATTATGCTATATACTTCTCCCTTTATTTTAGGGTACACGCATACACCAATGTGAACTTTGCTGACCTGAGAGGAATGTCAGAAAATAAAAATCCTGGTCTTTTCTGGTGTTGGATATATATGAAAAGTTTACCATAAAGGAGGGGGGAGAACTATAATAGGGACGTGACTTTTTATTGATTTATTATATGTTCAGTTTTTCACAATGCCAGTGGGAAGGATTTCAACTGTTGTGTTGTAAAAAGTCAATCTTACTCCAGATCCCAAGGTACAAGCGCCATCCAGCTTCCAAACTAGCTGATAAGCCTGCAGCATGACAAAGTGGTCCCCCACCTGGGACTCCCAGGCATGGGAAGCCACCTTTTGCTTTTCTCTGAGGCTTGGCTAACATCCACTTCCGATGTATTGTGTCCCAAAGTTCCACCTTAACATTCCAGGAGCTTCCTCCAACTACATTCTTTTCCACAGGCATTCCGGTCGATTCCAGAAAAGCAGTGGTGTTGAGTCCATTCAGGCTCTTCTGGCTTCCCACGTCATTGTCCCAGTTCCCTCTCAGCAGAAAGGAACAGGCTTTCACGCCAACCTGTTTCTGGGTTAAAAGCCAGATGGCTCATTCCGCCCCATTCTCAACCTGAAATCACTCAACAGATTTCTCAGAGTGCCCAGGTTCCACATGGAATCTCTTCGCTCAATAGTGGTGATGCTGAAACCAGGTGATTTCATGGCCTTATATAGCCAAGATGCCTACTTGCATATTCCCATACGGAAGGATCACCAGAGAATCCCCAGGTTTGCAGTGTAGGTGGATCACTTCCAGTTTCAGCCATTACTATTTTGTCTTTCTACATCTTTTTGTGTGTTCACGAATGTCAGGGGGGTGATAACGCCAAGACTCAGACGCAATGGGATCCGCATCCTGCCATATCTAGATGACCATCTTCCATCCCAGTCTCCGGCCACACTTCTGGACCACTTACTTCTGGACCACTGTGGAATTGCTACAGTTCCAAGGTTGGCTGGTCAATTGGTGGAAGTCCACCATTTCTCCTTCTCAGGAAATGCTCCACCCGGGGGCCTTTGCTAGACTCAAGAGTACAGCGCATATTTCGTCCCAGGGACAAACTGATCTTGCTACAAACCAGGTTTCTCTTCTACTCTCGACAGCGCCGGGTGTCGATCCACTCTTGCATGCAGGTACTGGCCAAACGAATATAAATAAAATGTTCAAAAAAAATAAAATAATGAGAGCGCATAGAATTACATAAAAAAAAAAACTATATTCATTTTATTATCTTCCAACAGAGAACATGTATAGACTGTAAAACATATATAAAACAGTTGTAAGTATGTATAAAATATCCTCTTTGTGGACTTGAGTTCCAACACATCCAATATCAGAATATCTTTATAATCCATTGTCTTTAAATTATAATTTGCACAGTCCTCCATTCAGAGTTATATGCAGTATTTTAAAAATATAGGGGACAGGAGTAAATCAACTTGATATTGTCCATTATTTCAATTTGCCAATGTATCTGCATGTTACTAAGCACACAGTTCTTAATGTCTGCCTGGACATAATTAAGCTGTCCAACAAACGCTGAGCTCAACCATCTCGCAGTATGCAATAGAAGCAAGGTGGCATGTTGCGAATTAACTCCAAGTGGGGTCCACAAAGGGTAATAAAAAGTACCATAATGCATTTTTCAGCCTGCCACAAGGGCTGTTTCTTCAGAAGGATTTTTTGTGTTTCAAGTCTCAATCACTTTCAGATGAGGTATAAATATATCAAACCTCAAATTAAATTAGATTTATTAAACTTATTACATACATGTGTGCACAGATACAATTTTCTTTAACATTTATACATTTTATTTAAATGTGATCATCAAGGTATAACTTATAATGTTATCAAAATTAATCAAAAACCTTTTGGAAAAAAAATCAGAATTCTATCCTTTGCAGCATAAAAGTGGATTCATAGAGGCTTTTTATACAGCCACCCTTCAGGATTTTAGGTCCTTATGTATGAACAAAGAAAGTAACAAAAACAAAATGATAATCTACACCCAAACGAAAGCCCTTAAAGAACTGATGAAAGTTGACAGCATTATAATTAAAGCAGCCAATAAAGGCAGAGGTACAGTCATACAAGCTAAAAGTAATTATATCTCTGAAGCTGATAGCTAAATAATGAAAACACTAATATATTCCATGATGAATTAGAGAGAGGCTAGATAGAGCTTTACTAGATGGAGCTATATCCAGAAAGGAATATTCTTTTTTTGCTTAATGCACACCTCATCACTCCCACATATTACTATTTACAGGTGTAGGGTCAGTTACCACCAATATGTCAGGTTTTATTGATTCATGTGGTTGGACTCAAATCTCACATCAAGGACAATAAGATTATTGATATTCACTGGAATAACAGTTCAAGGGTATCCAGATGACCTTCTAGAGCCTATAAAGAAGTTCTAATGTTTGACAGATTCGCTACTTCATCCCAATAATAGATTTAAATCTTGTGAATTTATGACAGACTATACACATATAGAAATTAAACTCCAGGTCTCAAGAGGTTAAAAATATTATTAATAAAAACTTTTTCTTAAGTTAGATAAACTAAATTGTAGATCGTCTGGAAGATAAACCTAAAATAGTTTAAAAAAAAGCAGAGTTTGAAACAATCCTTATCCCCAGTTATTTTAGATCTACAACTTCCCCAATAATCACAGTAGTGTTGTTTCTAATTGGTTAGGTGAGAAGAGTAGAGTTAGGTCACTTACCTGCGCTGTCGGGCTTCCACTGTCAGTATTTCAACCAGCGTCTATTAAGCCGTCAGGATTTCATACCCAACCCCATACAAACACATACATACACACACAGTAGGTTTTAGGCAGGTGTGAAAAAAATGCTGCAAAGTAAGAATGCTTTCAAAAATAGAAGTGTTAATAAAAATAAGCTGTCAATTAAAATGCAAACTGAATGAACAGAGGAGAAATCGAAATCAAATCAATATTTGGTGTGACCACCCTTTGTATTCACTTAATTGTATTTTGTTAATTGATAAAAATAAACTAACACTTCTAATTTTGAAAAAATGCTTGCTGTGCAGTATTTTTTTTACACCTGCCTAAAACTTCTGCACAGTAATATTATATTATATATATATATATATTATATATATATATGCACCTGAGTTAAGCAAAAAAAACAGCAAGTAACTGCACCTTGACAAAACATGTTTCACTGCAGGTGGGGCAGATGTAAAAATGTGCAGAGATTTAGATTTAAAAATATAAATGTATATGTGCCCCTTGCATTGCAGAATGGTTAGTCTAGGTGCAAGGTACATGCTCTGTTTTTTTTTTTTTACTTTACTCCCAACTCAAATTTAGACCCTACGAGGGAGGGAAAAATGGGAATGTTTGTCCAAAGACTAGTATGTAGTATGTCCCTTTTAGAGGAGGGGGCTTTTAGAGCAGTACGAGTCAACTTTGTTCAGAACTCATCAGATGCATTAGTCTTATATGTTTCAGATTATAAAAATACAATATTCGGGCACATTAAATAAAACATACATATGGGGAGAGAGAAAGGTGGACCAACCTACATGTTGGTAAACATAATACACATTTTTATTGTAGGAATCAGAGAAGTAGGGGGCAAAATATTTAAGGAAATGGAGCAAGGTGAGTGTGGGCATGTGGAAGGAATATTTGTGTGTCCCTGTATCAGGAGGAATGTTTTATCATTGGTGTGTATTTAAGAGAAAGTGGCTTGTCTGCAACTTTGCTTTATATTACTATTCAATTGTGCCTCCAAGGTTGCAGTTCTTTACCTTACATAAACAATGGTTTCTCCTACTAAACAGAGTGGAAGCCAATGCTGTTATGTAAAAAAAAAATGGTTTCTGACTTTTTTTTAATTCCATTTTTTTTTTTTTTAATACATCAGCAAATAGGAATGATAATATAAAATAACTATTTACAATTCAAAACCAATGTATTTATTTTTTTTATAAAAAAAAAAAAAAAAAAATTTCACGCATTCATTTGAATCTAAAGTGATCACATGTTCTTTGGCTTTGAAATAACTCCATCTGGATACTGTTGCTTAAATCGAGCCACCACATCTGGATCTAATAAATGAATCCCATCTAGCTGATTTCCTAAAGTGATCCTAGAAATAAAAAATGGTTGTGAGACAAAAACAAAAATATCTTCATACAACATATTTAAAATCCAATTTATGTTACATTTGTTTTAATGTTAAATCTCACCTCAATCTGTAAAGAATATAAATAACTTAATTCTAAGTGAATGTATCTTTCCATCTACATGTAGTCCACTCCTAGGATGCAAGGCACTGGACAAAATCTCCTCTCCACTAAAACCTAATGCTCCTCCAGATTTTCACAAATCTCTGCACAGGAGGTGGGCACAGAGCTATGCGCCCTTTACTTGCTCAATCTGCACAATGAGCAACAGTTACCTGGAGCGTGGCTGGGGAATCCCAAGGAGAGAATTGCTCACTCCAACCTTTATTCATAGCAACAACTGAATGGTCAGTGGACCCTTGGAAGCTTAGACTAAGGATGGGATGCTCCCACTACAACCACTAATGGATCACCCCCAGGCAGTGAGTGATCAAGAGACCTGGTGATATCTAGGTTTCCTAGAAAAGGAAGGTGAGCTGTGTGTTCTGTCCCAGAATGAAAGTGACCGAGAGCAGGACTTCAAAGATGGCACCCATCTTCCAGAACAACGATAGCATGGCTATGCAGATACCTATAAAGAAGTCCTGCCATTGGTTAAGAGGCAACCAATAGGGGTACTATTGCAAATTACTCCAAGGTCCAGCTGCTGTTTTCCACTACAGACCAGCTTCTACAAGGAACACAGCATAATACAAGTGGTTTGCCATTAAATTTGCTTTCCATGGACTAGCTCCATTTCAAGTAAGTGCTCCTTTTTTCACAATCACTCACCCTTGTAACTCGGAGTAACAGACAGTAGAGCTTAGAGGCTGCTATTGTGTAAACTCAGGGCTGGATCCCAGCTGCTGCTAGCTCAGAGGTTAACTGGATACAGAATCAGAGAGAAAGCTCAGTAAACATCTAGGCAGTCAGAAGACTGTTACTCGTAACCAAGGGATGATCCAAAGACAAGGTCAGGGACAATGCCAGGGGAAATCAGAGATGGAATGGAAGTCAGAGAAAGCCAAGGGTCAAAGTCCAGGAAGTTAAACAGCAAACCTGGGTTACCGACCAGACTAGAGCGCAAAGTACAATAATGAGGCTTATATACATCCAGGTTGCTTTGGATTGGGTGTATCCAGGAAGAGGTTGGATAAATACATGATGGTTAAGGAGCCTAAAAAAACAATTACCTGCTTTGGCAGACTTGAAAGAATTACTGCTCTTAAGACCACAGGACCCGTGATTATTATTACCAGAGCGTGATTGTGACATTGGGCATTAAAAGCTTCAGTCTAGAAGGTAGCTGGGGATATGTCCAACTCTCAGGAACCCAGGCCTAGTAGTCCAGATTTGTCTGCCAAGTGCCAGACCAAGCTGCCTGTTGAACAACTCACCACTCCTATACTCTGCCCAGTAGTCTCAAACATTACCCCACCAGAAAGACTTCTCATGCAATGCCATAGCCTAAGTGGTCCTGATACTTAAATCAGTCTAGTAACCTGAACTCCTATTAAAACAAACAGAAACACATGTTTTACCAGCACAAATGTATGGCTAAATATATGCCAAAATTTGAAAATGTTTTAATTCTCTCTCATAATTTTTATCATTATGATGAATGTTTGCTTGCGTTTTACACAGGTTCAGGATTGCCATATTGGGCTAATGCTACTTTTCGAAGGTGCGTACACATGGTACGATAAAAATGCACAATATGAACGAAAACGGTATCGTCCATCGCCCATGCATCCAGGCCAACCTGGTCGATATCGACCAGGTTACATAGGGACCAGCGATCGCGGGTCGCTATGGCCCGTAATTGGTGGGTTCGTGTTGTGCTGGATTAACGATAACGACCATCCAGCACCCCGGATCAGTCAGCGATAACGATATCGCTGACTGATCTTACCGTGTGTACGCACCGTAAGTATTTTCGTTAATCTTGCCCACAGGGACTACAGGATCTCTTTAAGCAGCAGCAAGATTATTTCAGTTACATTCAAAGTATTTTTTTGTGGTTATGCTTTTAAATTCCTATCGCCAATAAAGGCTGCTTTCTTTTAGCTACAGCACCTCTTTATGAAAGCGGACATGCTTGATGACTTCACACCACAGAAGTTCATCAATGAGCTAATAGCATAGCGATTGAAAAAGAGTACCTTACTCCCACAGGACAAACTTTGTTAGTGTCTGGCGCAAGAGTTCCTATCATCCCTTGGGTAACAAAGATTCATGTGACCAGCCTTAGAAGTCCCTGACAAGCTGCTCTGGAATAATAGTCAAAAAAATCCTGAGCTTCCAAAGAGGCACCAAATCCCCAGTGATTTTTAGTGGCTGGAAATACCCCAACTCTGCTTCAGAAACTCCTAATCTCGCTCCTTGTTCTGACCCCTGAATACTCATCAACAAGCAGTGATACCAGATAGCCCTACATGGTACTTTTCTTATCCTATGTTTCCAAGTGCATGGAACACATGAAAGCATTGCCTTCAGCTACTCTCCGCCAGCGATCAGTGCTGGCAGGGAGTAAGCTTATTTATTTATTTTTTATTTTAAATGAGGCCCCTGTTGAGGTATATGCGGACGAGTCAAATTAAACACCATATAAAAGGGAAATTCCACCTTTTTATCTTTATTAAGGGGGCCCAT
This sequence comes from Taudactylus pleione, assembly GCA_031769625.1. Lineage (NCBI taxonomy): Eukaryota > Metazoa > Chordata > Amphibia > Anura > Myobatrachidae > Taudactylus > Taudactylus pleione. Next base: position 7,647,681 of record JAUIMM010000094.1, read on the forward strand.
GACATTAGTGATCAATAACAGAGGACCCCATTACTCATTGTGAATACTATGTCGTCCTCATCTCATGTTACCATTAACACAGCGCTTGAGACGCTGATGCTCAAAGTCCCAGCAGGGAACAAGCTAAAGCATTGTTATGACAGTAAAGTTACGCTGTAACTAGGAATTAGCATTGTTAAATTTCACTGTTCATGGGAAGAACTTACCAATTTGGCTGCACATTGTGGGGACGTCCAAAGAGCTCAATCTTGCGGGTGCCAGGAGAGAGGCGTTCAATCATCCCATAAATCTCATCAGGTTTGTGACTTGTAGAACGGACCTAGATAGATTAATAAATGACATGAATGAACCTGTGCTGTATGTGGGGTAGTTGCAGCTCAGTTCAGAATATGTGGTAATAAGAAAATGAATGAGCACAAAGAATTGTATAGGATATGTATATATGTAGAAAATGCAATGATATTGTACTACAATTAGGTGTGTATAATATGAAAGGAGAATTTGAAAAGTATGACTTTCCAAATCACACATGTGTGAAATAAACACAAATGTTAAAGTTCATCCATCCTCCAATACAGCTTCAGTAGAACGCTCCCCGTGAGAAGGCTTCTTGTTGTTCAGCTGTTCACATCCTTTGTTGGAAGTTACGTGGTGGAAGTGGAGTGATGCCAGCATAGTATCCCTACACATTTTGTGCTGGGCGCATTTTTTCAAGGAAAATGTTCTATGCAGTTACAGGGGCTTAAATACCCTTAGGAGGATAAAACAACAATTTTTTGGTAAACAACCAAAAAGCGTGAATTATGGCCAGAAATGTCAAAACTGGTGTAAGACATAGTTTGAATGAAATATTGTGGATGTTGTCTTATGGCAGAGGTTTTCAATCGCGGTGCCACGGCCGGTTGTGAAGTGTGCCTCAGTGCGAGGGCCGCCGGTCACATTAAAGAACTGCGGACCGGTCAGCGTTGCCACTGAGCTCCTCTGGGAGGCTCAAGCGTGCCCGGGCCGTGACCTGCCTAAACGCAGCAGCGTGCCATCACACCAGACTCAGCCAGCCCTTCCCTCCCGCCCACCAGTCACCCAGGTAGCCCTTTCCGTCCACGGCTAGCCAGCCAATGTATATGTGTTTTATTTCTCTGGGGCCAATGTATGTGTGTCTTATTCCTGTGGGGGCCAATGTATGTGTGTGTTATTTCTTTGGGGCAATGTATATGTATTTTTGTGGACCCCATAGCATAATTTCTAAGCTCCCCCCCAACTCAGGTCTCAAACAGGCTCTGCTGCTGGGAGAGGCAGCCACCCCTACCCACAACCCCGCATGGCCAGCCCCTACTGATGTCAGACACTCAGGCTCCTCTCCCGATACCTCTGGACAGCGTTGCCACTGAGCTACCATCTCCCTTCCCTCCCATAGGGTAACCTGCCTCATCTCCCTCTTCTCCCATAGGGTATCCTGGTCCTGCCCCATTACATACTAATCATCACCTCAGTCAGGGGGCCTGGAGTGTGGTAGGAGATCAGCCAATCCCCAGGACATGGTGACTGCACACTCACTCCTATGGAAAGGTATAGAACCCCTTCAGTTTCCCTATGGGAACAGGGCAGTAGTGGGCGTGGTGACGGTGCAAGCTGCTGTTGTGGTGCAGCGAGGGACGGGGCCAGTAACCGTGGTGCCTGCAGACACAGATAGCAGCATCTGCCATCTTACCTCTGCACTGGGTACCGGGACCACCACACTGAGGAGATCGGGACTGACGCCTGACAGCCCTCCCACATGTGGCCAATCCCATCGCCAGTCCAGGAAAGATGCAAGGGATGTGGCGGTGCTCCCCGGCCTGCCTGCTGCTAGTCACGGGCCGCCCGAGGTGAGGAGGGGGCGGAGCCTGAATGTCTGACATCAGTAAGGGGCCGGACCACCTGTACTCCGTCGCTCCCCCCAACCACTTGCCTGGTGACTACAGAGGGTGTAGGGAGTTACTTGCTGGGCCGCCGTGCACCATAGCAAGCACACCCCTTGCACCTTCTATAGTTACGCCACTGTGTGGAGGCCAATGTAGTGTGTTTTATTCCTTTGGAGGCCAATGAATGTGTTTTTTATGGGGGAGCCAATATGTATATTTTTTCATAGGTCTCGCATGCCACATCGCTGGTTGGTGTGCCTTAACAATTTTAAAATCTTGCGTAGTGTGTCTCGAGTTGAAAAAGTTTGAAAATCACTGTCTTATTGCCATGCATTTTACAATTAATTTTAACAAGAAAATCAATGTTATATATAGTAAAAAGGGCTTTGTGATTTGTGTATTGTACATGGAATCTTTCAAAATAAATTGGGGTATATTTACTAAAGTGTGGGTTTTTAGAAGTCGAGTTGGTGCACATAACAGCTAATCAGATTCTACTTATCATTTATCTATAATTTTCTAGAAGATAATAGCTAGAAACTGGTTGTTATTGGCAACAACTCCACTTCTAAAAACATACACTTTAGTAAACATACCCCTAAAACTAAAGCAAGGTAGGAAATACACATGTATAATACGGAACCAGTATGAATGACTGCATAGGGCCAGCGGTTTAAATCTCGACGCCGGCAGCAGAGAAGATCCCGACAGGGGCTTTAGGTAAGTATGACTAACCCTACCCCCCCATCCCTCCCTTAAGGGTGCCAAGCCAAACCCTAACCTCCCCCTCTAGTGCCTAACCCTAACCCCCCTGTCCCCGCAGCCTAAACCTAAGTCTCCCAGTGGGGTGCCTAACTCTAACACTCCCTTCCCCTAGCTTAACCCTAACCCTCCCGGCTTACCTTCACTCAGTATGCCGGCGTAGCTATAATGACAGGCGTCGGGATTTCGACCGTCTGCTTCCTGACTGCAACCCGTATAATACATATACCGTGTTTCCCCGATAATAAGACACTGTCTTTTTTTTTTTTGTAAAAAAAAACCCATAGGGCTTATTTTAAGTAACATTTTTTTTTAAAACTCCCCCTCCCTGTTGGATGCAGTCTGAATGCGCGCCATTTCTCCACTTACCTGTACCTTCCTCCACGGTCCACAGCTCTTGATCCGCGGCTCCTCCGACGTCAACCTCGCCCTTCAGAGTCGCGCGATGACTACAAAACAAGCTTTATTGAAAGCTTGTTTTGGAGTCAGACTACCGTATCTCACTGTAAAGCTGGTGGAAGAGCGGCCGGGCAGCCTCCTCCAGCTCTATAATTTAGTAAGGGACCGGGTCGGCGGGCGGTAGCAGTGGCGGCCGGGCCACCTTTCCCCCCCGGCAGCATCCATTACATGCATGGGGCAGAGCTGGGGGCATTTTAGTGTAGGACCGGACAAAATGGGGATTTAGGGTAGGGCTTATTTTGGGGCAGGGCTTATTTTGGACCGGGTTTCAAATGTAGGGGTAGGGCTTATTTTCGGGGTAGGTCTTATTATTGGGGAAACACGGTATCTCCATAAATGAGGTAATTTAAAGGGGAATTATATTACACACAGTAAGTTTTCATGGGTAAAAAAGGGTGATAGCCTAGGGCATTCAATTAGGCTCCCTTTTTCAAGCGATACCTTTGTTAATGCCCATTAAATTGACATGCTAAACAGCATTAACACAGGTTAACAGGTATTAACACAGAGAATCCGTGAAAAGTATACTGATTCGTGCGTTAACAGGGTCACGGCACCTGTTAACCACCTAGTTACCAGGACTTTTTTTTTTCATGGATTGTGCAGTGGTGAAAAAAATCCCCGAGAAGTGCTGTACTTCGGGGCTAATTGAATAAGGGGTATAAAAAAAAAAGAAAAAAAAAAGCTCTATACCAAATGGGCAGTTCAATTGTTTTTATTATGGGTGCCCATTACTGAGGGGTGCCCAACGGAGCTATTCCATTGTTTCTCAGGTGGGAGTGAGTGCCTCGGTTATCGCACTCAAATGCACCGGGTTTAACCACGTAAAGCAGCTAAACCAGTGTACAGTATTGTGTAGCGTGCACAAGCGGTCGACTTTTCGCAGACATTAGGATGGTGCAAATAGAAATCTGGGCGCCTGCGGCACTCACGCCCAATTGGAGCAACGATTAAATAGTTCTGCCAGGCTTAGCAAATAGACCCCACTGTTAAGTAACTCCACCTCTTTGGGGCTGTACAAACTAGTTATGACCTGAGACAGCCAATAGAGAGCAAGTGAGGATAAAGAACCTCCACCCCGCCCCCTCCGGGTCTTGCTCCTGGAAATCTCCTTTATAGAAGTCTATGGGGGCATACCACAGCTTTTTGCTGCTGCTCCATACAAAAGGACAGATCAGATTTACCGACTACAGTCAGCCTCCCGTTGCGCGGTAGATCTGCGCAGTCGGCGTACAATGTGCCACAGGGAAAGCCAGACGCTACCATGTGGCGGGTCCCCACGGAGACCCTCCTGTAGCAGCCAGGCAGGATCCAACAGAACGGAGTCTGCCCCCGAATAAATTTAAAAAATATGTAAAATAAAAGTAAAATCACCAAGCTGAGCAGCAGCCTGAACAAGCAGCTCCATCGGGAACTTGAACTAAACTGGGCCAGTTGGGGTATAGAGGGAGGTGAGCCGGTTTCAAATCTATTCAGATTTAAAGTGCCAGGCTCCACACACCACTGACGACCCCAGCAGAAACATATTTTGAACACATAAGTCATACTTTTCAGACAAACCTTTGATATCATACACACATTATAGGACCTAGAGGGATACCACAATTTATTTTAGAGTTGAAATGCTAAAGAACAGTGAGGTGGAACCAATTATTATAAAGTATTTAAATTGTAAAAGCAAAATAATGCAAATACCTTACCTCTGCCACAATAACATCACAGTCCAGACCCCGATTAAAACCCTGAGGGTTTCCTTTAACACCAACCTACAAAATAAACAATGCAGACCTCTGAGCACAAAGCTTAGTAATGTTACAGTAAGTATAAAAGCAGTGATAAGATGGATGGAACCAGGTGACAATGATTACCAGGCAGTGTTCCTTGCCATGATTAAGCCAATGGCCAGTACGTCCAGTCCTTATAATTCGTTGCAATTGATTGGTTTTCACCCAAATAATTTCATCCACTCGTTCATATCTGAATAAACATAATTCAGTGACAAACCAGTATAAAAAAAAATAAAAAAAGTTACAGGTCAGTCTCATGTTAGGAAGGTACTATATACTCACCCCCACAGCTTCAAGCATTCCCGGCCCAGTTCCATAGCCCTATAACCAGAGAGATCAAGACAGGAGACGCAACCTCTGTAATTTCAGGTCTTGACACAGGAGAGAACAGCGTTTTTATAAAGCTAAATACAGTGAATGTGAATACTAGAGAGATAGGATAATCAAGAGATTTTCTACATGACCATTGTAAGATTATGACAGAATAAGCAGAAAGAATAGACAAAACTTAAAAATTGATGCCTTTTTACCATAGAATAATCAGATCTGAAGGCAATCTGAGAAAGCTTTTCCAAACGTGGAAATTGTTTGTGTCAAAACTATAATGCTTGGCTAAGTAGATGATGTAAAATATAGGATGTTAGGTCAACTTACCTTTGAATCCTTTTCTCTTAAACAGGCTGGGGAACACTGCACAATGGGATTTTAGGTTGGGGCTGGAGCTGGCACTTAATGAAATGTAGCTTTAAATCCTAAACTCCTCCCCCCTGCAATCCCACAATTCCAGAACTACTTTAAAAAATAAATAAAATAAAGAGTCCGGAGAGGAGAAGCAGAAACCCTGTGAAACGGTTTAGAACAACCAAAACAAACCAGTAGGGGAAAAAAAAAAGAAAAGAAAAAAGGGACGGTCAAGAACCAAAATCTCGCATTACTGAGCATGAGGGAGGGATCGCCAAGTTCCCCAGCCTGCTTAAGAGAAAATAATTCAACGGTAAGTTGACCAAAAATCCTATTTTCTCTTGCAGCAAGGCTGGGGAACATTGGACAATGGGACGTACCAAAGCCGCCCCCAGGGGAAGGAACACTTAGGCTGCCTGACTGGAGAACTGTATACCCAAAGTGGGTGCCGCCAGAGGACGAAAAAAAACCCCAAACCTAAAAATTAACAAACGTGCGGACAGGGCACCAGAAGGCTGCACAATGGACCTGTGCTGCTGAAGTCCCGCGGCGAGCTGCCCATAAGAGCACCGCTGCCCTAGCGGAAGGCGCTGACAACTGGTCTGGTGGCGGTTGCCCCTCACCAGACTAGGCTTCAATGAGGCCTGAGTCGATCCAATGCGCAAGGGTCTGCTGAGTAGCCAGCCAACCATGGTCATGTGCGTCAGAAAAAAGCCGCAGGGAACAGCCCGGCGTCCCAAGACGACTTATCCAAGGAAAACTGCAGAGCTTAGCCCAACTAGCAGAGCCAGATCATCCCAATCACGGGAATTCGGCTCAGGAGCAAGAACTGGAAGGACAATATCCAGGTGCAAGTACAGGACCGAAAACATAGTCGGCTGGAATGTAAAACCTTTACCGAAAATTGCACAATCATCATGGAAGACAAGAAAAGGCGGCTTTCCAACCCTAAACACGGAACTATGCCGAGGGAAAGCAAAAAGCCCTAAGCAAGACCAGCTGCCATTGTACACAACGACTCCAATGGAGCCTGTGTGAGAGCAGATATGATTAGAATAAGATTCCCTGGCTCCATCTGTGGACGAAATGGTGGCTAAATACGCATCACACCTTGTAAACACTGAGTTGAGCCCGCTGAAGAAGAGCCAAATGCCGCTGGAAAAAAAAAAAAAAAAGGACAGGGCCATAGCTTGTAAAGTCACAAAACAAAGCTGTCAACCAGCCTCCAAATCCTCCAGTAGAAAGGCCAAGAGATGTGATAGGCGAAAACTTGTAACTTTACACTCCAAGAGGTAGAGTTTTCAAACTCTGGAGGGAAGCGTTAGATGGAAAATGGAGTCCGGGCTCACAGACTAGTACTGACCACGAGAGAGAAAAACCTGTAGCGTCCTCACTCTCAGCCACAGAAGGCCAGACGCGAAAACCAACAAAGGAAATGTCCAAGTAGAAACAAGCCTAGCTACAGACGGTCTAGAGGAAATGGAAGGCGACACCCTAGACATACCGACCTTGGAGAATGTCCGCATATCAGGACCAGCGTAGCCAGGCCGGAGCCACTCGGAGCACGCTCACTAGGTAAGCCTAAATGCCCCTGGAGACCTGAGGGAACAGTGTGGATGGCGGAAATATATGCACTGGATGAAAAATTCCACGGAACAGTCAAGGCAGCAACTTATGGAAGCCAGCGGATACCCGGATCCCACACCAAAACAGTGTAGGTAGGGGGGTGTGAGAGAAAGAAAGGAAAAGAAAGGAAAAGAAAGAAGACACAGACAGAGATGCTTTGGCAGAACACGTGGCGGGAAGCAACCGGGAAGCCGACTGCCTAAATACTGGCAGCCGGCTTCCCGACTGTCATTTCCCGGCAAGGGTGAAATGCCGGGCGTCTACATGTACACGGGAGACCGGCATCACGATCGTACTGATGCCGGGCGCCGCGAGCGGACAGCCGCGGGGGTGGGGGGGGGGAGAGTACTTAGGGTTAGACACCCCCCCAGGAGGGTTAGGCTAGGGGGAGGGAGGGTTAGGCACCCCCGGGGGGGGACTTAGGGTTAGGCACCCCCTGGGGGACTTAGGGTTAGGCACTTGGGGGGGAAGTTAGGGTTAGGCACCTCTAAGGAGGGTTAGGGGGGTTAGGTTAGGTTTAGTCTATACTTACCTATCCACGATCGGGATTTCCAGCGCTGTCGGGCTTCCGCTGCTTCGAACTCTGCTCCTGTCGGGCTGCCGCTGACGGGAATGGGTATTTCATACCCATTCCCACATGGCAAATTTGACGAGAGGCCATTAGATCCCCACGCGGAGGGCTTCACTCCCGAACGGTAGGCCAGCCCCAGAACTGAAGGCGCAGACAAGGAAACAAGTGAGCCCTTGTAAAAGTCAGGATACAGCACTGATTCGAGACAAGCGACCGAGGAACGTCCGTATCGGAGACCAGGTATCCTTTACAAGCAGAACCTCCGAAGAGGGACAAATTTTGATACAGTCTGTGCACACTATGTGCAGCAGCACCAACACTATTGTGTTGCTAACACATGGAGCCAGGCTCCACCGAACGGTAGTGCCCAGAATAGACAAGGAACAAAGTCAATAAACCATTGAGAAAGTAGGACGACCTGCCCAAAACTAAACCTGAAGACACGCGTTCCAGTTGTCTAGCTGGGATTTGTTGGCCATTGTGCTGTGGATCCCTGAACAGAGAGAGTTCATACGAACTGAACTACCCACCCCCTCTAGGAAGGAGATGGAACTAGAGTTTCTGAACCTGTGGCGGAACTGGAGCAAAAACATGCTGGCTGAGAGGAGTGGAATGATAGCATGGGCCAATGTCACCGCATTTGCCGCTTCCTGGGGAAAAGCGGTGTGAAAAAAAACAATATGTAATGTCTTGGTGGCGGACCTCTGAGGTCCCAGATGGAACCATAGTGAAAGACGCCAAGCACCCAGCTGGATGAAAAAGTCACAAAACGGTCTCTGAACCAGAGAAACTACCCTATCACTTGTCAGCGCCAAGCGGAACCCCCACGCCGGCGCGCTGTTCCGAGGTCCAAGCTGCCGCTGCACTCCTACTGTGCGCTGACCTAACTAGAAAGTAAAATAATATTACAAAGAAAACAAAAAAAAAAAAAAAAAACTAAGCTACAATAAAGAACTGCGAAGCAGCAGTCCTAAAATGTGCCCTACTCCTCAAGCACTTAAAGATGACTGGAATTGTGGAATTGCAGGGGGGGGAGGAGCTTAGGATTTAAAGCTACATTTCATTAAGTGCCAGCTCCAGCCCCAGCCCCGACCTACAATCCCATTGTCCAGTGTTCTCCAGCTTTGCTGCAAGAGAAAAGGCAGAAATACTACAGTTATTCTTCTCAGAAGAGGTTTTCAAACAGAACTACAAAAATTGTGTACAACACCCCAGGCAGTCATAAAGAACCCCATGGCAACAGTTAATGTACAAGTTACTTTCTCTTGCTAGGTCTCAATTGTAAACTGTATTGGGCATGGAAACAATGCTCCACAGTATTATGCTGCTCTGTTCATAAAAATATTAAATAAATGAATTTTCAATGTAAATTATAAATATTTGGTAACAGTCATGCAAATTGCTTTGCTGGTAACTGTGAATAAAATATGTTGTATTTCCTAGTCACCAATCAAAATGTTTGCTTTTTTTTGTTAATGCTCTATAAATTGTTATGGCTAAAACCAATTAGTCTACAGAGCCACGTGTGTAACAGTTTCCATAAAATGGCACCCAGCATATTTGGAGGAAAACTAATTCAAAAACCCCAAAACATTTCCACAAAAGAACATTAGGTTCTAATAACATGATCAACATGAAGGGGTAGTGGGATCATCATGGTTTGGATCTGCCATACAGGCTGAGAATTGTTGATTGCAATTCAAATGTTGCTAAAGCGAGCAAATCAGGCAAGAAAGTTCAAACATCTAAATAAGTTGAAGCAAAGACTATGCCAAGTTATACCCCTGCCGATATGACAGACTGACAGGCATAAGACACATCAATACTGATCAATGGATCAAACTGTTCAAGTAATTGAAAAGCAACTTATATTGGGTTTTATTTGTTCAATATGTTTTTATTCATGTAGCAATAGTTCTTGGGGAAAATAAACACTTATATCAGCTATTTGAAGCAAGAGTTTAGTAAACAAATTATATACTTAAAAAGAGCATAACAAACAGGACTTTATTTGCACAAATGTGCTGTTGATTCATTTTTTTGTTATGGTTATGAAAATATCTTGTTTTAACGTACAGCCGACATTCCTAAATATTTATTATCTGTATGGGCGATACAAGACCCTACATTTACCTTCCAGTGACCCAGAGGAAGAGAAATCCATCATCCTGCAATACTGGGATCTGCAGTTTCCTCATTTCATCATCAGTCAATGTCCCATAGGGCAACTCCATATGAATATCCCATGGTGGGTCAGCCATTACCACTGAAAACTTGCCCAAGATGCTCACGTCCAAATACCGAATATCACAACGGATCCACTGAAACAAAAAGTCAAACCAGGTTTCACAAACAAACAAAAAATTAGAGAGTTGTGGTAGACTTACCTAGATAACTAAATTTTCTTCGAAGTCCACATGGATACCATGGGGATATTATGGTTGGAAGACCAGGCACCAAACAGTTAAAGCTTCTGCTCCCAGAATGCCCCGGGTCCTTCCCCTTATATACCCACGCCCCTAGCCATAGGACTTCAGTTTAGTTAACAAGCCTCAAGGCAGGAGAAGCAAAGAGGAGAAGGAAGAACAATCGTTTACCAGAAACACTTACATAAGATGAGGGAAACTGTGACTGAAAGAAAATAACTCAATGAAGCCAGGTGCGTCAGGATGGGTGCCCTGTGGACCTCGAAGAAAAGGAGTTATCTAGGTAAGTCTACCATAACTCTAATTTTCTTCTTCAGGGTCCAATGGGATCCACAGGGATACCTTGGGGATGTTCCAATGCAGGTCCCCTAGGGTGGGGGACGCTCCTGAGCAGAAAGGATAACTCATCGCCCAAAGGAAGCATCCTGAAAGGCAAAAGTATCAAAGGCATAAAACCTAAGAAAGGTGTGGACAGAAGACCACATGATTGCCTTGCACAATTGTTCAGCAGAGGCACCACAAGTAAATGCCCATGATGGCCCTACAGACCGAGTAGAATGTGCTGTCACAGGGAGATCAGCCTGTGTGTACACCTGAGAGATAGTCATATGTAACCCATAAAGCCAGGGTCTGCTTGTTAGCTGGCCATCCTCATTTGTGAAAGCCATATAATACAAAAAGAGCATCTGATTTTCTAACAGAGCACAAACTACATCCAGGGAGGCTTCACCTACAGAAAGGTCTAGAGCCTGAAAGGCTGGACCAACAATTTCTTAATTCACATGAAAACGAGGCACTACCTTGGGAAGGTAATCCTCCTTTGTACGAAGAAATGCTTTATCCTGGTGAAAAATCAAAAACGGGGAGCGACAAGATAGCATTGAAAAATCTTTGCTGTTGACCGCTTCAAATCCAGAGTCCAAAGGTTCAACTGGGGGAGCCTGTAGTCCCTTAAGAAGCAAAGACAAATCCCAAGATGCTACCGGTGGAACAAAAAAGGAGGCTGAACTCACAAAACTCCTTGGAAAAAAATTCTAACATCTGGTATTGAAGAAGCAATCTTCTTCTGGAACCAGACTGACTGTGCAGAAACGTGTACTCCCAAAGTTCCCAGGCAGAGACCTTTGTCTAATCCCGCCTGAAGAAAAGCCAGTACCCTGAAAATCCTGAATATTTTAGGATTTAATTTCCTATCGGAACACCACTGACCAAAGGAATACCAAACTCTGTAATAGATTCGGGCAGAGGCAGGCTTCCATGCCATAAGCATCGTTTGAATTACAGAACTGGAAAAACCTTTTGCGCCTAGGATGGAACATTCAAGAGCCACGCTGTCAATGCCAGACGAGGTAAGTCCGGATGTCGGCAAGGATCCTGTATTAGCAGATCCTGCCATATAGGAATTGGATAAGGACTGTCTATGGACAGATTCTGTATGTCTGTGTGTATGTCCAATAACTCTTGGGCAAACCGGAGCCACCAGTATTACAGTTCCGCATTCCTGTTTGAATTTTCTGAGAAATCTTGAGAGTAGAGAAATCAGAGGAAATAAATACACCAGCTTGAAGTCCCATCTTACTGCCTGTGCATCCACGAATACTGCTGATGGGTCTCTGGACCTGGACCCCTACTTGGGGATCTTGTGGTTGTTGCAAGATGCCATGATATCTATCTCTGGTAGATCCCATTTATTTACCAGGAGCTGAAACACTCCCGGATGGAGAGACCACTCTCCGGCGTGTATGTCCTAGCGACTTAGGAAGTCTGCTTCCCAATTTAGCACTCCCGGTATGAATATTGCCGAGATGGCCGGAAGATGACGTTCTACCCAAATCAGAACCTGTCACTTCTTTCATGGCTGCATAACTTCTTATGCCTCCCTGATGATTGAGGTAGGCCACTGTAGGTCGCATTGTCGGATGGATCTGGAAAGGCCTGCCCTTGGAGCAGGTCCTGTGCCATGATCAGTGCTCTGTATACTGCTCGCAGTTCCAGAATGTTTATTGGCAGATGACTTTCTTGATTTGTCCATCTTCCCTGGAAGGTGTGATGACCTTTCACTGCCCCCCATCTGCGAAGGCTGGCGTCCGTGGTGAGAAGCACCCAATTTGAGATCCAGAACGGGCGCCCTTTGTTTAGATGTTAATTTCTCAGCCACCACAAGAGGGAGTGACGAACCTCTGGAGTGAGAAGGATCCTTTGAGACCTTAAGGCAATGCTGTCCGTTCCACCTGGAGAGAACCAATTTTTGTAGAGGTCAGGAATGCAGCCGGGTATATTCCACCATGTTGAAGGTGGACACCATGGACCCCAGGACCTGCATTGCTGAGTGAATGAATACCCTCTGATTGCGGAGCAATTTGCGCACCGGCAAATGTAGAGCCGAAAACTTGTCCACTGGTAGAAAGATCCTTTGTGCCAGGGAATCCAGTAGCGCCCCCAGATATGCCAACTGCTGTGTTGGAGAAAGGGAAGACTTTTCCCAATTGATTATCCCAGCATCACAAAAATCCAACATGTAGGATTTTCACGATTGACGATTGCGACCAAAAAATAATCGCGATCGTCAAATCGGGGACATTTAACATGTAATATGACAGATATAGTAAATTAAAAGACAGTGTCAATACAGCAGCTAGCAAACAGTCACATGCAATGCATATGTAACATAATTACGATCGGCTATAAATCAACTACAGCAACGCAAAGGAATGGTAGAACATAGAGCACCGTATACCTTAATTAATGGAGAGGTATACAGGGAGACTGACCCAGACCCTCTTGAGACCAACAGCTACAAGACGCACTGAGCATGGACCGTGAGCGTCTCATATACACGTGGAGGGTAGACGGAGCAACCCAGATGTGTGAAACCCTTCGTAGGGACTGTGAGTCGGGGGAGCGGCTACCTCCCCTAAGCTGCATTAACCAACCGTGTACGCTGGCCTCGTGGTAGCAGATAGCATCTGCTGCCGATCCCCGGCATCAGACGATAAGGCCCCGGCTGGTGTAGTGAGGACGTGGACAATCCCAGACTCTTACAGCAGCGACTTCTGGTGCGTCTGACACCAAAAGCGAGGAACCGGCGGATGTAGATGGAGTCACAGTACATGCATCTTAATTCAGATGCTTGGTGCTGCCAACTAAGAAAACGAATATAAAATAAAAGTTTAGGACTGCTCTGAGCAGTCCCCCTGTTACAAAGGTGCATCTTGATCCTGCCGCACCAAACGAACAACTGAAGTCCTATTGCTAGGGGTGGGGTATATATGGAGGAAGCCCGGGGCATTCTGGGAGCAGAAGCTTTAACTGTTAGGAGCCTGGTCTTCCAGCCATAATATCCCCATGGTATCCCTGTGGATCCCTATGGACCCTGAAGAAGAAAACCCAAGTTCCTGCAAGAGTATATGGCACCTCCATGCCAACTCATAACGCTCAACTAATATATCCACAAAGACCCCGCAAAATATGAGAAGCTCCCACCCCCACCAGATCTGTAAGGTCACTGAATGGTTATCGCTGCAGCTAACTTGTCAACTTCTGTGGCTTGTCCAATCGGATGAATTGACAGACGTTCAATGCAGTCAGCCAGGGAGAAGTATCTGTCACAGAGCACAAAATGGTGGGAATTTCTGGTATAGGATCCCAGTGGTACTACTAGTTGGAGAAGCCGTTACATAACTATGAGGACATTTTTCAAAACTGTTCCACCAGGTAACTGTATAGAAAAGGTGCTGTAACCCACAGCAACCAATTTGTTTTAGAAAATGACAATCCGATTCATCAATGTGGGCAACAGCACATTATCTACCTAGTTGCCAGTTCAATACTGTTCATAAATGTCCCGATTATGCTTAAATAGAACTCCACTTTACTAAACCTTACATGACATACTTATGGTGCATGGCCGCTTATAATATAAGTCTCTTTATAACACAAGGAACATTTCTACAACATAGACAGACTATGAACGATTTGTTTTTGGTAGTCACTGCTTGGAAAAAACTCACCAAATGCTGTCACCATGTCTATCAGAGATATCTCCAACAAAGTGCTAATTAGCACTGCAGATCGCAGTCCCCATTATTATCGATGGGGATTACGATCTGACCCCCATGTACTAAATTCCAAAAAGCAAAGCTTTTCGGCGTTTAGCAGAAGCAGTTTACACCATCTTCAGATGGTGTAAACTGTTTGTTTATGGGGTCTCCAGGGGAAGGCAGCCCCTGGCCGGCCCCGGAAGCAGACGCTGTGCGCATGGGCAGTGTCAGCTTCCCCCAGGGAAGTCTTTCACTTCTGTGAAAGAAGTCTCCTAAATGCCGTGGAACATAACTTGCGGGAACAGCGCTTACAGCAACCGCTGTCCATGCAAGTTCCCCGTAGTACATAGCTGGGATCTTTTTATTAACAAATTAAAATTTCCCCAACGAGTTGGACCGTTAATAAACGCAACAGTACCGCGATTATTAATGCTTAGACCTCTTATTCTGTAATATGTAAATGAGACCTCTCCAAGCAATACTTTATTATTTCCCCAGTAGGAATAATGTCCACTTGGATTCAATATTCTCATTACCTCGGTCTTACCTGTGCAGGGAAGAGACGCCCTACACTTGGGTCTCCAACACCTTTAACCAGGGGCATTTCTTGGCTGGGAGTAGATTCAGATCCCACTGCTATCAATCCAGTCTCCACCCATGCATCAATCTCATAATGAACATATTTACAAGTGTCCATGTGGAAACATGTATTAAGAAAGGAGCAGTCACCGAGAGACTCATCAGTGTGCAGATTAATGATGCGCCTGTAAAAAAAATACAGTATAAATGCCTTTTCTAGACAGGAAAGAACCATAAACTGGGAGCAGTATGCAAATAACAATGAGGTAACATGTTCAGTCACATTCTAGCAGTGTAAAAGGAAGAATCTGGACATTTGTTTTGCAGACAGGAACAAATAGGTATTTAAAAAAAAAAAAAAAAACCCTTTTGCAGATTCTCCAGTTCATATTGTGTACTTATGTGGTAATGAGAAGTCTAAATTGATCCCTGACATGATCTGTATTGTAAACTCCCACAACTTTGTTGAAACCTTGATAGTTTAGTAAAACAACTATACTAAACGTATTCAGATAAATCAAATATTTTGCCAAAGAAAAAGTTGATGTACAGCTGAAAACAAACACGATTGTAGCTTAAATAAGGTTTAAAATGGCTAAGTATTACCTAAAGTGCAGCCTCCGGCATGGAGTGTCTGCTCCTGCCCCTCTCATGCATTCTTCTTTAGTCCCATAGTCACAAAACTCTTGAACCTGAGCCCTCCCACGGGATCGGAATTTCTCCACAATGGACTGCTCCTTGGCTGTGCTGGTGTTTAGAAGTTCTAGGATCTCTTGACTTACCTAATGTACAGCAATGTAAAGAATATTAAAATTTAAAAAAAAAAAAAAAGAGGTAATAATCAAATTACAAAAAGAAAATGTGATACAGAGCTGCAATGCTTATTTATTCCATCTAATTATGCAGGTTAATTGCCCATTATTACCCACACTTCAGTTTCAGGAAATAAGAATAATATTCAACAAAACCATCCATGCAAATCTTGAAAATAGTATTTTATTTAAGACAGCTGTGTTGTGCCCCATTAAAGTTATATGTCAATATAAACATTTAAAATATTTTTTAATATATGTGCTTTAAAAAAAATATATATATTTACCTTTTTGCTTTGTTGCTCTTTGGTGGATTGTTGACTTAGCAAGCTTTCTATTTCCAGGTCCACATGTGATGCATGTTTACGTGCCTTCTTTTGGGGTTCCAAAACTTTTTTCTCACCTGAAGTACCTGCAGCAGAGACAGCTAATAAGGAAGATGAGGGATCACTCTCCAGATTTCTTCTCTTCTTGGTTCCTGATGCAATGGTTGGACCTTTTCTTTCAGTTACTGCTACCATCATAGCAGAAAGCTTAGAGTGATCAGCAAATGTTACAACAGTAGGTCGGTCATCATCTTCATGTTCCCAACCTTTTACCTCTATTAGCTCTTGGGCAGCAAATTTCTGTAAAAGGCTTTCAACAGCTTGACGTGACACAGGAAAATTTGTCTACAATGACAGAAAATGGTTTCAGACAGAATGTTTTTATGAATTGGCAAAACAAGTTAGAGAGAAAGAAAAAAAGGGGGTTGTATACCAATGCTCCCTTCAACTGCAGTCTTATAGTAAGGACATACATTATTGTTTCTATAGCGCCATATTACACAGCACTTTACATAGAACAGTTTGGGGTCCATGTATTAATAATTGCGGCACTGCCACGATAATTAACGTTCCAACTGGCCGGGGATATTTTCATTTTTAATAAAAATATCCAGGCTATGTCCTACCGCTGTCCCCTCAAGTTACATCCCCGGCATTTCGGAGAAGTCTTTCACTGAAGTGGAAGACTTACCCGGGGGAAGCTGACGCTGCGCATGGGCACAGCATCAGCTTCTTGGACTGGCCGGGAACCCCCATAGGCAAAACAACATCTGAAGATGGTGTAAATTACAGGGGCTAAACTCTGAAAAGTTTTGCTTTTTGGAGTTTAGTACATAGGGGTCAGATCGTAGTCCTCATTGATAGTAATGGGGACTGCGATATGAAGTGCTAATTAGCACTTAGCAGGAGATTTCTGTGAAATCTCCCTCATTGTGCCATTAGTACATAGCATCAATACATCAAATTCTGCATAATTTTATGTAAAAAAAAAAGGGGTACTTCCGTATCTTTGCGGCCCCCTGCTGGATGTGTGTTGAAGATACGGAAGTAGCGTAAACTTCAGGAAACACTATTCGGACCCTTGCGGGCTCGCTGCGCTCGTCACGCTGCGGGCACGGTGGCTCCCCACATGGATTGATTCCCCTTCCATGCCCACTTGGATGGTAGGGAATGACGCTGGATGGTAGGGAATGACGTTTGACACAAGCTTATAAGCCAGTGTCCAACGTCATTCCCTACCATCCAAGTGGGCATGGAGGGGGAATAAAACCATGTGGCTCGCTTTGCTCGCCACAGTGCCCGCAGCGTGGTGAACCCGCAAGGGTCCGAATAGTATTTCTTACGCTACTTACGTATCTTCACTGAATAGTGAAGATACGCAAGTAGCGTAAGCAGGGGCCGCAAAGATACGGAAGTACCAAAAAAGGCTTGATACATAGGCCTCTATTTCTTTAACAATTCTTCTCATTTCATAATATAAATATTGGGAATTAGATTGTAAGCTTCATGTGATATAGTTTTGGGGAATTGATGTGGTTGGTTGTAAACATGTTTAGATGTTGGTTGGTAAATTAATCTGTATATATTGTGAGAAAATGGAAATACATGTAAATAATAATCAAATAAAGTAAATTGAATGAAGATAAGAAGGGTAGAGGACACAGCACAGGGATAGCAGAGGCAATATATGTATAATAGTGTGTATATAACTATATATTACTCACCGTAGTAATAGCCTGCTGTATAGACACAGAGTCCGCCGGCAGCACAAGGGACAGGTCTGACAGATGGTGCAGAAGTTTATTCTCCAGCTCGGGGTCTGGGGTCACCTCGGTAGAAGTAGAACCACTGCCGCCTTTGGAAGACTGGGCAGGAGCTGATGGGACAGGGCTGTCACTGCGGAGGGATGGAGCCAGCCCGGCCTCCGGGTTCTGTGGATCTGCGGGACAGGAGGAAAAAGGGGATGACATACCGTATTGGGTACAAGACAAGGTAAGTGCAGTGTAACCGATGGGAGCCCTTACCCAGGACAAGCTGGGACGTGACATCCTTCCGCCTCCGCTGCAGCCGCTCCCGCAGATAGTCCAGCTGCTTCTTATGAGCCTGGATGGAGCTCCATGTGTCGGACATGTCGCTACCACGTTGAGGGCCGGGTACCCGACCGCACTGATTATCCTGGGCAGGTTACATACACCGCTCCCCGGGGTAATATCAGCACCTGCCTGCCGGCTGTACGAGACGATTATCAAAGGTCCGTTGCAGCACCCAATTCTAGACCTAACCGTACGAGACAGCAGTGCAGAGAACCCACCGGATGTGTACAGTGTGCACCGGAGGCGGGGAAGAGAGCAACATGCACACACTTCCCCCTTACGTCCGTCATGCTTTCCTTCACTTCACGTCAGTGCCAGCATGTATATACAGTAAAGAGAGGGTATGTTTACATCATGTAAACATATGTAATATGTGGTCAAGGCTGTGACGATGACGACTAAGTGCAGGAAGGAATTTAAATGTGTGGCTGAGGTACATTTGTGAGCAGGGCTATGACACTGAGTGCAGAAAGATGTACATATGTAAGCATTGCTGTGACTGAGTGTAGGGGGTATGTACATATGTAAGCAGGGCTGTGACTGACTGTAGGGGGTATGTACATATGTAAGCAGGGCTGTGACTGACTGTAGGGGGTATGTACATGTGTAAGCAGGGCTGTGACTAAGTGCAGGTAGGTAGGCAGGCCAGTGGGAAGAGTATATACATTGGTTGATTAAACAGTAAAGGTGCATACACACGGTCAGATGAACGATTTGCAAACGATTGAACGATTTTTGACTGCATTAAAATGAATTGAAATCGTCCAAAACTGACTGCAAACACATCAGATGTCAGATATCGTTATCTGACAAACTGGAACGCGCATCGTTCATCCTTGCACACATGTCAGATTTTTCTTTCAGATATGAACGATTGAACAATTTAAAAAATCTGACCGTGTGTACGCACCTTAACGGTGGGTACACACCTGACAGATATATCTGCAGATGATGGTCATTCATACACACTGAACTGCCATCATCTGCATGCTGCAGCAGCTCGGGCGGCTAGGGGGCATGGCCTAATCACGGAAGGCGTGGCCACACCCCCTTCGGGAAAAAAAACATCTACGACATGGCGCTGCACGCTGGGGAGGGGGGCGCTGTGTGCCCCTCAGCCCGGTGCACAGCCAAAGGGGTGCGCGATCAGCGTGATTGCTCCCCCTCTTTGGCATAGGAGACTGCTCGGGCTGCTGCTTTAGCAGCCTCGGACAGTGTCTCAGTGCAGCCCAGCACACAGCAGCGTGTGCTGGGCTGCTGTGGATGGGGAGCTGTGCCGGACCCGGGTAATTAGTACCCGCTCATGGCTCTCCCCCCTCTCTGCAACCCTGTGTATGGACGATAAGCTGATCGCCCGTACACACTTGCCAATGGACAGATATGTCTGCAGACATATCTGTTCATTGGCTGTGCAGCACAGCCAATGCGATATGTCTGTGAACAATGTTGTTCACAGACATATCGCTTGTACACACTGGCCGACGGGGGCACGATATATTGGCCGATCAAAATATATCGGCCAGTGTGTACCCAGCATAAGGGACATTTTCTCATCTATTTGGCCAATAGTTAAATATTTCACAGATGTTTACTCCCATAAGTTTTCCATTAGGAGATAGCCCAGGTATAACTTACTGGGGAAAAAAAAACATATGAAATTAAACTCTTTTCATGCTGTAGCATAGTTGATTTTTTTAAGAAGCAATTGACTTCAATTCTCACTAGCACCTCACTGCTATTTGTTAAAAAATATCTGTGTCACATTTGAATCAGGAAAGCCGCTGGCATGAATTCAGTCCACATGTCGTTCGATAGACACTAAGGGGTAAATTTACTAAGGTGAGAGTTTTTAGAAGTGGAGATGTTGCCCATAGCAACCAATCAGATTCTACTTAACATTTAACTAGCACCTTCTAGAAGATAATAGCTAGAATCTGATTGGTTGCTATGGGCAACATCTCTACTTCTAAAAACTCTCACTTAAATAAATTTACCCTTTAGAGGCTTTTTGACTTGGACGCAAGCACCTTTTTCTGTGTGTAATAAAATGTACACGTTTGTACTGCACATGCACTCTAATGCAAGTATATGTATGTTAAGATAATTTATTTCTGCCTTTCCTCTCCTTACACCTGGAGGTTTGGAATGTAGGTGGGAAGGGGCGTTCAAGTCTGGGGAGGTAAGCTCGTCACACACCTAAATATTATTTTGCCAACCAGCCAACTAGTTGACTTGTTGTTATGAAAATCTGGTAAGGTGTATATAGCAAATGACAATCGGCCAATTGCTCTCAAACAATGGAAAATGGACAAAAACGATCATCAGACAAGTTTGTTAAATAAAATGGATTTAACTAAGTTGTCCGAATGACCAATTTTGGCTATTTTCTTGCATTTGGGAGCAAATGGAAGATTCTAGTTTGCTCACATACTCTACCAGGTTTTCTTTCTTACAAACCAACTAGTAGGTTGGTAAGGTAATCTATTAGATGTGTGACCCATTAAGTAAGGCTAAGTGACTTGTCCACTGACCCAGGGATCTGCAAACTGAGCGGCCGATTGGTAAGCCAATATATACTTATCAATCTGCCATTGATATGTCTGAGTGGGCATTTAAATGTGCCCGCCCAGTTGAGATGTCGGCGGTCCCTGCAGCAAGTGTACGGTCGCCCGTACAGCTAGGGGCATCGATATATCTGCAAGATATATCGTCTGTGCTGCAGGGCCGATACTATTATATGTCTATGAACGACATAGTTCACAGCAGTGACGTGCGGTGAGGTAAATGGCTGGGGAGGCACTGGCTAGTATCAGAGCCAGATTTACAGATACATTTATGAACCTGAGGGTTCATGTGGGCATTATACCAAGCTGCAGCAGTATATAGTGGATGTAGTTATGACCGCCGGTCTCAATCCCGACAGCGGAATCCCACCGAAGATGCCAGCCCGAGCGAAGATAAGTACGGGGCGCCCTTAGCGTTTGCCGCGCAGGGGGAGGGTTAGGATTAGGGGCTCTGGTGGGGTTAGGTTTAGGCACCCCCAGGGTGGTGCCTAACCCTAAGTCCACCCGGGGGTTAGGCACCCTAAGGGAGGGTTAGGTAACTTACCTCAGGCTGTCGGGATTTCATCCTCTCGGCCTTTAAACCGGCTGTTAAACAGCCGCCGGCATTTCAATCCCATTCCGTATATAGTGTTGGATATTTGGTGTGTTTTGATCAGGGATGTGCAGAAAAGGTAGACAGGGGAGGCAGTGCCTCACCTGCCATACGCTTTTAACTCCAGAGTTTTGACTATAAAAGAGACTAGAATAATACAAAGAAGATATTTATAATATTTTATTAAATTTTTTTTTTATAGTTTTTATAGTCAATACTTTGGAGTATACCTAAGTATGACAGGAAAGGCTCTGGTTCACCTGACCGCACATCACTGGTTCACAGACATATCTTAAGCTGGCCATACACAAGAGCAACTTTCCTCCAACCATCCAACTAGTTGGTTGGTTGGAATGAAAATCTGGTAATTTATGGGAGCAAATGACAATCAGCAATTTGCTCCCAAACAGCAGAAAACACGAAAAAGGTAATTCAGGCAAGTTGGTCAAATCTGTTTGATTTAAACAACTTGTCTGAACAACAGCTTTCGTCAGTTTTCCGGTGTTTGGGAGCAAATGGCTGATTGGTGTGGTGTATGGCCAGCTTTAGTGTTCTTGTTAGACTGTTTTAGCGTGGCGCCGCACCCTCCCCAATTAGAAATTGCTAATATGCTCCCTAACATTATGGCAGCACCCCACAGTGTCCTGCGCGCGTGGGGGAGTTCCGGTGAAACAATCAACAGCAAGTGAAGAGATGTGGTGCGCATGGGCATGCCATCTTCGAACACTGTGGGGAGAGTTTGGGGGCAGCCCAGCATCTCCATGAGTGCTGTAGTGTTCACTCTAGGTCCTGTGGCAGGCAGGGCGCCTGAGCTAGGGCACATCTGCGTGAACAGTAGGCCCGAAAAGAGGGCATGACCAATTAAAAGGGGGCGTGTCTTTATGACATGTCCCCTTTTCGTCACTCTTGGAGGTGTGTCCGGCACTTACGGACATGCCGGGCAGCCCCCAAATGCAGCGGTCACTGTGAATGGATGCCGGGCACATGCTCCCGGCGTCCATTCACGGGCGGTGACCGCTGCTCTGCCATTTTCCCCACCCGCGGGACACTTGAGTTCCGTGGGTGGAGGACAGAACCCGCAAGTTGTTTCAGCGGCGCGCTGAAACAGCCTAGCGGGAACGCTATGCTGGCCATGCCCCCTACAGTCTCAAGGAAACGCCCACTTTTAGTGCACGTGTGTGCGCGCCAACGGTGAACTATGGCTGATTGAATGACATATCGCATAGTGCAGTGCTTCCCAAACTTTTTGGACTAACGGCGCCCTAGTGCATCAGCATTGTTTTCACGGCACACCTAAGCCAAAAGTTTGTTATTGAGAAATTCAGAAAAATGCAGTGAAGTAGTAAAGTGAAGTAAATTGTGCTTACCTGTCATCCTTAGGTTTGGTTATATAGTGGTTGACAGGTTTTTTGCTTCTGTTTGTGCACATATTTACATTACATAAAGAATTTGATTTGATGCTGGACCACCATCCCGAGGCACCCCTGCAAGTGTCCCGAGGGAGGCACCCCAGGGTGCTGCAGCGCACAGTTTGGGAACCACTGGCATAGTTTGTACCCAGCATAAGGGTGTGAATACATAATTGACATATAGTTAATGGTGGACACGGCTTTTGGGAGACTTGTCTGTTGCACCCCTTTTCTACACCTAGATCAAATATCCGGGCTGATGATCATCGGCATGGACATTTTCAGTGTAAAAACATTCCATATTTTAGCCCACAGATGGCACTCACGGGTCTTTATACAATGCTTGTAAGGACTCAGCATCAGCATCGTTTCGGAATATCAGACTCATTTATCAAGCTACTGATACTCCAAAATGTTGCTGCTGGTGTGTCCTTACAAGTATTATACTGTATGAAGGCCTGTGAGTGTGCTCTGTGGACTAATGTGGGGACAAAATGCCTGTTGTTCCCCCACAAAAGCAGCAACCAAATCCAGGTTATAACAGACCTGGCTGATCACATTATAACAGGGAACCTTGTAGTGTGGGGTCCCCCTAACAAGTGACACAGCCAAAGCCTGTTAAGCACAGGCCAGATTTCATAGTGTAAAATGACCCACAAACAAAATGCAGACCGCATCCCCTTAGAAGAAAAGCATGAGTGCACCTCCCAACACCCCTATTTGGTGGGTGTTGAGATATGCTAGCATAGTCCAACTACACAAATCAACATAGAAAGGCCAAAAGTTATATTCCAGTGGTCACCCCGGGTTTTTGTATAATTAAAAGTAGAGAAAAAAGAAGGGAAAAATAAATACCGTAGTAAGGATAGAAGAGAAAACTGAAAAAGGGAGGAAGGGGGGGGGGAGGTCAGGATTAAGAAATCAAGATAGGGAAACCAACAGAGTCCAGGGGGTATATTTACTAATTTGTGGGTTTTTAGAAGTAGAGATATTGCCTATAGCAACCAGTGTCTACTTAACATTTATCTAGCACCTTCTAGAAGATATCAGCTGTAATCTGACTGGTTGCTATGGGCAACATCTCCACTTCTAAAAACCTGCACTTTAGTAAATATACCTCCAGGACTAGAGAGAGCCTGAGAGTGGACCCATTATAGACCAAATTGTGTGGTACTTAGCAGTCAAGTTATTTTGAACCTAGTAATATATTCCATGGAAGCAATATAGTTAATTTTAAGCCAACGAAGGTGTCTGATCATTGGTCCATTTTTTTAATTAACCTCATTAATACAGTTTATTGAGTCCTACAGTGGATCTAGCTGCAACATCGGGCTAGGGACTAATACAAAATAAAAAACAAATAATTAGTTTTTAGTAACTCTTTTAAATAATAATGCCAAAATCAGATCTTCCAGGTGGAATTATTTTGCAAAATAATACAAGCAGAAATAAATATGATATTTATAGCTTTATAAAATATAAGTTATTCAAAATGATTTTATGTTTGCTGTGTTATAATTATCTTACTTTCAATGTTTTTTCTTTTGATTCTGAATCAATTGTAGCAGTACACCAGACCACTTAAGCTGGGTACACACGTGTCCAATTCTCATCCAGTCTGGCCTACCAGTGGTCCGACATTTATTAGACTGTGTATGCTCACACAACATCTGGTTTCATCCAATCCTGGTCATCTAGTATTGTCAAAAGATTTTTAAGCCTGCTGAAAAATCAGGAGACCAGATCGCCAGGCACCCGACCCATATAGAAGTGTGTTCGCTAATCAGGACGATATACATGATATCGTATATCGTTCGATCGTCTATATTGTCCTGTTTATTAGCCCCTTTCAATGACCAAACGATGGTCGATGCGCGGGCACGGTTGGTCGATATCGACCATCGCCCATGCCTGCAGGTCGTTAGCCTGGTTACTATAGGGACCCTCGATCGTTGATCAAAGGTTGTTATAGTAGTTGGGGGGTTGGTGCATGTGTTGGATGTTCGATGATCATCCAGCACATGTAGGACGATCAGACAACGATATCTGATCGTTGTCTGATCTGACCGTGTGTAAGCACCATAACGATAGCTGCTGTGTATACACTTAGCAAAATGCTACAGTAACTGCTGTAATTAAGGCTGCTTAGTGCCTTGAATAATAGGTCAAAGACTTATCTCGTTCAGAAAATATTCCCATTGTGACTTACTTAATGAGTGATTAAAAGTGTACATAAAGTATGGTACCCTCTTTTTACTTACATGGGAACAATCACTTAGTAATCCATGGCACTATTCCATTTACAGTTTTATATGTATCAGATGCTAAATGCATTAATTTTTTTTATTGTAACAATATACATTTCATACAAAATATGACATTGATTCCAATTTTCGGTTCTCACTATCTTGGTGATATATTTGGCACAGTGTATCTGGAACTCTTCAATTATTAGCAGTGTGTTCAAAATAGACAGGTTACATTACCACCATAACAATACATTAAATAATTAGACCTTGGGGACGTAACCTAAATGGCAGTGAGGGGGAGGTGGTGTCAGCGACTCTCCAGCCTGTGTCCTTTCCAATCTGTGTGTAGGCTGAGACTTGCTCCTTACAGCTCCCCCTGAGTCTGGGTCTCCCGGTCATCAGTGCAGTGTGTGACATTGAAGGCTCCTCTACCCCACCTCTTGCAGTGATGCTTACTGGCTGGTTGGGCAGTGAAGATTTTCCCCTATTTGTGTGAGAGCTTATCTTTCTCTGGGTGGATCTCCTAATTTATGGTGCTACCTGATAACGACACACAGTGGCCCTACTTACCTCTTCTGTCTCATTTCTCCCTGCTGTGGTTGTATGTCTTCAGCCCTAGAAGGACTTCAGTTTTTAATTTTGTGCCCATGGAGTAGGGCCATGGGCGTACCTATAATGGGTGCAATGTACATAGGGGCTCGCATGGCACATCATGCACCCACAGCATATACTTGCATCTACACTGCATGCATTGTAATCATTGGAAAAATGATGCGGGTGCCAGGAGATTCATCATTGGGAAAATGGCACCCATGCCAGTTGCCTGGCTATCTGCGCATGTGCACTAGACTGTATTTGGTGCATGTGCCAACAAGAGAGGGAGGGTCCGCATGGAGAATGCACATAATCCCCTCCTTTTGTGAACCATCCCTAAGTAGGACACAGTTTTTCTTCAGTGTAGGATATTTTATTCTATTCACTACCTTAGACCCGTATTCAATTAGTTTTGCGTCCGCGATCAAGTATTCTACATCGCGTGTTTTGAACACAGAAACTTATCGCGTGCGCCCCTGCTATTCGCCGTATTCAATACCAAACCACGCAAAAACAGCAAGCCGCGAAATCGGAACAGGTGGAAAGTGCTGTCAGAAATGGGGAAATCAGGATGAACCTCCAAAAAAGATAAACTAACATTGGGGATCAATGTAGATGTGCCCGAATAGCCCTAATAGAGCTATTTGGGGTACTTAAGTTGTTTCAATAGCTTCTTATTAGTGTCTTTGCACAATTGGTGAATAATGGCATTAAGCAGTATTTTGTTGGTGAAAATAAGTAGTCCTGTCAAATTTGGGCTACTTGAAAAAGGGTACTAGCATATTTTAAAGTCTCTAAAGTGAAGTTTTAATAAAAGTTAAATTCCTCCGTCATACAAGCACCTGTTATCCCAAAAACACTTGGCCCCTTCTTAGAGAACCCTCAGAACCTTATTTCGCTAGTTTTTGAAATTGTCCCCCCATTGTGGAAATTGTGCTTTTTCGCCCCCAAAATGAAAGTACTTTTTTGGGGTGTTCTTAAGTTTTTTCCAGGATTTTTTTACGCAGTTGTCCTTTGGGGGGCTGTTCCAAAGGCTCTGAGTGGTTTCCCCACCTTTGCACCCCAAAATAAAAAAAATTCAACAACTTCAACAACTTCTTGTCTCCTGCTATTCAGAGGCGAATTTTTTTTGCCTATTACATTGCATTGACTTTCCGCATACGTGAAACCCGGCTGGAATTGAATACAGAGATAAGTTTCAACCATGCGAAAAGCCCTGATCCGAGATGCTTTTCCGCAGAAGTCGGCTTTTTGTGTCTAATTGAACACGGCCCTTAGTTTGTAAAGGTGTTCAATTGAACACCTACACTGAGTATGTAGGGTCTGGCACTGATGGGCAATAAGCTGCGAATTTTATGATCTAACAGGATTGTATAAAGTGTACGCACATACAATCTCCATTTGTCTCGGATAAATCGGTCTCATTGCATGATTGGTTCTTCAAGGATGCTTATGAGATGTGTTAAATCTGGTCAGAGTATCGTGTGCAGTGTGTTCAAATAGTTTTTCATATGTAAACCTCTAATGACTTATGTTGTCTCCGGTCAGAGCAAACAAATGTTATCTCACTGTGAGGGTTATTCAGTGGTGGACACAGGTACAGTGCTCAATGTTTTTACACTGCACATACGCCCCAATGTTTACCGCCGTGAGACGCAGATCGAAATTGCATGGGGACCTATGCAATTTCTATGGGCATTTCTGGGTGGTAAATGGGGGGGAATGGCTAACAGTTGCCAGCGTGTCAGTGACTGCATTTAAAGACCAGTGATCGCACTGATCGAAAATAATTGTGGGTCCCAGGGAGAGGGGAGTTAGGGTGGGCAGAGCTGGGGGTAGGGAGGGGTAAGTGCAGACAGTAGTTGCGACAGTGCTAGGGCAAGGAGGCGGCTAGGGGCAGGTAGTGCTGGGGGTAGGAATGGGGCAAGGGTAGATAGTACCTGTGGCAGTACTGGGGGCAAGGAAGAGGTTAAGGGCAGGCAGTACTAAGGGTAGGGAGGGGACATGCAGTGCTGGGTGTAGGAAGGGTACAAGAGTAGATAGCTGGGGCAGTATTGGGGCAAGGAGGAGGTTAGGGACAGGCAGTGCTAGGTGTAAGGAGGGGTCAAGGTAGATAGCTAGAGCAGTATTAGGGGCAAGAAGGAGGTTAGGGACAGGCAGTGATTGGGTAAGGTGGAGGTTGCACACAGTTAACAGTCAAGATAAATGGTAATACACAGATACACAGTTGGGGATAGTGAATAAATGCACAGTTACACAGTCAGGATTGCAGGGGGGCGTACAGCTGGCCAGTAATACCAGGGGAAGGGACCACAGAACCAGCCAGTGACACCAGGGACAGGGGCCCTCACCTTTCAAGGTGCTCTTCTCCACCAGCACGGTGTACACATGAGCAGCAGCGGCACCAGCTTCCGGATGTGTTTCTGCAGCACCAACGGGACAACAATGTTCTGCACCGCGGCCAACACTACCCCACCCAGTTCCAACATCCCCACAGCGTGGAAGCTGAGGCACAGTGAATGGAGAGTGCCTGCGGCTGAGGTGGGAGCAGAGTGTGAGGGAGAGGGACCGGTGTGTGGCTGAGTGAGCCGGGAGCACAGGGAGAATGACTGAGTCTGTCTGAGACACTGAGTGAGCGAGAAGCAGGCGGCAGACACAGAGGAGCCGCAAGCACCAGGGGGATTCTGGGAGCTGTAGTGAGTAGAATCTGCCGGCAGCGATTGGTTGAGAAGACGCCGCCAACGGTGATTGGCTGCTGCGGCATTGCACACAGGACACACAGCGCGTCCTGCAGTGCCAGCTCAGTTTTAAAAAACGGGATCCTAACTTGCTGTATAAACCCGTATTTTGTGATCACTGAAGACACGGTTGCATTGCCACCGGCGACCGTGGCCACTCGCCTATTCTGCGCCTGCCATAGGCAAGTGCAGTGTCTGCATCTTTGTACACACGTCGGCCAATTCGTGCCACAGTTGGTGGGGGTGGGTGTCTCAATAGGACAACCATCGGCCGTGCATAAAGATGCAGTAGCTACTGCAACTGCGTCCATCTCTGAATCACCCACTGAATGTATTTGATATGATAAACAGTATTCAACGTTGTTTGCATTAACCATGTCATGTATTTGTTCCTTTTGTTATCAGTGTGTATTATTAATTTTGGACAGTCTATGGGGTAATTTTACTAAAGTGAGAGTTTGCAAACTCTGGATAGTTTGGTAATTTTTTCCCACTCTCAAATTTACTAATGTCAAGCTTGGAAGAGAGATCTCCTTTGGTACGGGAAAATACTGGAGAGTTAGCAAACTATCTTCAACTCACCATCGGCAAAACTCGAGAACCTTTTCACTGGTGAAGATAGGATTCGGGAATTTACCAAGATGAGAGTTTCTAAACTCTAATGAGATGGAAAAACTCTCCTGTAAAAACGCATGAAATAAATACACCTGCCTGTGATCTGTGAGTTTGGCAGAAACATACACAGATCACTGTGATCCATGTATGTTTCTGCCTGTAAATAGAAAAAAAAGGATTAAAAGTTAAAAAAGATGACATAGCCCCCCCCCCCCCCCCCTCCCCCCAAAAAAAGACTATCCAGCCCCGGACTTGCCAGCCAGTCCTGGTTATTAAAATTACAGGGAACAAAATGTGTCTAAGGAAGCTGCTGAGATATTCTATAAGGCGGAGAAATGCATTACAGACTCCCTTTTGTGGTCTCCACACATCCTTGCAATAGGAAGTTGTCATGCTAAACTGCTTGGTGTGGGAACATCTCACTGAACACCATCTGTGAGTACTTCAATACCTGGTCACCAGTTTGGATCACTACTGAACATACCTGAACACAGAGATTGATGTGTCGGTAGTGACATCACTTGGGTCTCCATATCCCATCTACACAGCACTTGTGGATTTTTCCCCTTTATCATAAGAGGTTTTCCCAGTAAAAGCAATTGCTGTACAAGACTAATATACAGAATCTGGGAAATCAAACAAAGTAGATACGCTGACTAAAGTTTTTTCAAGATTAAATCAGATATAACTCAGTGAACTGTTTATTATTAATTAAGGTAGTTACCTTTCCTCACTGCTTTATGAGTCAGATGGAATGAATATTAAGATAACAGAGGATATTTATTGAGATTTATTCCTAAGGGCAGTGTGGAGTACTATATGAATTTATTGAAACCTCTTTGAAGGTTTTGACTGTGGGCCTGATTCAGAGCCGCTCGCTGCTTGCGAGCGCTCGCTCTGAATCAGGGCGGGGATTTAAAATTTTTTTTTCTTCAGGCCGCTCGCTAAGCTCCTAAGGGAACGCCTGCATTTGTGCAGCCACCCCCCCTCCCCGCCTACAAAACGGGGCGAGCTGTCAATCAACATCGACAGCCTCCCCGTCTTGTAGCGAGACCCGTAGCGACGGAGCTGTCGTCGCTGGATGGGTCTCGCTCATGCGCACCCCTGGAGGTGGCACATGCGTAGTGGGGGACCATCGACCTGCTTGCGAGCGCTGCTATATCAACAAGCTCAGATTAAGCCTGAATTTTTTCTTTTTAAATAACTATTATTTTTATATTGTATTTTATTGTGTCTTTATTATAGCCATAATGTCATGTATTATTAAAATGTATTGCAAATGATTATTGTGTAACAAATTTTTCATTATGACAGCGCTTCCTATTATATTTTATTTTTCCATGCTGAATCAGGCCCAGAGATATCAGGACTCACCTACTTTAAACCAAGTAGGTGGTGAGTGACAAAAAGTATGTTGTGAAGTGTTGTTTAAACACAAAATTTTCTGCATATGTGAAGATGCAAAAAGGTTATATAAAATTGGCTAGAAAGCAAGTAGACTCAAATTTATTTCTGCTGAATAAAACAAGTGCTTTAATATTCCTCATCAGAGTTGGGTGTGGTGCAGAGCAGAGACAAAGGGACAGTTACTGTGATGCATGCTGGTAGTTGTACAACACCTGCAGTATCAAGTGGTTAAGCAATGGTGTTACAACGCACTGGCATGCCTGCGTTTGCCCTACCCCCGCCACAATCCCGTCACCACCCACAAACGGCACTCCCTATCAATCACTGCTGTGGGTCTGCGCAGCCTTTGCAATTGCAGTTATGTTTTTAATTGCTAGTTCGTGCATGCGCACTGTGATGCATACGCATGCTCAGAATGCAACAATCGTCCAATTGCATGCGTCTTTGCAACTGCGATCCATGATGAATCAGGCCATATGTCAGCATGGAAGATTTTGACCATATGAATAAAGTTTTGCATGAAAGACTTCTTGGGAGCAAATAAATTACTTAAATAAAATAAAAAGTCTGCTGAAGATAAACATTTGCAATTGTTTAAAAATTACAGTGATTTATCCTCTTTAAAAATATCATGAAGATAAACGAGACATGGAAATTAAGACTCTTAGGGGGCAATTCAATTCAGTGAGATGTGAATATCACCAGACAGGAGTTCCCGGAGCTATTCAATGACGGTGCTGTTAAGTCCGACTAGAGGATTTCTGCTCACACCCTCCTGCCGGTCCTGATGCTGTTTCCTGCTTAGCGCAGCGCTAAAAGCATCAATGCCGGCATTTAAGTCAGAGACTCCTGCTTACCATGACTTATCAATCGCCCCCTAAAGAGACAGACCTTAAATTGGCAGTTTTGTCTAAATTTGAGGCTGAAGTATAAAAAGAGTCTATGTTGAAAAAAGAGCATGAAAATTAGGTGCTTCTTGCAACGAAAGAGCAAGACATTGTTGAATTGCACCAAAAGTGTGTGGTACTTTGGAAGGAAGTGGAAGCATTAGAAGAATATAATATGGGACATCAGAGTGACACAGCACGCACACAAGGAAAAGTGGCGGAACTAGCTCTAGTCTTGAAAGAAAAATACTTTGTTGTTTCCATACAAGAAAAACTTGCAGAGTGTGATTTAGAAAGAGATGGCCTAACTAGGAATAATATCTCCATATGCTGCAGAATCATGCTCAGTGGGAAAGAGAGAATAATTCTAAAGACATGGAAACAGTGAAGCAAAAATTGTCTATAGAATTTTATAATAGTTGATCCAGAATGCGCAAACAATTAGTTCTTATTCTCTTATCACCCTCTGCTTTCTATATACAGTGCCTTGATAAAGTATTCACCCCCTCTTGGCTTTTTACCTTTTTTGTTACATTACAACCTGTAATTTATGTATTTTTTAATCTGAATTTTATGTGATGGATCTGCACAAAATAGTCGAATTTGGTGAAGTGAAATGAGAAAACTATATATAAAAAAGAATCTTTATAAATAAAATTCTGAAATGTAATCACCCCCTTTGCTATGAAGCCCCTCAAAAATTCTGGTGCAACCAGTTACCTTCAGAAGTCACATAATTAGTGAAATGAAGTCCACCTGTATGAAATCTAAGTGTCACATGATCTGTCAGTATAAACACCTTTTCTGAAAGGCCCCAGAGGCTGCAACACCAGTAAGCAAAAGGCATCACACCATGAAGACCAAGAAGCTCTCCAAACAAGTCAGGGACAAAGTTGTTGACAAGTACAATTCTGGGTTGGGTTATAAAAAAATATCCAAATATTTGATGATCCGCCGGAGCACCATCAAATCCATCATCATCAAATGGAAAGAACATGGTACCACAACAAACCTGCTTAGAGAGGGCCGTCCACCAAAACTCACAGACCGGACAAGGAGCGCATTAATCAGAGAGGCAACACAGAGACCAAAGGTAACCCTGAAGGAGCTGCAGAGTTCCACAGCAGAGACTTATGTATCTGTGCATGTGACCACAATAAGCTGTACTCTCCATAGAGCTGGGCATTATTGAAGAGTGGCCAGAAAAAAGCCATTACTTAGTGATAAAAATAAGACGACAAAATTTGAGTTTTCCAAAAGGCATGTGGGCGACTCCCCAAATGTATGGAGGAAGGTGCTCTGGTCAGATGAGACTAAAATTTAATTTTTTGGCCACCAAGGAAAACGCTATGTCTGGCGCAAACCCAACACATCCCATCACCCCAAGAACCCATCCCCACAGTGATACATGGCGGTGGCAGCATCATGCTGTGGGGATGTTTTCAGCAGCAGTGACTGGGAAACTGATTTGAGTCGAGGGAAAGATGGATGGTGTTAAATACAGGGATATTCTTGAGCAAAACCTGTTTCAGTCTGCCTCTGATTTGAGACTGGGACGGAGGTTCACCTTCCAGCAGGACAATGACCCGAAGCGTACTGCTAAAGCAGCAATCGAGGTGTGTCTGGGGAAACATTTAAATATGTTGGAATGGCCTAGTCAAAGCCCAGATCTCAATCCAATTGAGAATCTGTGGTCAGACTTGAAGATTGCTGTTCACAAGTGGAAACCATCCAACATGAAGGAGCTGGAGCAATTTGCCTTGAGGAATGGGCAAAAATCCCAGGGGCAAAATGTGGCAAGCTCATAGAGACTAATCCAAAGTGACTTGCAGCTGTAATTGCCGCAAAAGGTTGCTCGACAATGTACTGACTTTAGGGGGGTGAATAGTTATGCACGCTGAAGTTTTCTGTTATGTTGTCCTAAATGTTGTTTGATTCACAATATAAAAAAAACCACAACTTCACAGTTGTAGGCATGTTCTGTGAATGAAATGATGCACACCTTCAAACATTTTAATTCCACGTTGTGAGGCAACAAAACATGAAAACTGCAACAGGGGGGTGAATACGTTTGCAAGGCACTGTATGTATATCTCCCATAAATATTTGTGATTAATTTATGAATATATTGTATGATTTTAAGTTTTTTATGCATTTTTATGTTTTATGGTTTTCCGGTCCCTGAGATATGCATCACTAAATGGACTCCGATACAAATAAAGAAACATCTATTAATTTCCATTATGTAATCAGTGTGATCATTGGAATGCAATATGAAATGTGAACATCATACCTACCTCTGTTTTCATGTGTTGTGCAATATGTAACCAAAGACAAATTTCCTAGTCTGTGAAACGCAGGAGCGTGATTTCAGGTGACTAACTTCCAGTTTTCGTTCCATGCTAGTGCGTGGAACGTATGACGCAACATCCGGTGACGGAGTTCCGGTCATGACGATTACTGGAGGTCCGAATGCACCTGTTTTTGCGGCTAGTTAAGGTCATTTGAGGGAGTATATAAAGGAGATCTGGGCAGCAGTATCTAAATGCTTCTGAGGAAGAACCATCAATGGTTTGAAACACGTTAAGCAAAGATACAAGGATAGTACAGAAAGTGGTGGAACCCTGACTAGGAGCTCCGTTGCAGGTTTCCGGGACATGCTATGGATGACTCCGTTTGACCAAACACCTGAGGGATATCCTGGCTGCGCCCTGTTTACTGTGAACTACCAAAGAGTTCACCCTATGGTGATATATGCTGTTTTTTTATGTCTAAATGTGAGCGGCAGTGCGGTATCTGGACAGCAGTATGCCCTGTGCAGCACTGCCGTCCCTGTTGCTCCCTCCCCGCCCCCTTCCTCCCTCTGAGCGCTTACCTTTGCATGCATTGGGTGGAGGGCTGGCGGGACTTACTGCTGGCTTTCTTGGTGCGCCGCGCACCACTGCAGGGGGTCTACTCCTGCAGACCTCCAGAGCCGGAAACTGTGGCCAGTGAACCTGGAAGGATTCCGCCCTGTTTGGAAGAACCGGCCGCAACACCCTCCCTAAGGCCCTGGTGAGTGCATCTTGTAAAATAAATGTTTTCATGTGTTATCAGTTTCTCTTTTCTTTTTGTTGAGATATTAAAGTGTCTGGAAGGAATAGTTCCCACCTGGACCTTCCTCAGAGGTATTTAGCCACTCAGTCTTGTCGGCAACCACTGCAGAGCCTCCTCGGCCATACTTGACATGCTCTGGGCGCTCAGCTATTCATCAGTCCTAGCAGCAAGCCACCAGGAGCGTCTTAAGCACAGTCGAGGTGCTCTGAACTGCTTCCTGGTCCAGCGACCCCAACTCCTTTGTGATGTCATGATGTCACATGTTGTGATGTGGAGCTGGCTCAGGGTGCATTACAGCCCTGCTACGGCCCTGGCACCGTGTAGCCCAAAACATAGGAAACAGTTGGACAGCAAAGTAATAGTGTGTAGCAATATTGTTTTAAAAAAGTAGAAAATTAATATATAGAAAACACCAGCTGAATTAAACTGCAAAAAATAAACTAAACAAAACTAATAGCCATCATATGCAAACCATTTTATCATTCACTGGATATAATAGAAAACAAATATGGAGGAATACTAAAAACAAATCAGCAGCTTTATGGATTTTTTTTTTTAGAACTGCCCATTGAGTGAAATCTGTGGCTCAGACGTCGATTATGACTACTTACTAGAAGGAACTGCAGGTAGCAAAGCATAGCGGAAAGAAGAAACCATATGATAACCAGTCTTTAAAAGTTCAAAATAAACTTAAGCGTAACCCAAATAGTTAGTACTGTAAACAGTGAACTGACTAGTTTTGTGGTCTCTTGAGTTTTTCATCTGCAAATATATTATTTGTTTTGCGTTATTTCGTCCTTTAACCTGTGCCTTTGTAGGAAAGCAATAAAAAGAGACATTAATGTCATTCAGTGGCTTCAAAGTATCAATGTATTTACCATTAGACTGAAAGCAACCCAAAGCATTTCTGACAACTTGCAGTACTGACGTACATTCTGTGTAGCATTGGGGTCAGGAAGTGAAAGGTCACAAAATTTAAAGAAAACAATAAATGGTTCAATGTGGGGTTTATTGAGAGTAGGAGTCAAGAAAATTATAGTTTCTAGCAGAACTAGGGTATAGGTCAACAAAAGGCAGAAAAACTTCATCATGGATGTGACAAATAAAGACAACAAATCAATGGATACAAAAAGAGTATGTCACACAGGGAGACATTTTAAGTTACAGAGGATCCTTTATTCCTTTATAAAGTTATATTGTTCCTTTATAAAATTATGAAAGAAAAAAAAAAGGCATTTTTTTCTCATGTTTGTTACTTTCAGAATACCCGACACAGAGGGACTGATGTATGTTATTAACCATTTAGTTAATGTGCAAAAAACACATTTAATTTTAGATTTTTCAATCCATCCAGGTATACAAGCCATCTAAAAAACATGACTATACTTAACTGCATGGGATAAAGGCATGTCAGCTATAGATATATAAATATTTATATATATAATCTAGCCATGAAACAGAAAAAAGGACAACGGAACTCAGAGACTTCCAATAAAGCTCATATATTTGCTCCAAACCAACGTTTCAGGGCCTGCAATATCTTTTGTCAAGGTAACAGACCTTGTTGCCTTTACAGAAGGGCTTGCTGTGTGTATGTGTGTGCGTGGGGGAGCTTACTACTGAGGGCATTACAGGGGCCGCACTACTGGGGGCACTACAGGAGGCATTACAGGGGCCGCACTACTGGGGGCACTACAAGGGCCTTTACTACTGGGGGTACTGCAGGGGGCAGATGCTGTGTGTGAGCGTGTATATATAGATATACATACTTCTGCCTGCACCCCCCTCTTTGTACTCATTTAGCCCCTCAGATGAAAATTACTTTGCACAGGTGGAGTGGCGGATAAGTTTTGTGTTTTATATATATATATATATATAAAAATATATATATAAATATATATATAAATATGTATTTTTAACACAAAACTTATCCGCCACTCCACCTGTGCAAAGTAATTTTCATCTGAGGGGCTAAATGAGTACGAAGAGGGGGGCGCAGACAGATGTTTGGCCTAGGGTGCCTAGAAGTCTAGCACCGGCCCTGGTCTTTAGGAATACTCCAACAAATTTTGCAAAGTAATTTGAACTTGATTGAATATTCACAAAGATATAGTACATAGGGGCTAATTCAGCATTACACGCTAGTGCAGTGCTGAACGCAGATTCCCTATTATCGGGAATCTGAACGTGCGCAGGACCCGCTCTTTGAATGTGCAGAACGGGTCTGTCACGACCAGGGTTTCTCGGCATAGCGGTAGGCGGGTATTAAATGTGAGGTCACTATGGCGGGGGGCGTCTGGCGGTGGTGCTGGTGCCTGGCGGGGAGCATTGGTTGTTCGTGATCCTGTGCTGGCATGTTGTCACTCTAGGCTTGTTTGGTCTGGTGGTGTTTCCGTCCGCTCCAGCATGGGCGCCACCATCTTGCCTCTAGCCATGTGATCTAATTGCCCAATCCTGGTGGGTCACATGCTCTCTCTGGCCTGTCACAGCGGAGCACTGGGTATTTAAGGGAGTTGAGAGCTCTCTTTCATTGCCAGTGCAACGTGTTTCCCAGCCGCCGCTGAGAGAGAGTTCCTGTGCTCACTTACTGCCTGTTGGATCTTTGCCTTAGCCTGCTTACCTGACCTGCTCCATACCCTGCTGGAATCCTCTGCCTCCTCCTATTGCCTCTCCCTTGCCTGAGTACCTGTGTCAGCTGCCTCCACTTGCTAATCCCCTGGACATTATCAATTCACTTCAGTCTGCAATTCACTACAGCCTGCAATTGACTTCAACCTGCAATTCATTACAGCCTCACAAGACCCGGATTACTGGTTACTCATTGCTTCACCTCAGTTCCCATTTGCACTTTAGTGCCATCCCTGGACTTTATTTTCTCCCATTGTTCATGTCTGCCAAACCACTCATTAAAAGTTCCACGTTTTGTTTTAAATCTGCTTCTGTGTTTGCTCCTATCACCACCCCGGGCCCACAACAAAACCAGAACATCACAGGGTCCTGCGTGATCGCATGCAGCCCCTGCTATGCCTTTGGCTGATAGACAAGCAGAGGCATTTAAAGGGCGGTGCGGGGATGGCCGGCGGTCCCGGAAACAGTGGTGTGTTGACCCCGTTTTCCGGGAGTGGCAGAGCCTGTGTCCATGGACACAGCTTCCTGGTCTCGCAAGCTGGCCGGCCTGCATAAGCTGAGGCCCTGCGCCGTCCCATGGTCGCGATGGTTAACCCAGCCTATGACCTCAGTCGGAGTGGTGGGATCACAAATGCAGCAGGAGGTGTCAGACACCTCTAGCTAAAACATGAAATTACTAGGTAATGGCGCTCAGTGCAGTTCAGCTTATAGAAATGAAAACAAGTCCAATTATACTCAAATGTCCAGTCTGTGATATCCAACGATAGATTTCAAATCCTCCTTTTTGGGTGTCTCATATCCAGATGTTTCTCGGAGTAGTATAATAAATTGAAACAAAGAAACGTCATGGAATAGTATTTCTAAATAACATACTGTATCAGAAAACTCCACAAATTGTGGGACACTCATTCAATCCGTGTTGGTATAATGGTGCGTACCGAACTTACAGGAAGTCTACTGTATATAAAGGCCTCACATCAAGGTATCTTTAACCGGCAATATGTCTATCAAATAGAACCCAAGCAACCAGTAATATTATCACGTATAATGCAATTAAGCGATGCATACCATACTCATTCTCTATGAAGCAGAAATCCTCACATTATGGTTTCTTTGAGGAGAATAAGTGGACTTAAGCTGGGTACACACTGGGTGATATATTGGGCGATTGATCAGCCAATATATATCGTGCCCCCGTCGGCCAGTGTGTACAGACGATATGTCTGTGAACAACAACGTTGTTCACAGACATATCGCATGTCGATATGTTTGTGAACAACGTCGTTCACAGACATATCGCATTGGCTGTGCTGCACAGCCAATGAACAGATATGTCTGCAGACATATCTGTCCATCGGCAAGTGTGTACGGGCGATATTCTTTCCAATAAAAAATAAATAAATTGCTTATCTGAATGAGATGGATAGAAGATTTGAAAAGTTCAAGAGGCAAGTGTAGTCACTCACAACGCGTTTTGTCGTTGATGAAGTCGCACAACGAAACGCGTTGGGAGTGACCACACTTGCCTCTTGAACTTTTAAAAACTTCTATCCATCTCATTCAGATAAGCTGCTATTTATTTATTTTTTATTGGAAAGAATATCTCCTTTTAAATGAAATGAAATATTTATAGTTACAGATAATTCCTCTGATTTTATCCACTGTTCTTTGTTTGTTTATTTATGTGTCTTATTTTTAATTATTTGTTGTAATTTGAATAATTTGTCAGTTTTTCATGTATATGCACTGGCACTTTAAATTCCTTTAACCACACTGTGGGGTTGAATATTAGCCCTACAGTTCATAATAAGAATATTGATTCGTATTATAAGTATATTAGTATTTCACTTTAGCAAACCAGTCGCTCTTCTGTCTATCAATTTTATATATATATATATATATACATATATATATATATTGTGATAGAAGCGATGGTAAAGTGGTCAATGGCAGGTACATTTGTCCTAGGTTTTTGGCCTATGTGTTCTAAAAAACCCCAGGAGAAGTCTGTTTTGTAAGCAGTCCAGAGTATCGGCTTTTGGAAAAGCCGGTTTGGGTCCTGGGGGTGTGGATGTGAGGAGAGGGAGGGCTCCATCCACAAGCCACTCCAGGTTTTGTGCCTTTCAGCTTGGTAGCAGGCTCATTAGGGCTTATAGCTGGAACTGGCTGATATAAGCTGTGTTCAGTTGTAGCTGAGTGTCTCACACCTGGGGAAGTAGGCATGCAGGCTAGCATGTCCAGAGACACTGTTATGACAACGCTGTAAGTACTGTGCACATACTGTTGTTGATGGTGTGGGCAGTAGGCCCTACCGTTCTGGAAGTGAGGGTACCTACTGTTTAGTTATTGCCCAGACGGGCTAGGACTTTTATTTATGATTTTTTATATTCATTTGGCACAATAAAGACTGGCGCCGACCAGTTTGTACGAGAACCCCAGACTTGTGTCCTGTTTCTACGGCTGCTGTGTGTGTAAAGAGGGAGTCCATCTACCCCAGGAGAGGGACCCCTATCCCGACTGTGTCACATTATATATATATATATATACATATATATATATATACACACCCTTCTGCTCCATGAGAGGTTTCTGTTCTCCCTGAGCTTGCCTTAGGACACCTGCATTACGGTTTGACAGGTGTACCGCCCCAATCAAACTCCCCACCTGTATGAGCAAACAGCGGAGCGCACTATTTGTCAAATATTGGTGCACAGTCCGTAGCGCACCTCACCTCATAGCCAATTGCACATGAGCAGTTGGGCAACATTATGGCCAGGGGCAATGACTGTGCTGCCCCATAGGAATCTGCTGCATAATCTCTGAGGTGGGCCCTGGTGGAGGCCCAGACCTCGTAGCAGCCGCATACCCTACACCCACAGTAGCTATGCCTGGAGGGTTTCACTCCTGGAAATTCCTTCCTGTGCACTGTTACGGTCCCTGCTGAAATCCAAGTAGAGTGTCTGTCCCTTTTCACATCATCATCAGGCCTCATGTTGTCATTATTCAAAGTTCCAGCATCAACAGTTATTGGTGACCTGTAGCTGCATGATCATACAATAAGAAGCAGGGCCAACCAGAGACCTAATTTCCTCAGTGTACCAACAGCATAGAGTAAGGACACCTATATAGTGGAATCCTAATATTTCATGATGGTGGAGTATGTTTAAAAATAATACCTTATGGCAGTGGTTCCCAAACTTTTTTGAACCACGGCGCCCTAGAGTATCAGCATTGTTTTAACGGCACCCCTAAGCCAAAGGTTTTTATTAAGCAATTAAAAATATATATAGTATAGTAGTAAAGAGAAGTAAATTGTGCTGACCTGTCATCCTTAGGTTCAGTTAGGTGGATAGGTTTGCACTTCTGTTTGTCCACATATTTACATTACATTGACCATAAATAAATTGATTTGGTGCTGGACCACCAACCTGAAGCACCCATGCAAGTGTCCCGAGGCACCCCAGGGTGCCACGGAGCACAGTTTGGGAACCGCTGCCTTATGGAATTAAGTTGAGAGAAGCTCAGTGCAATGATTTTCATAAGGAGGAAGTTATGGGTGAAAATGTTGCGTCACTTCACAGAATCTACATCATTCCTTTCATCTTGCTCGCCAATGGGTGTTAGTGTAGTACTTACAAAAATGAGGACCCTTAGTGTTTGGCTGCAAGTTTATATATGTTTTATCAAAATATGTACAAAACAGTAAATGGACCCAGCATATGCTGAGTTACCTCATTGTGTCCATCCCTCTATACTTACCCCCTGTCCAGGGCTGTCTTAACAGCATTCTACTGTGCAGGGCAATGCACTCCACTGGGACAGATGCCTGCCCAATCACAGTAATAAGACTGTAAACAGTCAATATAATTAAACCTTTAGATTTATTGGTACTTTCAACAAAATCAATGTTTAAACATGAAAAAACATGATGTAAAGAGAGGATTATGGACTCCACCTACATCTTTTCTTTAGCTCACAGTGCAGATCCTACTCTGCACTGCATCTGTGATTAAAGTATGGCTGGCCTATAAGAGCGGGGTCCAGGGGGATGTGCCCCCTCTTAATACAGCCCTGTGGTTGCAGGTTGGGATGCAGGTGGAGAATGCTGCCTGGCTGCTCTGATTGCTTGTAATTCACAATCAGGGAGACCAGGGAGCAACTTTCTCTTCCTAACTCTCAGCCGGCTGCCTTATGCATGAAGCGAACCAACACAAACTCCATGGAGATGCCCCCCCCCCCCTGGCCCAGCCTGCCCCTGCTCAAAGGCCCCTAGTCCTGGGGCCCTGGGCAGCTGCCCAGCGTGCTCATGCATTAAGATAGCCCTGTTCCCTGTGTAATGGTCTTCCTCTCTGGGTGGTTATTCCTGTTGCTACAGTAAGAGCCATGCCTGAGGTGTGTGCACTGGCTTTAACTGTGCATGGCAGACAGGACAATCGAGGAAAGTCCTTCCTACTTTCATTGTGCTAGATAAATGAGGATGAGTGCTAACAACAACAGTGTATTTGCGTTGTATCCATATTGGACATTTACATTGCAATGCAGCTTGTACCCTGGAGAGTGCGAGATTAACCGAGACCAAGCTAGCTTTATATATATTTACCCTAGTGCTTTTAAATGGATAATATCACTCCATACCTCTACCATAGGACAAAATCAAATTTTTTTTTTTAGAGCAATTTCTTGGTATGGACTCCGGGGCAAAGTTGAAAGGAAGTTGGCTATTATTATTCCTGCAGTGCATGCACAGAACTAAATGCATATATTTGCCCTTATTCAGAGTGGTTTAAATCTCTTCAACCAGACCACCACTATCTGTACGCTTAGATTGGTGGTTGTCATCATCATCTGTATGCACTTGCACCAACACTTTCCTTGATGCAAAGGATCCATCTGAAAACAATGCTGCATATGGTGCAGATCCGTCGACACGCCCTCACTGAGCTGTGCTTATGTGACAAAGCACAGTTACGCCCCTTCGGTCACAATTTGACTAAATTGCATACAACTCTGCATCGCCCATAGTTGCTCCTCAAACTGGCTTGAGATCAACTCTTCATCTATCACTCTGTCTTTAAAGCTTTGTTGCAAATTTACAAATACAGTGTACAGTTGATGTAATTAAAATAGTAAGTTTTTATACATTTAAATTTAAGCCTATGGTTAAATGTAAACTTTGGCAAAATGTATCTTTAATGTAATTTTGGCAAATAATCTTATGCATAGCAGCCTTCCAGAGACAAGTGACCTCCCCACCTATACCTAATCCTGCTCAGCCTCATGTTAAATTTGTCATTTCTTTAATTCTCTTGCACACAGTATCTAACCAGCTTCTTTTTCAGTCAGGCACTTTATTTCAAACAGGTGACCTCCTTTACTTCAGTTCACAATGTTTTCTTTTCCATTCCCACGAATTCCTTTGGAAAGGTTTACACAAAATTTGCATTCATTTCTTGGTCATCCAAGACTGTTATATTGTCCAAGGCCCAAAGAATTTTCTTTCTTTACATGTTTTTCCTACTTTCTTTTGTCTATCCGTTTCTACTTCACTAATTCCCCCTGCACCCGCTGTCTGCTAATGTCTACCCCCTCTCTATTAATCTCAGATTGCTTAGTGGCCAAAGAAACCCAGGGGAATAGAATGTGTTGGATCTTGTGTCCTGGCTAAGAGAATAGAGACTGATTTTATCCAGTCTTTCTACTTATTTGGTGTAAGTTTGATACATTAGTACAACCTGTGTTCTAAAGGCGATGTACTTAGTATCTCAGCAAGTCTTTTGGCAGTTCTTAACAATTGATAAAGCTGTTTGGACAAGAACGAACTCCACATTTCTAATATCGTCTTGAAATAAAATGAGTGATAAATTAGTTAATTTGTAAAGTGAAACAGATACAGAACCTGATTCAGCAAGGATCGCAACTGCGATTACACACGCAATTGGCCGATTGTTGTGTTCTGCGCATGCGTATGCATTGCAGTGCGTGTGTGAACACTCCACTGCGATCAGCTGTGCAGAC
This sequence comes from Taudactylus pleione, assembly GCA_031769625.1. Classification (NCBI taxonomy): domain Eukaryota; kingdom Metazoa; phylum Chordata; class Amphibia; order Anura; family Myobatrachidae; genus Taudactylus; species Taudactylus pleione. The sequence continues at coordinate 7,690,538 of JAUIMM010000094.1, forward strand.
CCATCGCAGAGTGACTGACAGGAAGTACCATTTGGGATGGTGACGGTGGAAGTGGTCGGCGAAATGCAGGCATGCCAGTGCGTTTGAATGCCGTTGCAGGGGAGTGCATAAATTAGCCACTGTGATGCCATACGCAGCTTGTGTACTCACTGCATGTGACGAGGTTAGCAATTCCTGAGTAAGGTCAGAACTAGTGCAAGTGTGCGTGAGGCTGTGATGGAACTCAATGTTACCGATGGTTTCACAGTCTTGCTAAGTATTACGGATGTGTGTAAGATAAGGTGGGCATCCTTATGTTGTGCTGCAATGGCATAGCGATCACAGAGGATTAGCATATCATCGCAGTGAGACTACGGGCGTAAACGCTATTGCAATCGCAGTTGCCATCCATACTAAATAACGCCTACTATGCATTAATGTAAAACAAAGGATACTTATTTCCATAATAGCATAGTAATGTCTGGAAATATAGAATCCAGCCATTTATGTCTTATTAATTCCAGGTGGCTTGTTTGATCAAGGATAGGCCAGTTTGCTGATAAATAATTTTCATGCCCCCTATGCTATCCCTTTCCAAATAGTGCTACAGTATATACTTAAGACTTACTATGAACAGTGCTGATCTAGTCAAGTACACGCACAGACCTAAATGTGAGGTGCCTATTCTTAGTGGAAATATTCCCAATATTAGTATATGCAATGGTGAGTTGTAGGTATTTTACCAAAAGTGTAAGTCAATGTAAATAATATGAACTAGTGGACACTGAATTGTGGCATAATATGAAACAGGGGCACTATAATGTTGCACATGAATTTGGGGCATATATGTGGCATATGAACTGGCATATTTTCAAATGACACTAAAATTTGGCATGCTATGAACTGAGCACATTTCAGTGTGGCACTGGGGACATTGGCATAATGTGAACTGGGAGAAGTGTGTAGCGTAATGCGTACTGACAGCACTACAATGTAGCATTTTGTGGACTAGGCACTGCTATACGGCATAAAATGAACTACGGCACAACTCTGGTTCATAAGCTGAACTAGAGCACTACTATAAGGTATACCATTTAAAATGAATTAGGACACTGCTTTGGGCCATAAAATTAACTAGGGCTCTAGCATGGGACATAAAATGAACAACCGCTGAGGACAGAGGTAAAGCACTGGGGTAAGGGCCCTCTCAAAATTATGGTGTGGGGCCCCACAAAGTTCTGACTTGTCCCTGTTTGTGATTGCCCGCAATGTTACAATGTACTGGGGAAGTAGAATAGATGAATGCAGGTGGGAAACCTGCAGGAATGTAATACATGGTATAACATCACTACTCAGCATATCAGCTTTTATCAATTCAATTGTATCCTATTGGTATGATTTACCTGTGGATGGAGTGCCGGCGGCCAGAAGACCGACAGCGGCATCCCGATTTTGCCGGTAAGTAGCATAACCCTCCCCCTCTCCCCCCTAACCCTCCCCCGGTGGTGCCTAACCCTAACCTCCCCCTGGTGGTGCCTAACCCTAATCCCCACTCCTTGCAGCCTAAAACTAACCCACCCCGGCAGGTCCCTAAACCTAACCCCCCCATCCTTGGTCTAACGCTAACTGTAACCCACATACTTACCTTCGGGATGCCGATGTCGGTATCTTGATCCCTTCGGGATGCCGGCGTCAGCAATCTGACGGGTGTCAGGATTCCGGCGTCGGTATACTGATGTCCGGCATCCCATCCGCCAGCATCCTGACTGGATCCTGTATCCTTTTACAGTGCAGTTATAGTTGTACCGACTACTTTTCCTAATGCCTTGTGGGGAAATCTATGTAGGTATCGACATTTAACAATCAAATAGGTACTATACAGTATACAGTGAAAGTGCACTTCTGAGCACTAACTGCAGCACATAATACACACCTGCTTTTCTGCCATTACTGTAAAAGATGAAACAAGTACTACTGCCCACTTTCCCCAATCCTCCTTGACATCACTTTCTTAGTACTTATATAATACAGAGATACAAATGTGTCTTAATTATTAAAACATATAAATCTTGGGGTTTTATAGTTACTAGTGCATGCCTTATAAATGTATTCCCATATTTATTATGTAGGAGGAAAATAAAATAAGAATGAAAGGCAGGATAGTGTATGAAAGAAAATGGGTAAAATAAAAGTGATAAAGAGGAAATGTTCACCCAAGTGCTTTAAAGGGATTAAATCCAGGCTCAGTTGGCAGGAAGTTTGGCTGAATAGGAAGGAGAAGCCAGCTGGCCTAACAGTGGGGGATATCTGCGGCGTGAGCCTGGCAAGTCAAACATAATCGCTTAAATAATATTATCTGTAACCAGGACCTCTTGATCTCATCTTCTTCCAATCTGTGAGAAGAATGAACGTCAGGCCTATGCTCAGCTGCTACAATGCCTGAAAATTGAGACAGGAGCCATGGAAACACACCATCTTCTAATATGCAGCTTGGGCTAGTTTCGCTTCACAGTCTCCATGTGCCTTCTTAGATGACATTAAGATGTACAGTACTTGAAAAAGTATTCAGCCCCTAAAACTGTTACAATTTTGTTACTTCATATTCTGAATTTGACAGACTGAAGTACATTTTGTCACTGATGTACAGAATAACAATTTGAGTAAAAAAAGTATTACTAAACCATTTTACAAATTACTAAAAAACCATAGACTTAATGCAACCCCCACATTTTTTGTTATATTTAGAAAGCTTTGAATCCACTGAGTTTGCTGATATAACATTTTTTCATGTACCTAAATTCTGTTATACAATACTTGTGCCTTTTGAATTAAAGATTGAATAAAAAAAAGAAAAACAGTTACTCATAACTAATTGTAAGCTCAAATTTGCACAATTGCAATATATTGCCTCAAAAGTATCACATTGTGGTCATTGGTGTTGATTCAGAGTCGAACGCTATTGTGATTTTCACGCTGTTGAGCGTTTATCGGCAGCGTGCGTATGCGTCACAGCCGCATTGTGTATGTGCGGCGAATGAATTGCAATTGAGCTCCCTGTGAGGAATCACTCGCAATTAATTGACAGGAAGAGACTGTTTTGTGGATGGTTAGGAGGAGTTCCCGCCAAAACACAGGCGTGTCAGGGACATTTCCTGGACGTGTACTAGGCAGCGTCTGCGATCGCATTCATTAGTACTGTAAATACTTACAGAAGGCACATTTGTGGAGGTCACCACAAAAAAGGTGTCGTTAGTCTATAACAACCAATAAGACATTTGCCGTTATTTCTGTTCTGTACTAGAAACATGCGGTTACATTTCTGTTGGTTTATATGGGTAAAAGTACCATGTTGTATAGTTACCTGAGCACTAGTTTTCATGAATGTCTACTATTGCAAATCATAACAATTCTAATCCCTGAATATCCTGGGGAGAACTACATTTTGGAGGCTCTCCAAACTCCTGAGAGAGTGGGCCAATCTGAAGTGAGCGACCCGGGGTTTTAATGATGTGATTCACATTGAATCACGTCATTTTGACGCCTACCCCCTTACTGTGTAAATGTCGACAAGAATGTTGCAAACATGTAAAGCATTAATAAAATCTGCAATGTGTTTTATTGAAGAGATTACTTTTATTAAGAGAAAACATTTCATATGGAAACTATTTTAGCAATAAGCTACTGTCTGATAAATTCTGTTCACTTTTGTCCTAATAGAACCAGTACTTTACCATACATCTTCTGAGTACGTTCCCTAAAAGTTTAATAAAGCAAACAAAAGAGGGTAAAGCAGGTAGCAGTATGCAAATCAGCCCGGAAGCAATGAATATATAAAGTTTGGAAGTATGAGTATAGTTATTAATAGTGAACGTCAACATATGTACCATACTAATGAGGAGCAAAACAGAATTAATGCTTTATCTCTACATCATCTCTAACAATGTATTTAACTGTAGTCTGGCTCAAAGCAAATATATAGCAACAATATGAACTGTTCCTGTATGAAAAACACATTTTTGCTTTCACACATCGGGGGAGATGTACTAAGGCTTGGAGATAAAATTGAAAGAGATAAAGTACCAACCAATCAGCTCTTAACTGTCATGTTACAGGCTGTGTTTGAAAAGTGACAGGAGTTGATTGGTTCGTACTTTATCTCTCTCCACTTTATCTCTCTCCAAGGCTTAGTACATCTCCCCCATACAGTTGTACAGTTTGTCAGAACTTAAGTTACATAGATGTCTATTTACTAAGCTCTCTTAGGAGACAGAGTGAAAAGAGATAAGGTATCAGCCAATCAGCTCCCAACTGTCATTTTTCAAACACAGCCTGTGAGATGGCAGTTAGGAGCTGATTGGCTGGTACCTTATCACTTTTCAATTTGTCTCTTAACACTGCTTAGTAAATAGACATCTTCTGTAGGGGTTTATTTACAATGCCTTGGATGGAGATAAAGTCGACAGAGATAAGGTACCAACCAACCAGCTCCTAACTAATTTTTCAAACACAGCCCGTGACATGGCGGTTAGGAGCTGATTGGCTGGTACCTTATCTCCATTCACTTTATCTCCATCCAAGGCTTAGTAAATAGACCCCTAAGTTTGAAACTTCTTGTGCTCAGTGTTGAAGGTCATTTTATCCTTCCTTCCTGAGCATGGTCATGCATTGGTTGCTATTATTCCTTATGATTAGAACTTACAAGCCAGATCAATCCCTTAAATCTCCTTCATCTGCATCAAGTTTTTTGTCTTTATATTTTTTTCTGCTGTATATGGAAAAAATACACTATACTTGTAGATCGGATATATTTTTCTGTAGCAGTCAACTTCAACTTGTAATTGATAAATTGTCCAAAATATATATTTGTCATTTTGTAGGTGGAGGTTAAAGGAAAACTATGGTTAGTTCTAGTGTTCATGTCCCTTAAACGTGTCTGAGCTTTGCACAGATCCTATTCGTTCTTTAGAAAGTTTTTCACACAGAATAATATGTTACTGTGTCTCCAGTCCATGTGTAATATTTGCCATTTTATTCCTCAGTAGTGAATAGTATTACACAACCCATTCTCCTTTCTCAATAACTAGGGTGTCTACTTTTTTATGAGCAAAAACAATCAAGACAGCTGTTTCAAATGACAAGCTGTCCCACAATGTCCTTTCAACTGCTAATTCACTAAATCCACGCTAGGAATTGGTATCCAGTCACCCTCTTAATCATTGATAAATGTGGCTTCAAATTTAGGTTTTGATGTGTCAAAAACCAGGACTGTCCCTGGTAAACTGGGACATATGGGATTACTAATTATTAGCCCTTTTTCCATATCTCATTGAGACTTTATTGGGTTTTCATAGCTTGAAAACTAAAAGAAAACAGTGCAACTATTTTAGTTATGTGTCAGGAGAAGAAGCACTCTCTAAGTAAGTCTTTAAGCCCACAGTTGATTGCTGAGTCATCGTTTATATATAGAGAGTAGAGTCAGTAATAATGTAATAGCAGTCATTCTCTATTCTGCATGTTTTAAGAGCACTAGTTTACTTCTCTTCTTTTACTGGACTTTCATATAAAGCATCAGTTCCACTTGGTTTCTTTTCCTTGACTTCCATTAGTGCTCCAGTGGAGATGTGCCCAACTTTAGCTGTCTGCAAGCCAATCGGAATAGGAGGTGAGATGACAGCAGCTGTGGACGTAATGTTAACATTTGATGGGGGAGGGCCACTAGTGAGATAAGCAGTGTATTGGTTCCAAAATGATAATGGGCTAACTCCAACCACTTGTGTAGGGATATCTCTAGACAGGAAATCCTGCAGCCTCACTGGGGTTCCTGAGAGCAAAGGGCCAAGGTTTTCCAGAGAGAGACGTCTTCCTCTTCTGGATGTGCTATTATTCCATACATGTGTACTCATGTGGACCTACGGATGAAAAGAGAGGGTAGCAAACATTACAATATTAATATGTAACCTGTTTTGACTTTTGTGGGTGCCTATGTTGAGTAAAGTCTAAACATAGACCTAAGTTTTTATTTAAAAACATCACAACTCAAACTCAAGTTATGCAATAAAATATTCTCACTCATAAGTGACAAATGACTACACTAATGCAGGTCACATTGATGGATCAATTTAACCTTGCTCTATCCATAGAGGAAGTAATTTACATCTGCATTCTTCATTTTTAATTCACTTTTATAATAGAAGTCTAAGCAGGTTATCAGAAAAACGACTAGTGACACTAACATAATGAAAAGAGTCAGGAGAGTTTTGAGCTGCTCCTTAGGGAGAATGCTCAAATAAACCACTTCTAGTCAGGAAATATGGCTTTTGGGAAACTCCATTTGCTCGGCACCATTAGGTATTGAGAGCAAGACAGGAAATTTCATTGGAGCCTCTTCTAACAGGAAAATGGTAAAATTCATGGTGGTTAATTGGGAAAGTTTTAAAGTAAATACAAATGGTATGATTAATGGCAATGATGTGTGCTGTTTTGAATGCTTGTAATTCCGATATAATATACTTTTTTTTATCAAGGAAGTTTAACTGAACATTGTTCCATGTGCTGTATAATTTCTTAGTGCTGGTTACGATAGTTCAGTGAGTGTCACAAGGCTTGTATTTCACTGAATAGTTAATTTAGATGGAGAGCCTACCTTTAGATTCCCTCGTGTGGTGAACGCCCTTCCACACATATTGCAGGAAAAAGGCTTCTCTCCTGTATGTATCCTCTCATGAATCTGCAAAGCACTGGCCGAGGAGAAAGTCTTCTTACATACTATGCACAGATGCTGCTTAGGGCTGCGTCTCAAAGGAGGGGACAGGGAAGAAGGCACCGGCAGCCGTGGAAGCTGGACCAGTGCCAATGTCTGGGGTGGGCTTAACACTTCACTCTTCACTGTGCTCACCAGAAATGTTTGGGCTGGAGTTGGCAAGTCTGCATTTGGGTGTTTGGGGCTGCTGACTGGCTGAGGAGGGAAATTTTGTCTCACCTGGTGTGCATGTAGCACATGCTTCGTCAGTATGGATGCCTCCAGGAAGCTCTGCTTGCAAACCAAGCAATGGAACAGCCCATCTTTGGTGTGGCATTTCATGTGTTCTCCCAGTGACTCCATACTGGGCAGTTTTTCAGAACAGAGGTCACACATGTGGGCATCTTCTTTACTTGGGCTTGCTGCTGGTTTGTTGCACATATCTGTCTCTGGGTCTTGCTTACTTTCTGTATTGTTTTGAACTTGAGGTTTCACATTTGCATTTTCAGGGCTCAAGTTTATCTCTGTCTTATCATCTTCATTACTTAAATGATCGCTAGTTTCTTTTTGTAGAGCTTCCTCAGAAGCTGGTTTAGTGGTTGTGCTGGGTTCTGATGGTGTAACTATTTCAATAGTTGTAAGTGGCACAGGTTGAACAGTGGCATGGGGAGATGTGCTGTTCTCATCGTTCTTCTTCACAGCAGAGGCTGCAGCATCATCATCCATGCTTGATATTTCTGACTCTATTAATGCTGCCTTTTCACTCTCTGATTCACTGGCGTCCAAAGAGTCTTCATCGCTGCTAATCTCATCTGAAAAGTCTGGAGTAGTCTTTTCTTCTATGGAATCGGTTTTGCTGCCACCTCCATGGGGAATATCTCCATTTGGAATCTGTCCACCGAGATGCATCCTTATATGCTGCTGGAGAGTAACGGCATTGGTAAACTTTTTCTGGCAAATTGGACATGAATTTTGAGGCTTTGAGGATAAACTGGATTTATGACCTACAAAGTGGGCTTTTAAATTACCCTTTGTTGAGAAGGCACGCCCACATATCTTACACTTGAATGGCCTTTCCCCACCATGTTGGTTATAATGAAGCCTAAGTGCCCTGGGACAACTTAACACTCTTAAGCAGATGACACACTGGTTAGGCACAGTTGCTTGTTTGTCTATTTTTTCCACCAATTGTTGGAGTTTTGAAGTCTCAGAATATCCCAGTGGTTCTACAGCATATGAAAAGGGGAAGTTTCCAGTCTTAAAGTGACTAGCTAGTAATGCCCAACTTGGAAGGGAGGTAACAAGCTTGCTAAGTTGCATCCTTCCAGTGACATCAGTTCCTCCATTCCCTGTCCTTTCAACTGGAGGGGTGTTTTCATCAGACTTTGTTTTTGCACAAACATTGGGAACTTTTAGTGCACCAGAGCCATCATCAGCTTTCATAAGTACCAGTTTGTTAATTGATTGTAGTCCTTGGCTACCTGTGCTTGAGAATAGGTTTAAGCCCTCTGTGGCCATTATTGGAGGTAATACTGGCTTCTTTTCTATTGTCTCTTCTTCTGCCTTCTCTGGAGGTACTGACATGCCATATGGTAATCCTGTACTAGTCAAAACATAGTCCAAATGTTCAGGAACAGGATGTGGGTTCATTTGTATATGAGGATACTTTTCCCGATGACGATGAAAGTGTACTTTCAGATTACCTCTAGTTGTAAACCGGTTTCCACATATGTTGCATTTGTATGGTCTTTCTCCAGTGTGAGAACGCAAGTGAATCTGGAGGGCACTATCACTGCCGAAAACTTTTGCACAGAAACGACATTTGTGCTTTCCCGAAGCCCTTTCCTGGTGACTTTCTCCACGTAGGGAATCACTATTTTTCTGCTTTAAAAGGCTTGGGGCATTCTCCAGTACTCTTGCCCCCAAAAATAATCCAGCTGGCAAGGTAGGTAAACCTGGTGGAAAAATTGCATGTGGAGAAATAAGTTGGTTTGGTGGAGAGCTTGGAAGAGAAGCTTGCCCTGGAATTGACTTGTCACCAAACCCACTCATCAATTTGTCCTTCACATTGGGAATGCTTCTGGCTCCAAATGTTTGCCCTATATGATTGTAGAGATGAAGAAAAGTCTGTTTGGGTGTTTCATCTCTGCAGAATGTTTTTGATGATTCAGGTCCACATTCAGATTGTTTTGATGGACTGAAAACTGGTAAAGTTTTGGTGCTAGTTGACCTTTCTGGTGAGGACATTTGTGTATTAGAGTTAGTCATGGAGAGGGATCCAAGCATTAGTACCTGTTGACATATTTGCTCCGTTATTTGCATCTGGCGTATCTGCCTCTGCTGGAGGACTCTGAGTTCTTCCAAGATCATGGGAATGTTTATGGGAGCTGAAGCAGTCTGACCCCCAGGAACAGCTTCTTGACTCATTGGAGCCATGCCCACTTTTGGTCCTGCCATCCCTTCCATAATCAATCCTCCATTGGGAATAAGAAATCGCTGAGATGGGCCCACACCTTTTTTGTCCATTTCTTGTCTCATAGAGCTCATAAAACTTGTTCCTCTGTCACAGTGTTCAGTCACCATTGTTTTCTTTTCTGATCCAACACTTTCTGGAGAGCTAGGTTGTGAACGAGACTCCTCACTGATGCTAGCTTGCTTGCTCTTTCTATTAGTTTCCGCTTGGTTCTCTACAATCACAACAACTTGGTTGTCAAGTGGACAGCATTCCTTGTGCCTGGTGAAATCAGAAGGTTCATCAAACTGGGCACAGCACTTCTTGCATACCTGAACTTCTTCACCTGCTGTGTCACCTGTAAAAAGATCATATAAAAAAAAATTACATTGGACAAAGTTCTAAATACTAGCAGGAGGTTCAAACCTTCTATATCATCTGATTACCAAGTTGCATACTGTACATATTTTAAAATTGGTTTTAACAAAGTGTTTTACACAATTTGGCAAAAGTAAACATTTGTAGTAGTCTGTGCATTTTACACCTGTCTGATTGCTTGCACTGTTTTCCTGCTATTACATGGAGTATGTACATGAGATATTAAGGAAAACAATTTACTTTAAAGAATAATTTCAACACTAAAATTCAGTTTACAGTAACGTACAATATTAACCCCCTTAATTTTAGCATGAAGCCCCCATTTCTATTATCCTCTGCCCCCATGCAAACACACACACTCTCTCTTCATTTAACAGGGCTCTCTTTGTATCCCGGCTTTTGTCAAGCATTAATACTCCGGAGAGAAAAGCCAGCTTCACAGCTCCTGGTAATTGATTTGTATTCACACAAGAGCCAAGGGGACCGACTTCCAAGCATTGATATGGTAATCCTTTCATGGTAACTGTCCCTTGTTCTGGCTAATTTACTCCTGGGTTCTTCGAGCTTAATTAAACTTGTTGAATTAGCTGGGGGGTACCAGGGCTTTGAGACACAGCTTGGGAAGAGAGCGTACATAGTACCAAGTAACTGCTTCTTGGAATTTGCTTTCATCTTCGATATTGCTGAAATAATGTACATAACACAGGCAGTACATATGCGTGTATGTTATTGGCAAAGAAAGTGTTCTGCCTATGCTTCATTCAGTTCAATTTATGATCCAACTTGTGCCACACTTACTTATCATATGTGCATGAAACAGAAGGTGAAACAGAACTTGCACCTTTATGCACAAAACCCCAAATTGCCAAATCTGACATAATTGCTTTTCGTTTTCTAAGAACAAAAAAGAAAAACTAGCTGTGTAGTTGCTGACATTTTGAACACCAAGAGAAATAGGCTTTACAGGAAATCAATAGCCATAAGCATCTTTGTCATGATGATGTGTAAACACATAAAAAGAAAATGGCTTATTTGCCAAATTTCAAATGAATTAAAAGGGGAGGGACTTCTGTAAGAGGTTGCCAAGCTTTTACCAAAAGCAGACAAAGACATTTTTTAAGACAAATCTGTTGTACCACTATTTGTGCACACCTAAGGCAGCAAATATGTTTGCTAAACGCATTTAGGGAATTGTTTAATACACATATATCTGACACTAGAATGAAGAATATTACTTTACATCTCTAATAAACACAGTTTGCTTAGTATGTTTGGATCAAGAAAGCTGAATACATTCAATCTTAAGGAAATAGTGTTTTAATGAGGAGGTGGGCAAGGTTGTTCCTGCTATGAGATGAGTGGAGTACCTCACCAGCGACACCAAAATCCGAGATTTGACAGACAAGCTACCCATCTTCCAACCTGATTATTCTCCGTCCCCATTACCTTCAGTCACTGCGCTCTGCAATCATTAATTAAAAGTAGAAGTGCAGTATGACATATTAATCACCCGATTTTTTTTCCTGCTGTCAATGTACTAGAAATACATGTAAAAATGCTAAGAAGGCAGTAGTATTAACTACAGTCCTGTGAAAATGTAAGGGGTGAGCATACCTGCACACAGCGTGTATAGTTTACTTTCCACAGGTGCATGGGATTGGCTCACATTTGACTTGTACTGGACAATTCTTAAATATCTTCCAAACACAATAAATATTATATAGACATAATGATTGTAGGAGGCAGTAGGCCTGATTCAGAGGTGGATGCAGAAGTGTCCGCAAGAGTGTCTATGGGCAGCCGCCCGTCTGTGAGTGTATGCATATGCTGATACAAAGTCCTTCCCTTGTGTACATCTGTGTGTCAGAATACGCAAGTACTGAGATGCCCACTTTCAGCGTCTGTACATGCAGTGTTATTGATTGGTGCGTCCTTGCACACCACTATCAATCACACCCTTCAAACTTGCACCAGCCCTATGGTAAGTGCAGTTTCTGTATTCAAGTTTGGCCTCTTATGTGTGCTGCTGTGTGCCTGTGTAAGCCAGTGGCGTAACTAGGGTATTTGGAGGCAGGGCAAGTTAAAAAACGGACCCCCCCCAAGTATGTGCATGCGCCGAAAAAGTGGGCATGGTCAAATGACACACCACCGTTTCTCGTCACTCTGGGAACATTCCATTCCATATGGACCTTAATGCCCCCAGTAGTATAGCCCCACTTGCAATGCCCCCAGTAGCAGTGCCCCTTATGCAGTGCCCCCTGTAATAGTGCCCCTTATACAGTGCCCCCTGTAGTAGTGCCCCCAGTAGTGCCACTTATACAGTGCCCCCAGTAGTGGTCCCCCCTATGCAGTGCCCCCAGTAGTGTCCCCCCTATGCGGTGTCCCCAGTAGTGCCCCTTATACAGTGCCCCCAGTAGTACCACTTATACAGTGCCCCTTATACAGTGCCCCCAGTAGTAATCCCTCCTATGCAGTGCCCCCAGTAGTGGCCCCCCTATGCAGTGCCAGTGCCCCTTACATATATAGAACAAAGACACACACAAAAAAAACCCACAACACTTACCTGAATCCCTGCTCCTGCATCCACCTCTGTCCGCTCCTCCATCCTCCCAGCCCACTCTGCACTATGGGGGAGACGTCATGACGTCTCTCCCATCATCCACTGTGGGAGCCGGAAGGTGGAGCTCATGAGTGAGCTCCAGCCCGTCTCCGGCCGTGGGTGCAGAAGCCAATGAGAGTCTGTTTTACTCAAGGCTCCTCTAAATATAAAAAACAAATTTACAATAGATAAAAAAATAAATAAACATAATAAATAATAAAACAAAAAACACGTATCTAAAACACACAGTAATTGCATAAAATTTTCACTGTCATGCCCAGGGCACTCCCATAACCCGCCCATAATATAGGCCATCTCCGCACCTGCACTAAGACACCACCCTGTCACTGTCCAGGAAGGCCCACTACACTTTCAATACACTTCTCTCTGCGTGTGCCTGAAATTATGACTGCAACTCTGTACCGACACAATGAGGATATATGTGCGTTGCGACTTAGACACATGCGCAGTTGCACAAAATTGCACTGCTACGTCCAGTGCGTGCACCTCTGAATCAGGTCCATTGACCTATCCACTAGTGACTGTCATGATTTAAGGAAACCACAGACTGACAGTTATATTATATAGTACTTGTGGAGATTAATGCCAAAAAGGTGCATGTATATATAAAATAAACTTCATATTCATACATCCATCTCATAGTATAGAAATCTGAATAAACACTTTCATCGAACATATGTCTACAAAAATCATTCTGTATCTGTGTATAGTAAGTTACTACAGAGGCTTAGGGCCTGATTCAAAGTTACATTAAGGTCGGCTCTAGAGGCAGCGGCTTAGCATGCTCAGAAATAAATGCAGATCTTCATCTGTATTCAGACTTTCTGCACCACTCCAATCCATCTGTTTGCGAAAGTAGCCATCATAACTATCAGTGCCCATTTCTCCAATTATTAAGCTTGGTGCAAGAGATTCGCCTGAAATCAGATGAGTCTCTGCGTTATGAGTAGCCCACAGGTCCTCCTACACGCACGATGCGCCCTCAGAACACTCAGTCTGTGTTAATTCATCCACACAGCTGTGGAGATGTGGCTGAGTTGTGTATGAATCTGAATTGCCATGATATTTCAAAGTTGCATATGCTCGTCCACGAAGCATGCGGAGTTCAAAAAATCAGTCGTTAAACGAACTTGTTTGCATCTCTGTTTAAGCACCTTAGGGCCTATTTATTGAAGGTCGAATAGTCCAAATGCCCTCAAAATGAATTAGTTTTACCAGTGATAGGTCTCTTTATCGCATCATCCTATACATCAAAGGGATTACCGCTAATAGTATGTTACTACAGATGTGTCCTCTTGTACCTTTGCCGCTGATGTGACAAATCGCGCTACGTATGGCGCGAGCACCCGCGATTCATAGGAATGCTGCCGTGGCCTGGCGTACTGTTGCATGGTGCAATGCGTGCACATATTTGCGGCAAATACGGAAGAGCATACATCTGTATAAAGATTTTTTTTACATACAATATTGCTTAAATTATTTTAATTTATCTTATTTTTATTATTGTATTTAAATGTATTTGTCATCATTGCTTTATAAAAAAACGATAATAATTATAGTAATTTAATAATTAAAATATCTACTGTATGTAAAATTTCACAATCTATAGGTATAAGCTATATAATAATTCCTAAGTTCTGTTCTGTCTCATCAATGCACGCGCAGTGGAAGCCAGGGCACTTGCCAGCTTCCAACGACTTCCACTACCAGGGAAACGGGACAGACCTAGCCCACCGAAGAAAAATGTGGGCAGGTTAAGTAAGGGGGCAGAATGGAGCAAGGCGGGGCAGAGGAGCAGGGGGGGGGGGTGATGGAGTGGAGGAATGGGACGAGCAGCAGTCAGAGTTTATGTGTGTATGTTTTTTATACTTCTTTAATCTGAAATCTGGACATTAAGTTGAATTGCGCATATGACTCTGTGACCTAACACGACCGAGACTAGCCAGGGGAAGTTTCACCTCTCTAGACCAATGTTAATAAACAAGCATTTTTTATATCAATTTGGGCAATGAAACATTATTCTTGTAGCTGAAATGTGAGGAATATTGATAAAAAGGGCCTCAAATGCCTTGAATAATAACATTAAAATATGGTTAAAGAGCAGGAATATAAATTAAGGACTAGGGGCCTATTAATCTAATAATATTTGCAAAATATCTCCCCAAAACATCCAATTTCTTGGGGTACCCATCAATATTAAGTATCTCCTGGATGTACCATGGAGGGACCACAGTAGATATCTCAGAAATCTCCAGTGGTTCCTCCAATTCCGACAGCAGAAGCAACCACCATAGCTTTTGATGAGGGACTGCTAGGCTGTCATGTTTACCAAACTCCAGAATGGTGTTTGCTTATTTTAGCCTATGGGCTACATTCGCAGAGTTTATCATTACTGTTGCCCGCTCACACATGAGCCACCGGATGTCAACATGAGCTCTTCTGACTTTGGCACATGTGTAGATGGTTTAAGTATGTGCAGGTAGTCAACAGCAGCTTTGTCTACCTGCTGTGGTTGGTGCATAAGATCAACTGCTTGGCTAGATCCTGGAATCCTTTTTAAAATGAGATAGATGCTATTCACCACATGGAAAGCTAAACAAAGAGTGAACACTCTTCTCAACCAGCACAACCATTGCAATAGTTTATATGTTTAACATATAGGGCTGTTCCCCCCATTCCATCTCAACAATAAATCAATAGCACCCTCTTTTAATAATTAGACATGCTTCACCCCAACCAGTACTGAATTAATAGCATATACATTAATTATAGAGAGCTCCTCCAACCAATTCAGCCTCTCACTAAATCAATAGGCCTCATTGCTCCCAACTCAGCCACACACTGAATTAATAGCCCCACTTCAGCATTAGATATACTCCCATGACCTCACTTTAAATGTATAGGCCACACGATTAAATAGCCCTCACTACTAAATTAATAACCCCTTTCATCACCTCACCATTACATTATTATACAGTACCTCCCCCACTCCATCTCCTCATTACATCAATTGTCAGTGTTTTCCTCCTGAGATGCATGCTGTATGCACACCTCTTTCTATTTCCCTTGCTGTTCTTCTATACTGCACACATGTGACTCTGGAGTTCAAGATATGCAAAATTGCCTTTGCATGCACTGACTCTCATTCTGCTGCCAATGGCCTTAGAGGTGACGGAGAGAAGATTGATGGAGTAATAGCAGTGGATAGACCCCCAGCCCTGCACTTGATTGCTCCGCTACATGGGACAGTCAGGGAGCTGGTCTGTGACATAAAGTAAAATATATTGGCTTGTCCAGCCCAGTCCCTAAGAATGCCCCATAGCAAGTGGCGGTCCCCATAAAATAAAGCCACCACATGTCTATAAGAAAACATAATGAATCCCACACTGGAGCCTGCCACCCCTACCTCCAACACAACTTGTGCCCTGGTTGCACTGCGCTATTTATGGCTGTGGCTGCACCACAAGTTTTTTAGTTTGATTATATAACAGTTTTAAAAACTAAGACAGAAATGTAGCAATTTACAACACTTTTATTTCCACAACATTGATTTGGAACATCAATAGTGCAATGAAGGTCACCAATGACCTTCCCATGGCCAAATCCAAGGGTCACTTTTCTCTTCTCATCCAGTATCTGGACTATAGATAGACAGTTAAATGGTCGACAATGTCTAGATAGACAGCAGATGTTAGACAGGCAATAGGTCGACAGGGACAAAAGGTCGACATGGAAGAAGATTGACAGATACAAGTGGTCGTCTGGGTGAAAAGGTTGCCGCAAAAATGGTCGACGCACAACTGGTCAACACATGTTTTTTTGGGGGGGGGTTTGAGGGTTAGGTTAGGGTTAGGCACTTACACCAACGATTAGGGTTAAACACTTACCGCAATGATTAGGCACTTACCCCAATGGTTAGAGTTAGGCACCAGAAGAGAGGGTTAGGAATAGGCACTTGAAGGGATGGTTAAGGTCAGACATCTACCCCGATGGTTAGGATTAGGCACCAGGAGGGAGGATTAGGGTGAATATTAGGCTTAGAAAACAAAAAAAATCATGTGTTGACCATTTTTGTCCTGACCTTTTGACCCTGTCGACCATTTGTGCCAGTCAACCTTCTTCAATATAGACCTTTAGTGTGTCAACCTTTTGTCCCTGTTGGTCTTATGTCCCTGTCGACCTATTGCCTTTCTAACATCTGGTGTCTACCTAGACATTGTCAACCTTTTTACTGTCTATCTTTTATACCACACCCTTCTCATTCACCTTGATCTGTCTGCCACCATCAACATTGCTGAGCATCCTCTCCCCCTTTACACTATCCACTCCATTGGCCTCTGCAACTTTGCTCTGTCATGGTCCAATTCCAACCTCACCAACAACTACTTTTTTTTTTTATATACCTCTGTCTCCACCTATCCCTCATTTCCTTTTCTTACTTTTTCCCTTCATCAGCTCATTTGGCTTTCAATGCCATCAATACTTTTATGGCATCCAAATCTTCCTCTCCTCCTGTCCACTCTCCCTCTACCCTCTCATGTATCTCCAACTGCCTTTCTGCGATCTTCTTCTGGATAGCCCAATATTTCCTGAAACCTAACATGTCCAACACCAAAATTATTGTTTTCCCCCTATCATTGTCCTCCTCTCTCCGCAGTCATTTTCTCCTTCACTTTCTTAGCCCTAATGTCACCATAAGTCTCTTCCACTCTCATCATTTCTTGCTAAGACTTCTGTAACCCCCTCTTCCCTGGTTTCCCTCTTTCTCACCTGTCCCACCTGCTGCTCATCTCATTTCCCACTCCTGTCATCTGGTGTCTGCCTCTCCTTTCTACTGCCTACTTCACTGGCTCTCTATCCAATCCAATTTAAACTCCTGGATGTGGATCGAAAGATCTACATTAAAAAGATAGACAATGTCTAGATACAGTAGACACCAGATGTTAGACAGGCAATAGGTCGACATGGACAAAAGGTCGACACACTAAAGGCCAACATGTAAGAAGGTCGACAGTTACAAATGGTCAACAGGGTCAAAAGGTCGACATACATATGGCCGACATGAAAATGTTCGACACTGGTTTATTTTGTTTTCTAAGCCTAATCTTCATCCTGACCCTAACCCTCCCTCCTGGTGCCTAACTGTCGGGGTAGGTGTCTGACCCTAACCATCCCTTCTAGTCCCTAACCCTAACCTTCCGGTAAAAGCCTTCCCCTAACCCTCCCTCCTGGTGCCTAACCCTAACCGTTGGGGTAAGTGCCTAACCCTAACACTCCGGTAAGTGTCTAACCCTGACCCGCCAAAAAAAGTTGACCATTTTCATGGCGACATTTTGACAACGTCGACCATTTGCACCTTACATGTCGACCTTTAGCGTGTCGACCTTTTGTCCCTGTTGACATTTTGTCACTGTTGACCTATTGCCTATCTAACATCTGGTGTCTATTTAGGCACTGTCTACCTTTTTACTGTAGATCTTTAGACCGGACCGCAAACTCCTCACCCGCACTTACAATGTCTCAAATCACTTCTTCTCTCTCTACATCTGAAACCTAATCTCTCTCCGCACTCCCTCTCACCTCTGTGCTCTACCTCTGATTAACATTTCTCTTCCACCTTGGGGCTTGATTCACTACCGTATGCAACTGCGATTACGCATGCAATCTAGCGATTATTGCAATCTGCGAATGCATATGCATAGCAGTTCGCGTGCGCGAACCGGTTTCTGTGATTGGGACTGCGATCGCAGTGACTACGCAGGCTCATCACAGAGTGATTGACAGGAAGTGCTGTTTGTGGGAGGTGAAGGGGGCTGGTTTGTGAAACGCAGTTGTCCCAGTGCATTCGAACGCCGTTACAGGGGCCTGCATAAATTAGCCACTGCGATGCCGTATGCAGCTTGAGTACTCATAGCATGCAATGAAGTTAGTCATACTTGAGTATGGTCAGAGCTTGTGCAAGTGTGCGTGAGGCTGCGATCGTACTTGATTGTACCGATGGTTTCGCAGTCTTGCTAAACATTATAGATGTGTGCAGTGGCGTAACTAGGGTATTTGGAGCCCAGGGCAAATTTGAAAAGGGAGCCCCCCCCCCCAACATCCCGAGCTATTCCTTCGGCGCGCGGAAAAAAATGGACGTGGTCACTTAAAAATGGGGCGTGTCAACATGACACACCCCTTTATTTTCACGCTGAACATTCCTATCCATATGCACCTTAACCCCAGTAGTACCCCTTATACAGTACCCCCAGTATGCAGTTGTGGTCCCTCTTATGCAGGCCCATAGTAGTGCCTCTTATACAGTATCCCCAGTAGTGGTCCCCCTTATACAGCCCCCAATTAGTTCCCCTTACTCAGTACCCCCAGTAGTGGCCCCCCAAATGCAGTGCCCCACGTAGTGTTCCCCCTTATGCAGTGCCCCCAGTAGCAGTCCCCACAATGCAGTGCGCCCAGTAGCGGTATCCCCTTATGCAGTGCCCTTTATATGGTGCCCCCAGTAGTAGTCCCCCCCATGCAGTGCCCTTTATATAGTGCCCCCAGCAGTAGTCCCCCCCCCATGCAGTTTTCCCAGTAGTGGTCCCCTTATGCAGGCACCCTGTAGTGATCCCCCCTATCCAGTGCCCCCTGTAGTGGCCCTTCCTATTATTGCCCCCAGTAGTGGTCCCCCGAGTGCAGTGCCTCTTGTAGTAGGCCCCTTTTATAATGCCCCCTGTGGTAGTCCCCCCCCAAGTAGTAGTCCCCAGTAGAGTAGGTCCTCCCAATGGCGCCCCCAGTAGTAGCCACCCCTCCCCCAGTAGAGGTCCCCCCAGTAGTAGCCACCCCCTCCCCCGTTGTGCAGATAGGTTTAAAAAAAAAAAAATATATATATATATATAAAAATATACTTACCTGAATCTCTGCTCCTGGTCCTGCTCCCGACGCCGCTCCCGCCCGGGCTGGCGCACTCAGCATTATGGGACAGACGTCATGACGTCAGTCCCATTACCCCCCGCGGCGCCGGTCCAACGGCGCCAGGGCACGCACCCTGCTCGCCCTGCCCTAGTTACACCACTGGATGTGTGCTAAGTAAAGTGAACGTCCTTGTGTAGTGCTCAGACGGCTTAGCGATTGCAATGGATTAGCATACTATCGCAGTTGTACTGCGTGCGTAATCACATTTGAATACGCAGTTGCGATCAGTAGTGAATCAGGCCTTTGGTTACTTCCTCTCATGCTTACCTTCTAGCTTTCGAGGCATCCCCATCTTCTGGAACTCACTCCTCACCCATTCAGACTCTCAATAAGTCTCCACAGCTTTATTTATTAATTTTTTTAATTAATCTTTTTGTTAGAAGTTTTTCAAGGGAATACAAAGAAAAGGAAAAATAACATAACCATTACACATAAACATAGTTGAGAGGCAATGAATTGAAAACAGTCCATGTACATAGTAAGCCAACAAGCAATTGACAGTACACGCTTAGCAAAACTATGGAGAGCTTAAATTGGGATGCATATGATTTGGCAAAGAGGCAGTGATGTGCCTTATATACAAAGGAAATAGAAGAGGGGGGACAGACATTGCTGTACCCATAAAATAATGGAGGGTGTTATTCAAAAATTAAACAGTTTGCAGCGGTGAGTTTTGTAGTGGGGCTAGATACTTATGGGGGGGCCCATGGAAGCAGAAAGTACTGAGGGGACACATGGATCTGGATTCTTATGATGGCTCTAATGAGGTTGTGAATGTGTATTCCATCTCCCCAGCTTTAAACGCGCCCTTAAAACATACCTTTTTATTAAAGCCCTCCACATAACTTGATACTTTTCTCCTCCACCATCTCTCCTTCCCAGTTCACTATTTAACTGTTCACCCCCATCCCATCAGTATGTAAGCTCTTACGGGCAGTATCCTCTCTCCTCTTGTTCTTCCCTTGAACACCCTAGGTCACCAGTGCTCTGATCCCTTGTCTCCTTGTACAAGATCACACATTACTGTATGGATACCCACCCATGACTCACTTCTGTATGCTGCTGCTAGCTTCAACATGTTACCCTACCCTTGCTCCTCTTATCTATCCTACCCAGTCTGTGGTGTGATAATAATGCTTGGTACTTATTCTATGGTCAGCCCTTGTGTATTGTATATATGCTCTGATACTGTTTTGATTTTCTATTTTTACGCTCTACAGTGCTACATACATGTTGTGGTGCCTTAATACAAAAAAGGTAGTAATAATATTTAATGTTATACTTTTCTTTTTGTCATAAGTTTCATAATAAACCTGTCATACAGAGGCGTATCTATAATGGGTCCAGGGGGGCCCCGCACTGCACACCCTGCACCCATAGTATTACTTACCTCTCCAGAGTCTCACGTCGGTGCGGGGGTCCGGCGCGGTAAAAATGACTGAAAATGGCCACTGTGGCCATTTTCTTGTCGTTTGTGCATGCACAGTACAGGGAAAATGGCCGCCGCCGCCATTTTCCCGGTGACCTGCGCATACTCTATAGACTCTGGGTGCACTCTAGTGCCCAGAGTCTATAACTCTGGCGTTGGCCTTGCACAACTCAGTGCGCTGCCGGCCGCCGGACAGAGAGGAGGGGGCCCGTGACAGAGAAACGTCCCTGCTTTCATACATCATTCTTATAAATCCAGAATGAGAAATAGGGAATGAAAGAGACTGGAAAAGTTTGTCTGCTGCTGTGTGACAGTGGAAACATGAGACACTGCCTATCACTGGGGTGACAAAGCATTAATGGCCTGACAAATGTATTTATTAATTACCAGTTATTTATATAGCACATACATATTCCACACCGCTTTACTGAGAATATTTGACCATTTATATCAGTCCCTGCCCCAGTGGAACTTACTATCTATATTCCCTACCACATGTACACACACACACAGACACACACGGAGAGAATATACAAACTCCACACAGCTAGGGGGATTGAACCATCCATACTGATAAATCTCGTATCACTTGGCACTTGTGTGAAATACTTGACAGGCCAAATGAACACCACTTGTACGTCACTTTGTTAACTTAAGATATACCCATTATTCCTGAGAGGCAGTTATTATTATTATTATTATTATCCTTTATTTATATGGCGCCACAAGTGTTCCGCAGCGCCTTACATAGTACATAGAACTAATAAGTGAACAAGAAACAAGTAACTTACAGTACATTACAGTGCAGGACAGGGACACAACTTATATACATTGCTGAAATAGTGATTAAAGCACTCACAATAAGCTGCCGGGAGTTGGCGGTCCCGTGTTAGGTGCCCT
Source organism: Taudactylus pleione (assembly GCA_031769625.1). NCBI lineage: Eukaryota > Metazoa > Chordata > Amphibia > Anura > Myobatrachidae > Taudactylus > Taudactylus pleione. Next base: position 7,711,986 of record JAUIMM010000094.1, read on the forward strand.
AATGGGGAGTAGAGAGTAGAAGAAAATGTAAAGAGAAGCACATGAGGGAAGAGGTCCCTGCTCATGAGAGCTTACATTCTAAGGGGAGGGGCAGACAGACAGGCGTGACACAGAAGGGGAAGATAGGAAGGAAAGAGCATGAGGTGGGTTAGGAGGAGTGCTGGAAGGCCTTGATGAAGTAGTGGGTCTTGAGAGCCCGTTTGAAGATTTGTAGAGAGGTGGAGAGTCTGATAGGGAGAGGGAGAGCATTCCAAAGGTAGGGAGCAGCACGGGCAAAATCTCGGATGCGGGAGTGGGAGGAAGTAATCAGTTGGCAAGAGAGGCGGCATGCATTAGTTGAGCGAAGTGGGCGGGTGGGAGTGTGAAGGGAGAGAAGGTCAGAAATGTATGCGGGAGAGGATTTGGTGAGGGCTTTGTAGGTGAATGTAAGAACCTTGAATTGGCATCTGAAGGGGAAGGGGAGCCAGTGTAGGGCTTGAAGGAGAGGGGAAGCAGATATAGAACGTCTGGAGAGGAAGATGAGCCGAGCAGCAGCATTGAGAACAGATTGTAGTGGAGAGAGGTGAGAGACTGGGAGGCCAGCTAGGAGAAGGTTACAGTAGTCCAATCTGGATATGACCAGTGAGTGGATGAGGGTTTTAGTGGCATCCTGGGTGAGGAAGGGTCTAATCCTGGAGATATTTTTTAGGTGAAAACGGCAGGACTGCGAGATGTGCTGAATGTGCGGTTTAAAGGAGAGGGAGGAGTCTAGGATAACTCCAAGACAGCGCACTTTGGGGCTAGAGGAGATAGTTGTGCCATCAATAGATAACGAAATTGTGGAAAGTGATGTAGTGGAAGAGGGTGGGAAGATGATCAGCTCAGTCTTAGACATGTTAAGTTTAAGAAAGCGCTGGGACATCCACGAAGAGACAGCAGAGAGACAGTTGGAGATACGGGTAAGGAGCTCAGGGGTGAGCTCAGGGGTGGAAAGGTAAATTTGAGTATCATCTGCATAGAGATGATATTGGAGGTCAAAGGAGTTAATGAGTTCACCTAAAGAGGATGTATATAGGGAGAAAAGGAGAGGTCCAAGAACAGAACCTTGGGGAACTCCTACCTTTAGTGGAAGTGGAGGGGAAGAGGAGTCAAGAGAGGACACAGCGAAGGAACGATCAGAGAGGTAGGAGGAAAGCCAGGAGAGGGCAGTTTCACGTAAACCGAGAGAGTAAAGGATTTGCAGGAGGAGAGGGTGGTCTACAGTGTCAAATGCAGCAGAGAGGTCAAGGAGAATGAGCAGAGAGTAGTGACCCTTGGATTTGGCAGCAAGGAGGTCATTGCTGACTTTCGTGAGGGCAGTTTCCGTGGAGTGGAGAGATCGGAAGCCAGATTGAAATGAGTCAAGGAGGGAGTGGGAGGAAAGAAAGGTGGTAAGGCGGTTGTAGACAATACGCTCAAGGAGTTTGGAAGCAAAAGGGAGAAGAGAGATGGGTCGATAGTTTGAAAGTATGTTAGGATCAAGGGTAGGTTTTTTAAGAATGGGGGAGACAAGAGCATGTTTGAATGCAGAAGGGAGAGTGCCAGATGATAGGGAAAGATTAAGGAGGTGAGCCAGATGGGAACAGGCAGAAGGAGACAAGTGGGAGAGGAGACGGGAAGGGATAGGGTCAAGAGGGGAGGTGGAAGGAGGGGAGGACCGGATGAGGGCCAAGACTTCCTCTCCAGAAGCAGGGGAGAAGGATGTCAGAGTTGGTGAGACAGAAGGGGAGGGGTGGTAAGGGCAAGGAGGGAGAGGAGTGCTAAGGGTCTGATGGGATATGATGTCCTCACGTATGGAGTCAATTTTAGATGTAAAGTAGGTGGCAAAGTCGAGGGCAGAGAGCGAGGAGGGAAGGCAAGGAGGGGAAGGGCAGAGTAGGGAGTTGAAAGTGGCAAAGAGACGCCGGGGGTTTGAGGACTGGGAGGAGATGAGGTTCTTGAAATATGTTTGTTTGGAGAGAGACAGGGAAGCACTGTAGGAGGAGAGAATAAATTTGAAATGGAGGAAGTCAGCCTTAGAGCGTGACTTTCTCCACTGACGCTCCGCAATTCTTGAACACTTTTGTAGGTATCTGGTGCATTTGGAATGCCAGGGTTGTGGTGTGGATCTGCGAGGGTGAGTGGTTATTGCTGGAGCAACAGAATCAAGAGCAGAAGCAAGGGAGGAATTGTACAGGGAAGTAGCTTGTTCAGGACAGGAGAGAGAAATGATAGGGGAGAGAAGAGAGTCCAGCAGGGAGGAAAAAGCAACAGTGTCAATAGCCTCAATATTACGCTTAGTAATGGTAGCCTTAGGAGTTAGAGGAGGGCAAGGAGAGAGGGATAGGTTAAAAGAGAGAAGGTGATGGTCAGAGAGGGGGAATGGGCAATTGGAGTAATCAGAAATATCACAACGGTGCGTAAAGACCAGGTCAAGTGAGTGCCCACTCACATGGGAGGGTGAGGAGGTCCATTGGGCGAGACCAAATGAAGAGGTGAGGGTAAGGAGTTTAGCTGCAGAGGATTCTGTGGGAATGTCAATAGGAATATTAAAATCACCTAGGATAATGGAGGGAAGATCTGAGGAGAGAAAGTGAGGGAGCCAGGAAGCGAAGTTGTCAAGGAATTTGGAGGGAGAGCCAGGGGGACGGTAAATGACAGCTACTCTGAGGTTTACTGGTTGGAAGAGTCGTATAGCATGAACCTCAAATGTGGGGAATGTAAGGGATGGTTCAGAGGGTATTAGCTGGTATGAGTAACTGGTGGATAGAAGGACCCCAACTCCACCACCATGGCGACCCCCAGGCCGGGGGGTGTGGGAGAAGGCAAAGCCCCCAGAGGATAGAGCAGCAGGAGAAGTGGTGTCAGAGGGTGAGATCCAAGTTTCAGTGATGGCTAGGAGATTCAGAGAGTTGGAGATAAAAAGGTCATGGGTGGGGACCAGTTTATTACAGACTGACCTGGCGTTCCAGAGGGCACAGGATAGAGAGATAGCATTTGTGGGGGAGATGTGAATGAGATTGTCCGGGTTGCTGTAACGTGGAGGTGAGATTAATTTGGGGGACCGATATGAATAGAGTTTAGTGATGGTGCGGGCACCTGAGCTGGAAAGGGAACCAATAGGAGGTGGGCAGGGAGGGAGATGTGGATGGCAGTGGGGTGAAGTGACAGGGAGAGGAGTGTAGGAGGAGGGTTTGGTGGTGGGGTAGTAGGACAGAGGGGGGGTAGAACAGGAAGAAAGTGGAGTAATGGGTGAGGAGTGAAGAGTAGGCAGACAGAGGAGGGGGGAGAAGGGGAGGAGGAGGTGGAAGAGATAAGGGGGAAAGGATAAAGGTGGAAGCAGGGGGCAGAACAGAGGATTAGGTAGAGACAGAGGGAAGGAGGGAGTTGACGAAAACCTTGTCATGGTGTTTATAAGTAAACAAGAGGAAAGAAATTTGGAAATTTAAATGAGATATGAGTGCAAGAGATTTGTAGGAATGCAAGTAAGAAAACAGTGACGTATCAAAGAACAGTGTATCAATATGTATGCAGATTAACAAGATTGTTATAGGGAGAAATAAAAGTGGGGTTCTAAAGTGTGCAGAATGTGAAAAATAACGCAGATTGTAAGCAGACAGAGGATGTGAGGCTAGGCAAGAGAGCTGAGATAAAGGACAGTGTTTCAAAGTTGATAGATATAAACTGACATGGGGAAAAGTACGATAAGCATTGAATTGTATGCTAGAATCAGTAGGCCAGCATTATGAATAGCATTAGAAGTGTTCTTGCCGTGATTGTACAGGGAGTCCAGTTGTAGTCTGAGTCTTTAGATTGTTGGGGTTTGTTGCGTGATGGACCAGTTAAAAATAGTCTTTAATGTGAACTGAACCCTTTGGCTTACTTTTGACAGCGAAAAAGTAATGTTAAAAGAAATTTCCCTTATTACTTTTAGCATATCTGTAGGGTAATCTTTAGTGTGAGTCTGATGGTGGGAGGTATCAGCATGAGGCTAGGACGTATAGCCTTGCATCTTATCAAGTTTATATGTTTGACTATAGTGGTTAAACCTGCTCTCAGGGGTCATTTTCCTGTGGTCTCTCTCACACTTATAATTTACAGTAACCAGTCATAAAACCTTTACAAGCTAAAACTCTTTTCTCTTTTCTGGTAAATTTAAATGACACATCAAGAATGGCGGTCAGTATTTAGACTGCCGGCTTCCTGACTACATCCCATAAAGAATAGTTTGTGTATCTTTAAACAGCTCCACACATGTGCATGCAAGACTTCTACAGTAAGAGAAACCTGACTTCTATGTGTAAAGTGCCATAATTGGGGTGCCTTGCCCGTTGTTATGATGCTGATCAGGTGAGGCAGTTCACCCCATCTATGGAAGACTGATAAGCTGAGGAAGCCCTTTTGTCTGCGTGTAGACCCTTCCACGCTCCTTACTCAATCCTCCCCCTCCTCACCAGCTCTGCTCTTTTCCCCCTCCTATACCCTCCGTTTTTTCCTATTCAGATCCTGGGAAAGAGATTTTGCAGCTGGCTGAACTAAGGTTGTGAGTCACAAAAGCCCCCTCTCATCACAGTGACAATGCAAAGAAAGTGTCCCAAACCAATGAGCTGAGAATGGAGCCAACCCCCCTGAATTCCCATCCAAGCTTTGCTGCTAACTCTACAAGCCAGAGAGGCTTTATCTCGCCCGCACTGTGTGTGGCCTTGCATTAATATTATGTATTTGTGGGATGCCAGCATATTCCACAGTACCATATAATAGGCAATTAACAATGGAATCCTTGGCACTTTCTAGGCGTTTGTGTAAACCTGCATATTAAAATATTTTAGTCCTTTCTCCATTACGTATCCTGTGCTAGTGTATGGACTCGTATAGAGATAATGTAATAAGTAATAGTATTGCATTGATAATATAGGACAATGTTAATTGTCCTTTTACAGGAAAATACTAGTCAATGTTTACAGGTTATATTTAGTTTCACTTTTTGTAGTAAAACGTATTTGAGTATCTTATTATGCAGAGCAGTCATCAGTTGTGGGATTATAGATAGATATAAGGTTTTGCGCTAATGAGTAATAGCTGCTGAATACCTGGAAGGTATCCCCACCTTCCTAAATATTAGGAAATATGTATAGTTGGTGTCCGCGCTTTGAGGTCTGATGATGTTCTATAGTATACAATCCTAGTGTATTAGTTGAGGTGTAAGGACCTAAGTGAGTAAAAGTAATGATGGGTTCTAGTGTATATATTGTGTTTAGTGGACCAATCGTCCGAGCCTTGCTTGTGCAGTCCTGGTGTAAACCACCTGTGTAGTACTGTAGGATGGCTGTTCTTAGAACATTAGTCCCAGTGACGTAAACTGGTTTGCTATAACTTTAGGCAGTGTGTTCATCTGTATATGCATCAAAGATCAGAATGATGGTATTAAAAGTTAATGGTACACTGTTCGTAATAACGATGTATTGTAGATGTATTCTCCCCTCTCCAATGGTCTCTGTACCAGGAAACTGCCACTCCACCTCAAGGATTCACAAAACAAACCAGACAAACCACAGTATCAGGTGCTGATAGATACTTAGGTGCGGAAGATAGATAGCATAAGGAACTTACCCAGCTCTTGGCATGATCCCGCAGATCCACCAATGGCACTTCCTTGTATGGCTGTTGAGTGTGGGTGTAAGGGGCAGGGGACACAAGGTCCAATATTATCTGGACAGAACGCTATACATATATGGAAGGGTTAAATACATTTATTACTCTGTGCCCATGCCTGGTTGCGGCCATAAGGGTCTCAGAGCGAGAAATAGACAGTACAGAAGCAGATCAATATGACATGCAATCTGAAGATTAAAATGTGTAAAGTCAAGTATCTATAAAATATCGTCCCAACGCGTTTCATCCCATGTGGGGACTTTTTCAAGGGTAGGTGAAAAAGTCCCCACATGGGATGAAACGCGTTGGGACTATATTTCCATAGATACTTGAAAAAGTACCCTTGAAAAAGTCCCCACATGAGATGAAACACGTTGGGATAAGTTCCAACCACAAGAAAAGCCCCGATCCGCGATACTTTTTCACGGAAAACGGCTTTTCGCTTCTAATTGAATACGGCCCTAAATAGGAAATATTACACGGTTTTATCAATAATCCCATGCAGGGACAGAGCTTGCGATAAAACTCTGTCCCTTCAAATCCCCTCCGTAGTCTTCTCCCTGTATTTTTTTGAAAAATACAGGGAGACTGTGTCTGCGCATGCGCACGCCATCGGATACCGTGACTCAACCCCCCCTCGACCGACCCTTGCTCAGATCACACTTACCTCTGGTGCTCCAGTGATGTTCTTTGGGGCTCTGGTCAGCTGGTCCCCTGGCCTGCACTGTGACCCCGGTCAGCTGTTCTATGACCAGCTGACTGGAGCCCTGGAGGACATCACCGGAGCACCGATCACCCTGGAAGCCAGTGCGCTTTTTTTCTGTTTTACAATTTTTTATTTTTTTTGCAGTGTTCAGCTTGTGGTTTATTTAGACCACACAGCTGATCACGGGGCCCGGCCCCCGGCTCTGCACTGTCTGTTAGAGCAGAACAAGAGTCAGTGAACCGGGGGAAACCCTGGATAACGCCATCTCCAAGTGCCATTATTATCACAGCGCTTCCCCCGGTAATTTTTCACAATATATTTTTAGTGACTCTGGCCAGATCACATTTTTTCCCATTACAATTATGGAACATACGATCTGCTTACTAAAAATATGTGATAATTAGGGTTTGGAGTAGAATTTTAAGAATGCTACTACAATTGCCCATTAGTAAATTTATGTGAAACTAAAATAATGTGAAAAGGGTGTGAAAACAGCCTTTTTCACTTTATTTTACTAAACATAATGTTAATAAATAGAGCCCACTGTGTTTTTAAATTATTTGTATTTTTAATTATTCCTTTAACCATTTATTTTTAACTATTCCTTTAACCACAATTTTGATATTTTTAAATTTTGTTTATCCATGACAATAGTGAGTTGTATTATGATGCAATTAATCTAACTAATAAATCATTTGATTACTGTTTATCAATTTTTTGTTTGGTCATCTCTTATTTGCCAATTGCAACCCATCTTTCATGTTTAGGTAAGAGGGTGTTTGACCACTTATATCTTAAGTGCTGACACTACCAGTCCTATATTGCGAGGCTCCCATTTATGGAGAGTAAGGAACTAGTTTTGCATAGCAGAAGTGACACAATAAAGTTTTGATCTATAAAGTACCCCTCTCAGCGCTGCAAAGGGAGTAGATGGGATAAGGGTGAAAGAGAAGAGGGATGGAAGAGGGAGAAGACGGGAACATAAGGAGACTGGAATAGGGGGAGATGGAGGAAGACGGGAATTGGGGGAGATAAGAGAGGAAAAAATCTGCAACAATAGTGGCAATTGCTAGTGACTTGGCAAATGACAGGTCGAGTCTCCTATATCCAAATATTCCGAAATACTGAATCTTTTTAGCATGACTGAGATAGTGAAACCTTTGCTTTTTGATGGTTCAATGTACACAAACTTTGTTTAAGATACAAAATTATTATAAATATTGTATAAAATTAACTCCAGGCTGTGTGCATATGAAACATAAATTAATTTCATATATGCACACCAACTTTGTATAAGCCACAAAATTATTGAAAATATTGTTTAAAATGACCTGAAGACTGTGTGTATAAGGTGTATATAAAACATAAATACATTATGCAATGCAAATATTCTAAATTACGGAATATTCCGATATCCAAAATAACCCTGGTCCCAAGCATTTTGGATATGGGAGTCTCAACCTGTACTAGTAAATATACAACAGAACAGGTATTGCAACTCTGACTGCTGTGACATTTGTTAAACAGGCTTTCCCATGAAAACATTTGGAAACCCCACTCTATAAATGCTGCATTTGCCTCTGTCCTTGAAATATTTGTAGCACTTTATATGTATCAGATTACATTTTAGTTAAAAATAATACAAAAAGATAATTTTAGAGGGTTCACAAACTTTTGTATGTATCTCACCAGAATTAACAACAGGAAAAATATGCATTCCAAAATTCTGGTCATCCTAAAAGCTTGTTCAAAATAAGTAGGAAATTGCCAGCAAATAGAAGAGAATCCATGAAGCTTTATGGAATATGCACATTGTAAATAAAGGCAGTGATTTAGTTCTAAAGAAATTCATATACAGTATATACAGATTTTTACATGACCCAAAGGTGATTGTTTTTACTATTATAAAAATTATAAAAAAAATTAAGACCAGCGCGATGCACCATTATTAGGGGTCAAACACTTAAGGGCTGATGCCGAGGTGAAAGTACACCAATTTGCAAAGCGTATGGTGCATGAATTTGCTTGGGTGTGTTTACACAAACAGGCCATAGAGAGAGAGAATGAGCTGGAGGCATGGCCAAATCGTGAAGTAGTGGCATACTTGCCTACATTTCAGGGAGATTGTGATAGCCACACCTATGAGCGCTGAGGTAAAGTGGGCGTGTACTGCTACATCTAAGAGGCGTGTCAGAAAATGTACTTACATCCACATGTAAATGTGCCCCAAAGATTGGCTACGACCCCTCTCAGGACCAGAGCTCGTGGCCTGTCTATGGCCCTGTTTTTTCAAACATTTTTTATTTAAATCTACAACTGTTTTACTTCCTACCTTGCATCAGATAAGTGGTGGGGTGCACTATAATCAATAAAGTGTTCAAACCCCGAAATATGCAATTTTCGGGAGCTTGACCACATTTCTCATATGCACAAAGCTTCAGAAAGCAAAGCTTTCCGCAGCTTTGACCAGATGGTTAACACCATCTATAGATGGTGTTACCCAATGGAAGCCTATGGGCTTCTTTCCGCAAAGTGTTTTGAGAGAGATCCAAACGGATTCTCCCAGCACCCCTGGCGGCGTGCATGTCGTTCTGGGCATGCACAAAGGGACTTCTGGGTCATAAACCCAGAAGTTCCTCTTGCAAAAGACAGCTCTTATTGAGAGAGCTCCTAGCTCAGCTTTAATTCACAAAAGCAGGCAGCGTTTTCCGTGCATGCAAAATAAATGTAACAAACTTTTATATCTGTCTTGTCTTAGCATTTGGGCATCACATTACCGTGTCTACTTTAGACAGAGTTGTTTGTAAATGCAAGTTGCGACTTTTCTCCCCTGCAACTTGCTATCCTTTTAATACTGGGTACACACTAAACAATGTGTACCCAGCGCAATATCGCAAATGATGGGACCTGGCGGGGGGAGGCGGCATCGGCAAGTGCATACACACTTGCCAATACTGGCAGCGTTGGAATGATGGCTGCAGCATGGCCCCCCTAACAATATCACCCGTCGGACCTGCATGCAGGTCTGATGGACGATGTAGCTGACGACACACTTACCTTACTTTGAGTATAGAAAACATCACCAAAAAGGAACAGCGCAGCACGATATCTACACTACCGTTATACGTAATAGGTTGCTCACAGTGGTGTATCTATAATGGGTGCAGTGTGTGCGTGGTACATAGGCCCCCCGGGTCCAGGGGGGCCCCGCACCGCACACACTACACCCATATTATTTTAGACTTGTCCGTGGTCCCACGTCGGGTGTCTGCGCTGCTCAAAACACCGGAAAATGGCCACCACGGCCATTTTTCCGGTGTTCTGCGCATGCGCAGTACACTCCGGGCACTAGAGTATGCCCGGACTCTACTGCGCATACACAGAACGCTGGAAAAATGGCCACCACGGCCATTTTCCAGCGTTCTGCGCATGCGCAGTAGACTCCTGGCACACTCTAGTGGCCGGAGTCTACTAAGGCTCCGGTGGCTGGCTAACCGCGTCAGTCGGCTGCCGGCCACCGGGGTGAGAGGAGGGGGCCCCGCACAGGGAGTGCACACGGGCCCCCTCCTCTCTTAAGACGACCCTGGTTGGTCACCTACACATGCAACTGCTCTCCTTAACAAAACAAAAGCAACTCAGAGTGCAGGTATCAATCTATAACTATGACATTCCGATGCACCGGAATCGGCCAAATCGATCATAAAATCGTCTATTGTGTACCCAGCTTTAGTGTGCATAGGATCATTTTCCTGATGAATGTTTTTTTGCTCTGTCAACTTGTCCACTTCTTGCACTTGTGGTAACTTATTCCTTGGAGGACGAGACGGGGGTTTGAGGAGTGTGTATTGGCAACCAAAGTACAGTAAGGGCGTGTTGACCCGAAATGCATTCCAAGATGGCAACCTAATAATCACCAATGCACCTGTTTGGACGGGGAAGACTTGTGGTTCTGCAAGTTGGGAGCTGATGATGATGATGACGGCTGCATCTGATTTGCTGAATGCATCTAAAGCCGGGTACACACTAGACCATATGGTATCCGATCCGGCGGATCGGATGATGTATCGTCCACATCGGGCAGTGTGTACCCGCTATGTCGCTGACGATTTGCCCTCCCATGCGTCATCAACGACATCGCCTGTCGGACCTGCATGCAGGTACGACAGGCGATATCGTGAGTGGCGGCCATGCTGCCGAATGCAGCATGGCCCCCGCTATCGCACCGTTGCTCCCAGCAACTATTAGCAAGATTACACTGTACTAAACACTCGATTTAAAAAAATAAAATGTGATTCCTGTTTATGAAGTGGAAGGCTGCTACATTATTGTGTACTTTTTAAAAAGTTACAACTTTATATTTATGTATGGTCCAATTTGCTTTTGACATGCTCAGTGTGACTTGGGTACTATATACACTTTCCTACCACTGCAATGTACATGAATTGTGTACTGTGATTTTGCCCATCTTTTGTACTCACAGTGTGTGAAGCCAGACCTCTTGTCGTATATCTGGTGCATTTACTCCTGTTATTTGCAGGGGAAAAAAAAACATGCATTTGATACCTATGGAGACTTGATCACATCTCAGGTTTACAGCCAAATCTCGCATAGGAAGATAAATATGATTTTTTTCACAGGCGTTTTTTATTTTGCGCTTAGACACAAATTGCCCTGTAAATGACCATTTCAATTGCATTTATGACCGAAAAGGCAGAAATTGGCTGTAACAGGACACTCATATGCTAACATCATCTCTGTTTGGCATTAGGCAAAGGGGTACGTAATAGGAAAATAAATGCTTTATTATCAACATAAAGCATTTTCTCCAATATTGTCTCTATACCACATTCAGACCAAAATCCCGAGATCGAACCGGGATTTTGAACACAGGTCATTCCCGGATGAGACCCCGTTCACACCGCACTCGGCCAAGTTTACACTGCACACACATGCAGTGCTTTCTATTCTGCCGGTGCATGCAGATGACATAGGGGCCTATTCATCAACACTAAAATAATGGTTTTAAGGACATTTGCCTTAATTACCATTTTTTTGCGTTCATTTCCACACTCCCCATACATTAGTATGGGGATGTAGAAATTAGGCTATTCATCAAATTCCGAAAATGATCTATCATCAGTCCTGTGTCATGCCAACAGTAAAGCATCCTGAGACCATTCAAGTGTGGGGTTGCTTCTCAGCCAAGGGAGTGGGCTCACTCACAATTTTGCCATGAATAAAGAATGGTACTAAAACATCCTCCAAGAGCAACTTCTCCCAACCATCCAAGAACAGTCTGGTGACGAACAATGCCTTTTCCAGCATGATGGAGCACCTTGCCATAAGGTAAAAGTGATAACTAAGTGGCTCGGGGAACAAACATTGAAATTTTGGGTCCATGGCCAGGAAACTCCCCAGACCTTAATCGCATTGAGAATTTATGGTCGATTCTCAAGAGGCGGGTGGACAAACAAAAACCCACAAATTCTGACAAACTCCAAGCATTGATTAGGCAAGAATGGGCGGCCATCAGTCAGTATGTGGCCCGGAATGTGATTGACAGCATGCCAGAGCGAATTGCAGAGGTCTTGAAAAAGAAGGGGCAACACTGCAAATATTGACTCTTTGCATAAACTTAATGTAATTGTCAATAAAAGCCTTTGACACTTATGAAATGCTTGTCATTTTACTTCAGTATACCATAGTAACATCTAACAAAAAGGTCTAAAAACACTGAAGCAACAAACTTTGTGAAAACCAATACTTGTGTCATTCTCAAAACTTTTGGCCATGGCTGTACATAGTATATACAATCACATATTTTGAAAGCAGAGTTTTAGGAACCACTACAGGAGTTTATGAAATCACAGAGAGTATAGTCACAGCCATGATCATGCTGCAGGAGGAACCAGTCACACCTTCCAGGAGTGGATTAAGAGAAAAAGGACCCCGCATGCTGCTTCATTACCAGAGTCTACAGCACATGCGCTGGTCTTCAGGAAAATGGCATTGGTGTGATTTCTGCAGCTCTGACCACAGGTAAGTATAGTATATGGGTGCACGGTGTGTGGTGTGTACATCCTTGCCCTGCACACCGTGCACCCATTCTAGATATGCCCATGACAGCTTCCAATAATAACCGCTGCTGAAGGCACCAGTCACACCTTCAAATAATAACCTGGAGAGTAAATACTGTAGCCTCAGCAATGATTATGTTGCTAAATGCATCAGTCACACCTTCCTGGGATGCAGATAAGTGGGTGTCAGTTTGGGCACATGCCCTGGGTGTTGAAGGGAAAAGGGCGCCAGTAGTGAAGCTGAAGCTGCTGCACAGAGCACTGAGCAGAGATGGGGGACAGTCAGCTTATTGTTATCCCCTCCCTGGACCGTGCTCTGCTGCAATAGGCTCTGCATGGCCCCTCCTCTTCAACGACAGCCACCATGGTGGGCCCTGCCTGACAGGCACCTGCTTGATGATGTGTCTTGCTTCCTGAACACAGGAGAGGAACAGAAAAATCTCCAACAGGTAAATTATGGTATTGGGGTATAGGTTACGGTAGGTAAGAGTAAGAAGGTAAATGGTTAATGCTTTAATTGGGTTAATTAAGATGATGAGGGGGTAATTTACATAAATGGTAATATTTGATGCTGTTGGGGCTAATTAATAATGGGGATAATGTAGGTAATTATTGTAAAAGGGTCAATTATATTAATTATACTGAATGGGGTTGTTACGGTGATACTGAAGTTTTTTAGGTTTATTTATTAAGGAACGATTAATTAATAATGAGGGAATAATATTGTAAGGAAAACAAAAATACTGCCTGTATTTTGATACAGGTATGTCTAGACAGACAGTCAATAGGTCGACACCAGATGGTTGACATACAAATGCATACCTCCCAACATTTGTTGGGAGGGAGTCGGGACCTGCGCGCTTCGAAGGCGAAAAGGGGGCGTGGCCTAATCGTAAAGGGGGCATGGTCTGGTGACACGCCCCCATTTACATCACTAATGGGGCGTGCCCAGCATCTCCGAGATGCTAGGCAGCCCCCGGGCTTCCCCCCGTACGCTGAATAGATGCTGTGCGCATGCACACAGCGTCTATTCTAGCTCTGCATACACGTGTGTATGCTTCCCCCAACTTCCCCCCACCGCGGGACAATGCGGCCCACGGGCGGGACAGCGGGACAGTCCCAGAAAAACGGGACTATCCCGCTAAATGCGGTACAGTTGGGAGGTATGCAAATGGTCAGCACAAAAAATGTTGGCACATGTTTTTCAGGATTTTTTATGATTTTTAGGGTTAGGGCAAGGTTTCAGCTTAGGGTTTGGCATTTGGTGGAAGGCTAGGGTTAGGCTGTGGAAGGGGACGGTTAGGGTTAGGCACTAGGGGAGGGTTACGGTGCGTATCCACTTCACGACTAATGAATGACTGAACGATAACGACATCGTTATCGTTCAATCGTTCATTATACTGTGCAGTAGATATTGTGCCCACACTGAACAATATGTCGTTCAGTGCAGGCACCCTCCCTCATCCCCGTTTATGCACAACCTGATGATATAGTCAGGTTGGGCAGTATGTTCAGGCGATGACAGATGCTGACAACGACCTGCGGGAGTGCGCATCGCTGGTCGTTGCCAGCATATTCACTGCACGATTAATGAACGATTGAACAATAACGATGTTGTTATCATTCAATCGTCCATTTATATTGTGTAGTGGATATGCGCCTTTAGGGTTAGGCACTAGGTAGAGGTATTAGGTTATGGTGAGGATTAGGGTTAAAATACCTGTATAAAAAAAGAGTGTTCACCTTTTCTGTGTTGACCATTTGTGTGCAGACCATTTGAATCTGTCGACCTTAGTCCATATCGACCATTTAAAAGTTCACCATTTGACCCTGTCAGCCATTTGGTGATGACCTACTGACTGACTATTTAAAAATGTTAGATTTTTCAATCCACACCCCTGTATTTCATGGCAGTCACTGATGCTCTGTATTACATGGTGATCACTGTGATGTTCTCTGTATTATATGGCAGGTGCTGTGATGTTCTATGCATTATATGGTGGGCACTTTGATGTTCTCTACCTTATATGGCAGTTATATAGGAAGAGGTGACTACTATCTACAGGGGAGAGGGGAGGAGAACACCGAGCTAAGTATTTGCACCGGGTTACAGAAAGCCTAACCTCACATCCAATAACAATCTGTAGAGTAAATAGCCGCAGCCATGATTATACTGGAAGAGGCACAAGTCACGCCTTCTAATAATAAGTTGGAGAGTAAGTTTGCAAGGGAATTATATTATGCTCATACTGGGCCTGACTCTGAGTCGGACGCAGACTTATGCTAATTCTGCAAACGATTTCCAAGATACTGAGACACCCACTTGCAGCGTCTTGCAGCTGTGTAAATCCATCTCGGCACATCTTTAGATACACCATGAATGCACAATCGAAACTTGCACCAGCCCTATGGAAGGAACAGTTTCTACATCTTAACATGGCGTCCTGGGTGAGCGACTGTGCGACTTTAGACGCAGCCACTGCCAGCAACACGCCCACATCTGCCTTGCCACCCCACTATTACCTCCCAGGAGCGCCTATTAGAAACCGCTCTCCTGCATCCAAATTAATACCGTGTCGCGGTGCGGTAACAATCAGGACAGATGCTCAATGTGACTCAGACGCATGTACATAGCACATAAACATTGGCCAACTGTGTGATAATCGGCATATTGTGCCACTAAATCAGGCCCACTATGTTGTGAGTTATAAGCCTATATGAGCATATAATATGGTATGATTAATGTACAGACATATGTCTACCCAATGCTACTGGGAAATGTATTCAAAGTACAAATTAGCACTCCCTTATATCAGCATATGAATCGGTCATGTTAAAACGTATGTCAATTTTTTATAAACCACTCTGCATTTATATATATTATTTTATGTGCATGTAGATGCATATACAGTACAAAGACGTCACATTTTCATAATTTGTATATATGTCTGTGACCAAACGCTAAGTTGTTATCAAATTGAAACAAAATGGAATGGAAAAACATATGATAATAGTTGTTATTAGTTACTATATCTTGTATAACAGTTGCTGACACATAATGTAACATGGTACATTAAGGCAAATAATAGAAAGTTATGGTGGCCCTTCCCCAAAGAGCAGTCAGGGAGTTTTTATTCCCCCATGCCTGCCCCTTATTGCATTGTTTGTCAGTTGCCTTATACTGTACATCTATTATATAGATGTTCTAAAAAGTTTAACTGTTGCTCTTCAATTTAATATACACTATGTTCTTTCAAAGTTGCTAAAATCCAGTAGTCCAGGTACAGTGTCCCAGAACATGTATCATTTGGTATCGGCCTGCCTCACTGATGCACTATGCCCAGCAGCACTATAGAAGCAGAGAAGGCTGTTCTCTATAGGTCAAACATCTCTCTTCAGACATAAATACATAGGGCTTTCTTTACAAGTCTATTGTTAAGATGGGAAAAGCCTTTTCTCCTGTGTTTTCATCCAGGAAAGAGCTTTTCTCAGATTAATGTGGAGAAAGCAGACATTTCTCTGTTGCTCACCTATTTAGTGTTGCTTGTCGCCGTTTTCATAGCCATCTATAGGGATGTATGCTTAGTGCAATTTACTAAGCAACAAAAATCTTTGAGGACGTGTGAAGCTAGAAAGGGTAGTGCGCAAGTGCATTGTGCTGTGACCCGCCACTGTCAGCATAAGACTATCGGTGAAGGAGAGAAAACCCTCACAGAAGTGTACATTTTGTGCCAGGACTCCAAAAGATAGGTTCCGGAGCTACTAAAATCTGTATCACTGCCTACTGCAGTATTACATAGTATGCCACACAATGTTGTTTAACATTGTCCATTATTACTATTATTACTGCATTTTGTCCTCACTCATTTTGCATTATGGCACCTCTGTTATTAATGCTTTTTACTATGTAACGTGTATCTATCTGCAAGACACTGACTACTTTCCATCTCTCTCCATACTGCTGCATCATGAACCACTTACTGTATGCTACCATCCCTCTCTTGTTCCCCTTCTTCTCAATGTCACTTATCCATTCTTACATGTGTCCATTTCAACCTACTGTACTTTTTTCCTCTGTGCTTCCTCACTGCATGTTACACTTCTATGAATTGCTCATCCTGCCCACTGTAACCTATGTAGTGCACCCTAGGTGGTTGCCTCGTCTGGTACTTCCAAGGGCTGAATGAGCAACACGTGGAACTAATTATACAGTGGGCATTGTTTATTGCTTTTCATTTTACCCTTGTATTAGACTTGTATTGCTTATCTTGTACATTGTAACCTATGTAGTGCACACAAGGTGCTGTCTCGTCTGGTACTCTCTTGTGTAGAATGAACAATGCATGGTTCTGATGGTTTTGCAAGGATCATTCATCTCGCCATTTTTTTCTCCCTCATTTTGGTCATCTCTTTCAGGCATTGCCTATTCTATCCGATGCAAGCATATGTAGTGCTCCTAAAATGGCTGCCTCACCTTGTTATGATGATTAATCCTTGGAACTGATGACCCAAAATGGCTGCCTCACATTTATATTATATTCATGGCATCTGTATTTTATACTAATCTAAAACTTTGTATCATGTTCTGTATTTTACAAAAGTCTAAACCACCGTATTTTCATGGTACCTATAACGTGCCTTGAGTACTTTTGGAGAAAAGCACTATAAAAATAAAATTATTATTAGTTACAGACAGTTATAGATGATTATTATTAGTTAGCGCTGACTTTGAAAAAAAATAGACCCCAAAATGAACTGTGTGTCAAGTTGTGTCTCATTAAATATGGGTAATTTAACTTTTACAGATCTATTCAGCAAAGCTTGTAACGGCAGCACGAAACATTGTTTTATTTATCAAAGCTTGGCGAGAGATAGAATAGTTATAGATAAAGTACCAACCAATCAGCTCCTAACTTATTTTTCAAACAAAGCCTTTAAAATGTAAGTTAGAAGTTATTTGGTTAGTACTTTATCTCTCACAATTTTATTTCTTTCCAAGCTTTGATATATACCCCCTAGACTAGTGTCTAACTCCATGCTTATGATACCGATATTGTTTAGAACTGGCAACTTTAACACTGTGTGTCTGCTGGTATTAGAATGGGCTGTGTGATCAGTTCTAAAGCAGTTATTGTTCTGCCTTTTGAATGTGTATATTAGTATTAATTCATTGAAATATACATCTGCTTTTATTGTATTTCATGGAGAGTAGTTAGAGGAATATTATTTTGACAAATAACTCACATAGAACATTGTTGGGTATATTTCTAAATGTGTTCTTAAGTGGAAAAATAGAACACAAATAAACACTGTTTTCAAGTTGTCTCAAATTGAGACAGTAACAGAAAATTGCAAGTTTTATATGAGGTCCTGGCGCATATAAAATATACAAATAGTTTTTTCTGAGTGGCCATTAAGGCCAGGGACCGCTTCTAAGGCAACTTTCTACTGCAGTGAACATAAAACACTTTCTGTTCTGAGACTGCGAGATTTTTGTGCATGCAACATAAATGTCATAGCTATCTTTCTGCACACCTTTAAGTTTATCAGGTAATAGAGAATGCAGCTGTTGGTACATATAGTGTAAAAGAAAAAAAATACTTAAAAGTACTTTATAAGTGTACATTTTGGGTACTGTTTTTTCCCTCTAAGTACTGTAAGTGAAGATATGCAAGTAAGAACAATACTGTTTTTATTATTGTGTTTCTTAGTTAATAATATTTAATTTTACAACAGCTATTTGTACAAAATTCACTAATTGTAATGGGTTCTGAAATATGTATGATTTAATTGTCTGATAATATATTAATGATAGATCTGTTAGATATTGTATAGGCCTTGTATAACTTTCCCAGCATGGACATCCTTTGAAAAAAAATCTGCCAATATGTGTAGTCGAGGTCTTCAAAACATGTCACTATGCTTATCCATGCTTGGGAACATGGCTTGCTCTTAGTCTCTATATGGAATATATATGAAAGCTGGCAAATTAGTCAGATGATCTAAAAAGTCACATGGAATGATCCGCAAACCTAATCTGCATTACACTGTTTCTCTCTGTCCCTAAATACAGGAAACACCACATGTTCTGAATCTTATAGTGCACATAATTGCTAAAGACCCTGGGGATACAATACTCATTGCTGTTGCTGTACCTCTAATACAAGCAGTGTTTCTACAGTTAAATGCCTACATTACAATTATATTATATTGGGTAGTCTTGTGCGTCCACAAATCCCATAAATAAAAAACACTGATAGCATATAGCTGAATGAATATATATATATATATATATATATATATATATATATATATATATGTATATATATACATACATACATGCGAGAGAGGTATAATTATTAGTATTACTATTAATTAATTTCCTAATTAACTACTGTATACTGTATCTGTATATAGACACATCAAGTCATTATTGTAATTAATAATATTCTTCTATGCTGTAATAGATAAAAGTAAAGTGGTTTAAAAAGGTACCGACAGTTGCATTATGTAAAACCATACAGGTATCCAATGTACATGCTGGATTGCATTTAGCATACAGTACAAGCACTGTGTATTAATATAATTGTTTTAGCCAACACTGAATCACCTGCCTGAAGTGACTGTGATGCAGCCTTGTAGCATGTCTGTATTAAATGACTAATAAATCCAATTCTATATCACGTCTATTTTATTTCTAATAGAAACATAAACCACAACCACTTAAAATCTTTTCACAAGTGTAGATGTTTCACACTTTTCTAAATATGAGCTTCCAAACTCCTTCCTGTGAAGAGTTGATTAGTCACAGTTGAAGTCCAATGTTTCCCTCCTAGCACACCTAACACAGAGACACACACTCCTCTCCCTGAACTTGCCCCATCTCCAGTCACTGTCCTTACCATTCTCTGAAGAGGTCGAGTTGTCACAGTCAGAGATGAGCTGCTGAGGTTTCCTCTGTTTCCTGCGTGACATTTCAACCACTGATTTGTGCTTAAAACACCACTTCCACAGAACAAGTGCAGAATCCGATCTCTGCTGCTCCTGCACAATGGGCTAGATTCTTCTTCTTTGTCCCTCTTCCTGCTCAATACTGGGTGCCATTTAACATAGTTAATCTAATAACAATCCCTCTATCTATCTATCTATCTATCTATCTATCTATCTATCTATCTATCTATCTATCTATCTATCTATCTATCTATCTATCTATCTGTATAGTTATCCATCCAGCACTCAGAAATGTAACAGGAACTTTCTTTGTCTCTCTGCCTGTGGCATATTTAATCTCTCCCTGTGTTTGCTTTATCTGAAGCTCTTGTCCCAAACTCTCAGGCACATCACTGTTGGTCAGCTACTGATCAGACACTCCTACTTTTTCCAACTCCCACTTATTGTGACAAATAAGGCAAGAATTCCATGAAATTGACTGATTGCCCCTCTGAAATGGGTGCCTAGCCCTCCCCCAGTGTCACCTTCCTTTTAGTAGCAAAGGACAGTTTGAAGAATGTGGCTTTTTGAGTCTGCTATATGGCAGGCACTCAGTCCTGAATGCTATACCATGGTTTACATTTAGATAATTATAGTCATTTTATGATTTCATACATGATGGAGAGCTGGCAAGAACGCTACTGAGTCAATAACTTTGCAGAAGATATATTAATATATATTATATATATACATACAGTATATATATTATATATGTAATATATGCAGTAGAAAGTGTTTGTACAGTATATGTCCTATGTAAATAAATGGTCTCTGTTAATGATGTGGAAATTCTGTCAGTTTCAATAGTAACACATTTTAGAGAATTGCATTCCATGACAAAAATGTTCAAGATGTGTTGCTGGGATTTTGTTGTGTGATAAAGTTACATCTGGATTCAAACAGCGAAAACTCTGGTTAATGTTTGGCAGTATAACTTACTTCCAAGACACCATACAAATACAACTTGTATATTTGCTTTGGTAGCAATGACATCTATATGGATAGGGGTTAAGCTAGGCACACAACTGACAGTGCAAATTTCGACTGATGTCTTTCCGACAGGTCCGACATAGTGTATGCAGCACAGCCTATGTCAGTGACAGATCCGACATGTTATCGACCGACCTGGTGCAGTGTACACACTAAAAAATTCTCTGTCCAACAACCTAATATGTGACAGGTCGGCATGGGAATTGTATAGTGTGTACCCAGCTGACTTAGTAAAGTCACAGCTGTAGACCTGATGGAAGAAGACCTTCTACACACTCAACAGGAAAAGTATCTCGTTCACATTCAGCATAATAACACTTGGGGTCAAATGTAATAGGGTGAGAGTTTAGAATATGTGACAGTTTTCTCACACTTTTTAAACTCGGCCAATGTTATAGAGTCCGAGAACAAAGCAACAGAGCAAACTCGCAGGTTTTTCAGACTCAAATAACTCTCACGATTTAAAATCTCATCCAGATGATTTCCCATTTTGAAGATAAAACTCGACCAGTGTAATAGTATGAGAGATTACTGCTAAACTCTCACATTTTATAATCTCTCACCCTATTACATTTGGCCCTTGGTATTTTATTTTCTGTCCCTTAATGCCATGAAAACTATATTTAGTTTTGGGGGTGATGTTTTTTAAGACCAACATTGCCTTTTATATTTATAACACATATAGGGTCTGATTCACTACTGATCGCAACTGGGATTACACATGCATTTGGGTGATTGCTGCATTCTGCACATGCGTATGCATCGCAGTCGTGATCGCAGTGGCCGGTTCACGCACACCCACTGCGATCAGGACTGCGATCTCAGTGACTACGCAGACCCATCGCAGAGTGATTGACAGGAAGTGCCGTTTATGGGAGGTGATGTTCATTCTGTGTGCTGTATTATTAAGGGCTAAAACCACTTGCAGCCCTATTTATCATTCTTTTTTTACTAAAAAAAATGTGAAATAGGGTGTTTTTTAGTTTCACTTAAATGTATTAAACGGTTTTCGGAGCATTTTTCGTGTAAAAAAAAAAAAAACTACTCCAAGCCCTTCAATTTGCGTATTTTTAGTAAGCAAATCGCATTTCCCATACCTGTAATTTATTTACTAGAAATTAATTGTAAAAAAAAAACAGAGGAAAGTCCTGTGATAATAAAGCCATCTTCAGATGGTGTTATACAGCCTTTCCTCTGTTTCCCCAACTCCTGCTCTGCTCTAACAGGCAGATCCGGGAGCCGGCCCCTGTGATCAACTTTGTGTGTCTTAAGAGACCACAAGCTGATCACTTTAAAAAAAAAACCTCCAACACTTACCTGCATCCAGGGACCGGTGATCAGTGCTGCGGTGAGGTCCCCTGAGGCTCCAATCAGCTGGCCTCCGAGCTCCTGCACTGTGACCCCGGTGAGCTGCTCTATACTGTTATCTCAATTTACAGCACAGAGCAGCTGACCGGGGTCACAGTGTCGGAGCCTGGAGACCAGCTGACCAGAGTACCTCACCGCGGCACAGACCACTGGACAGGTAAGTGTAAGCTGAGCGGGGGTGACCACGGGGGGAGGGTCGTGGGAGTGGGGGGGCGGCAGTCCCAGGGTGGTCGCAAGGGGGGTTGTCCGGCAGCGCATGCATAGTCACACTGTCAGCGTATTTTATTTGTAAAAAATATCGTGAAAAGTGCGGAGAGGATTCGCAGGGACAGAGCTCTCTCACAAGATCTGTCCCTGCATGCGATATTTGATACATCCTTGTATTCAGATATCGCAATGCAAATTTTATATTATCACAACCCATCCGTATCTTAGATGCAGATTGTGATGAATAGAGCCCTTGGAGAGGGAAGGTGGCATTTGCCTACATATATTTCTAAGGAGTAAACTGTCCCTGTTTGCAGTTACTTTCATACATTTAAATACATTTTGCGAGTTGTTTTTTTGAAGGCTGCATGTTTGTCTAAACTTACATTAATATATATGCTGTGTACTCGCATGGACATGACCAACAAGTGATTATATAATTAACTCATCAATTTAGGTTTTTTTTTGTGCTGAAAAACAATACTAAAATAACTGAGAGGTTTACTAACTGTACTTAAAATTTATGCCGATATTTAAAATTCTCATTTTATTTATGTCCTTTTGTATATACTTATTTTAATTGTTTTCTATATTTGGTGTTAGTTGATAACTACATGCACAATTTCAGATGTTAAAATGATCTAAATAAACATTGAATCATTTTAGAAACTTGGTTCTAAAACCTGTATTACTAGTTTTGGATATACCACTGAATGTTCTATTCTTCTCAGGCTCTTTGATCCCCCTCTCATTCAGCCTGTCATGAAGTTCTAGCAATGAACAATTCCTCTGCAGGGGGCAAAATGAAGGAGGGGGGAGAATAGAGGGGAGAAAAGGGACAGTGAGCGGAGGTAGGCATTGGGAGGGGTGTCAGTAAAAGTATCTATGTAGTCACACAGCAGATGTCCTCTAGATGTATAATTTGAAAGTGTTGTCACAAACACAGCCTCAACAGGATACTGAGGGATATGTGTTCAACCAATTTGTAGTGCCGCAGGAAATCCGGTGACCTTAACCATTTCCATACTGCAGGGGCCAGAACGGTGTCACAGCAATGTTCAGGGAGCAGTTCCAATCCTGGGTCTAGAGCTAGAAAGGGAAAAGCAAGGTGAAGGTTATTAGATGGGGTGGCATATTTAAGAAAACTTAAAAAAAAAATCTTTGTTAAGATAAAGATTACTGGAAGAGTTCAGATATTTTAAAAAGAACCAATGACAACAGCAAAGATAATTAAGACATAAGAGATAAAGAACTTTGTTTAACAACTGTATGAAATTTATGCTACCAAAACCAAATTATCTGTGATTGCAGCAGCAATCCCATATATTCTAGTGATATAAAAATGTAAATAATAGAGAAGTGTTCAGTACACAAAACCTACCTCCATTATACTCTCTATTCAGGCTAAATACAAAGGTTGACAATTATACCAAACAAAAGTGTAGTACTCTGGTGGTGGGGCTTTCTAGTGCAGGTTCTTTATCCTTTTTTGCATATGCAAAGAGTGAGCCACCAACGCCAGCACAGATAGAGGCAAGATTCCTAGTCAGGGCCACAAGAAACACACTCGTGTAGAGGGAAAACTTTTTTTAAGGGATGCTGTGTAGCAGAGCCGTAACTAGACTTTTTGGTGCCCTGTGCCAGAGAGAGCATTGGTGCCACCCCCTATTTTTCAAATAGGGACATAAGACTTATATCTGAAAAAGGGCCATGGTCTCATGGCGAAGGGCCAGGATAGAGATAGGGGAGGCCAGGAGATGCTGGGGATAAAAGAAGAGGAAGCTAAAAGTGAGAATGATAATAAATAGAAAATTGACAGGCCCAAACAGCGCCCCCTGCCCTGCGGTGCTCTGTGCCATGGCACATGTCGAACCACCCTAGTTACAGCCCTGCTGTGTAAAGACTATGTGGGAGAAGGGCGGGGTGATTAAACTCAGTTTGACTGGGGCCAGCAGCGGCTTCTACCCTCTTGGATGAGGAGGGCTGGCCATGCTGTCTACACTGCACTAGGATTAGGAAAGGAGGAGAGAGTCCCCTCACAATGGATCTGGCAGGCGCCAGGACCAACACATGTGCACAATCGGCAGTTGGACTGTGCATGTGCAAAACATCGGCTTCTAGGGACTGCAGTAGCTGTAACCCCTCGAAGCCGGGTAAGGATGCCTGAAAGACTTCCCACTGGAAACATGCTCTGTCCAAGGGCAGTCCAAGGGGGAGAAAACACCTCTCCCTGGGACTGTCTGTCCTGTGTGTGATTGGCAGGCAGTGCTTCCATTAGGAAGTAACTGCCAGTCACAGTGTAGCCAGTACAGTCACGGACTGCAACTGGCTCACTGAGGTGGCATATTTTACTGGGGGGAAGGCTGTAGCCCTGCCCTAGGTAAAATCTACCACTGGCTGGGACTAAGGGCCTGATTCAGAGCCGGACGCTATGACCAGAGTGCTCGCTCTGAATCAGGGCCGGCCTAGCTGAAAATGGTGCGGCCTCCTTTCAGATTTCATTTGAGGGTAATTACATCCAAATCAGGTGAACGGTGTAGGAATTACAACGGTTTCTATATGTGCCTCCCACTTTTTACCCTCAAATTAAATCTGAAAGTCTGCAGTTAAAGCACATCTTGTTTGTTTCATTTCAAAGCCATTGTGGTGGTGAATAGAGGCCAAAATATGAAAATTCTGTCAATGTCCCAATATTTATGCACCTGACTGTATATATATATATATATATATATATATAAATATATATAGTATATATATATATATATATATATGCATACATACACACAAAAAACAAACACACACACATGTATACTGTATTTATATATACATACCGGCAGTCGGGATGCCTGCTGTCAAAATGGTGACAGCGGCATCTCGATGCTTGGTATCCCGACAGGGGTCGGGTAAATATACTAACCCTCCGCCCTTCTCCCCCTAACCCTCCCTTCTTGCACCCTATCCCTCCTCACTCTGCACCCTAACCCTCCCCTCTTGGTGCCTAACCATCCCCCCTTAGTGCCTAACCCTAACTGGGCCCCAATGGTGCCTAACCCCCCCAGTGGTGTCTAACCTTCAACTCATCCCCCCAAAGCCTAACCCTAACCATCACCCATGATGCCTAAACCTAACCCTCCCCCCCCACGGCTAACAGATAAGATGCCCCAATGTAACTCTGAATCGGGATGGCGGCTGTCCAGATTCCAGCATCGGGATCTAGACTGGCATCAGGATTTTGACACCTATTTTTCATCCCGGGTCGGGCTTCAGACGCCGGGATTTCAATAGCCGGCATACTAACTACATCCCCTGTGTGTGTGTGTGTGTGTATATATATATATATATATATATATATATTGTGACACAGGCGGGATAGGGGTCCCCCTCCTGGGGTGGGTGGTCTCCCTCTTTACACACACCGCAGCCGGAGAAACAGGACACAATTCTGGGGTTCTCATACAAGCTGGTCAGAGCCAGTCATTATTGTGCCATACATAAATAAAACAAAACATAAACAAAATACTATCCCGTCTGGGTTCTAACTAGACAGTAAGTTCCCTCACTATCAGAACAAAATCCCCGTCCACAGTACCTTCTGGTTTACAGCCAAGAGTGTCTCAGAGCAAGGTAACCTGCGGCCTGCTCTCCCAGGTATGTGACACTCAGCTACAACTGAACACAGCTTAAATCCGCCAGTTCCAGGTGTGAGCCCTAATAAGCCTGCTACCAGGCTAAAAGGCCCAAAACCTGGAGTGGCCTGTGGATGGAGCCCTCCCTCTCCTCACATCCACACCTCCAGGACCCAAACCGGCTTTTCCAAAAGCCGATACTCTGGTCTGTTTATAAAACAGACTTCTCCTGGGGTTTTTTAGAACACATAGGCCAGAAACCTAGGACAAACGTACCTGCCATTGACCACTTCACCAGTGCTTCTATCACATATCCTCCCCTTTGTTTTGGCCTGTGGGGCGGAACAACTGCAGCCCCCAAACAATTGACACGTGACAAAGCATCTGCATTGGCTTCCTGGCCTGTGTTCTACTGTAAATTTAAAGGTTTGTAACGCCAAGAACCATCTTGTTGTTCTCGCATTACTGTCCTTGTTTTCTGACATCCAGTTCAGAGGGGCATGGTCAGTGATCAATCTGAACTTCCTTCCCACCAAGTAGTACCTGAGAGTTTCTAACTCCCACTTTATGGCCAATGCTTCTTTCTCGACAGCAGCATTGTTTCTTTCCGGCTTAAGAAGAAAATCTGGTGTTCTTCACCCAGTTTGCTTTGGGACAGGACCGCTCCGATACCTACATCTGACACATCGGTTTGTACAACAAACTCTCTTTCAAAATCAGGGGTCATCAGAACTGGTTGGGTACATAATGCTATTTTTAACTCCTGGAAAGCCTTCTCTGCTTCAGGACCCCATTCCACCATGACTTTCTGTTTGTCTTTGGTAAGGTCAGTCAGTGGGACTGCAATGGTGGAAAACTTGGGTATAAACCTCCTATAATATCCAGTGAACCTGTCGAAGCTGGATAATTGGCTGAGACCAGATCAGTTTACAATTAAATCACATCTTGCGACTGGCCGCAAGACTCCATTTTGGAAATGAGATCGCAAGACGCCATTTTGCAAATGGCCGCCTAAGCGCTTTTTTAGGTAAACTTACCCTTTAGTACATGTGGCGATATTACTACTAGCAACATGCAATTGCATCTTTCATCATTTCTCATACACACATTAATACGCACAATTGCGCTGTTAACTAGTCGCATATTAGCGAATGCATAGGACTTTGTATGAGTATTATTAGCTTTATGCGCACGCATCTGCCCCAAGTTAGCTAGCATCCTTATATCAAACCCCGAATACTCATACATTACATATTCACACATAAGGTTTAGTAAGTTTTAAAGTATATGACTTAAGTTGGTTCAGTTAGTTTAAATGCTGTGAAATAAAGATATTTGATAACTTAGGTTCTGTACATGATAAGAAAGCAGTGTTTGGGTTCATACTGATGCGTACTCTTTCAACAGAATTCCGGTACTATCGGTGTGGAGATCGCATCATGCATACGCAACTTATGGACCGCAGAGACTACAAGCAATAAAATGTATATTTTAGGAACAACTGTTAGGATGCAGCATTGGGGGTGGGAAGGGAAGACCCCCAGCTGTTAGAGGCAGGGAAAGTCTATTTGAACCAGCCTGTTAAATGCTCTGTAAAAGATGCTTCTCCCCTGGGAACCAATGACATCAGCAACAAACTCCTCTATTGTCCGTTCTATTCTGGGGGGGTATAAAATGTGTGCTCAAACGCTGGGTTCTTGTCTTCTTGCTGAATGTTGAATGACGAGGGGTCTCTTGCTGATACCTATCACCGGGTCCGGAAGCTCTGCGTATGTATACTGTGCTTGGGTCTGTATATTTCCTTTGTGTCTAATTGTGTCTGGATCAGTAGCGTGTAACTGACTGTACTTTCACTTGAATAATACTTTGTGCTTTGGAACCACATGTTCTAAGTCTGGAGTCTCTATTTACTGTATGATTGCGTATGCGAATTAGCATTATTCTTAGAGTTTTATAGGAAGGATTTTAGAAGGTATAGGCAGGGGTATATAGACGTTCAATTTCAATATCGTCAAACCCTAAGAAGGCTCTCACCTGATACTTATTCAGGGGTCGTGGCCAGTTTTGTATTGCCTCGATCTTATTGAGCTGTGGCTTTATCTAACCTCTGCCAATGGTGTACCCAAGATACTTTACTTCTTCCATCCCCAGACAGCACTTTTTTGGGTTGGCTGTCAAACCTGCCTTATAGATGGAGTCCAACACTGCTTGTACTCTGGGCAAGTGAGACTGAAAATCAGGACTATGAATGACCACATCATCCAGATAAGCAGCAGCATACTGTGTATGGGGCCTTAGAATCCTGTCCATCATTCTTTGAAAGGTAGCAGGTGCCCCATGTAGCCCAAAGGGCAACATCTTGTATTGAAACATCCCCTCTGGTGCAGAAAAAGCTGTCTTTTTTTTGGCGTTCTCAGTTAACGGCACTTGCCAATACCCTTTGGTTAAGTCAAGAGTAGTTAAATATCTGGCTGACCCCAGCCTTTCAATTAGTTAGTCCACCCTAGGCATAGGGTAGGCATTGAACTTTGACACACTGTTCAATTTCCGGAAGTCATTGCAGAATCGCACACTCCCGTCAAGTTTTGGAATGAGCACAATGGGACTTGACCACTCACTATGCGATTCTTCAATTACATCCAACTCTAACATTTTTTAAATTTCCTTTGACACTGATTCTCTTTGGGCTTCTGGTAACCTATAGGGCTTTAGGTTAACCTCAACCCCTGGGTCAGTGATTATGTCATGTTTAATGACCGTGGTTTTCCCTGGTAGGTCAGAAAATAGCACCCTATTTCTGATCAGAAATTCCTTAACTTCCTGCTGTTGATTGGCCGACAGGGTTTTTGCCACTGTCACTTCGGGTACCATGGGCCCAGGGTTTACTGGAGGGGCTCGGATGGCTGACAGTGCTGCCCTATCCTTCCAGGGTTTTATAAGATTTACATGGTATATCTGTTCTGGCTTTATTTTCCCCAGCTGGTAAACTTTATAATTGACCTGCCCCACTTTTTCTAAGATTTCAAAGGGTCCTTGCCATTTAGCCAAAAGTTTACTTTCTACTCTGGGAGCCAACACTAACACTCTGTCCCCAGGAGCAAAGTTGTGTAAGCGAGCATTGCGGTTGTATACCCTCTGCTGTGCCTGTTGGGCCTGTTCCAAGTGCTCTCTTACTATCGGTACCACAGCAGCAATTCTTTCTTGCATTTGAGAAACATGCTCAATAACTGTTTTATACGGACTGGACTGCCCCTCCCATGTCTCTTTGGCAATGTCAAGTAATCCCCTTGGATGTCTCCCGTACAATAAATCAAAAGGGGAAAACCCTGTGGAGGATTGGGGAACCTCTTTTATGGCCAACAGCAAATAAGATAACAAGTAATCCCAATCTCTACCATCTTTGTCCACTACTTTCCTTAGCATGTGTTTTAAAGTTTTATTAAACCTCTCTACTAACCCATCGGTTGGGGGATGGTACACAGTGGTTCTTAACTGGTCAATTTTAAACAGGCGGCATAACTCCTTCATGATTTTTGACATAAATGGGGTACCTTGGTCAGTCAGGATCTCCTTAGGTATACCCAACCTGCTAAAGACATGAACTAATTCTCTAGCAATGGTCTTGGTTGACGTATTGCATGATGGAATCGCTCCCGGGTACCTGGTAGTGTAATCCATTATCACCAGAATATATTGATGGCCCTGGGCAGATTTCACAAATGGCCCAACCAAATCCATAGCTATTCTTTCAAACAGAACCTCAATAATGGGTAATAGAACCAGAGGACTTTTGAAATGTGGCCTTGGAGCATGATACTGACATTCAGGGCATGATGTACAATAGTCAGATACCTCTTTATGGACCCTGGGCCAAAAAAACCTCTGCACAATTCGCTCAGTGATTTTCTCTACCCCTAGGTGGTCTGCTGTTATATGACCATGGGCCAGATCTAACACTGTTCTTCTGTATGCTTTGGGAACTATTAATTGTTCCACAATATCTTCCCCCTTCTTAGTCATCTGATACAACAAATCCTGACATACTGCCATGTGAGGATATGACAAAGGACTATCGGGATCTATGGGTTTAACATTTTGATCACCTTGACATTCTTCCTGGCTTTTACCAGAGTAGGGTCATTTAACTGCTTCATGGCAAAGACCTCTCTTCTGACCTCTAAATCAGGCAGACGATCAACTGGCTCAACAACACTACCCACCTCAGTGGGAGGCACATCACTTGGCGAGCCACCATCACGCTCCGCATTCTCTAGTTCGCCAATCATACTCGAAAAAGGGAACATCTCTGACTCTGCTACTACGCCAGTAACCCTCTCAAATGAGTCAGGGCGATTTGCAAAATCGGCTTTCCCACAACTTCCAGAAGTGAACAAAGTCTCTCCCCAATATTGCATCATACATTAAGCCATGTACCAAACCCACAGAGACTATCGCGGAACCACATGATGTCTCGATGTTCACTTCTGCAGTAATATAATAGTGAGTGTCCCCATGTATGCAGGTCACACCAACAGTTTTCCCCTTACGCTTCAAGAGGTCCACCAGCTCCGCTTTCACAAGTGTCACCAGGCTACCAGAATCTAACAGAGGGCCTGATTCTGACCCGCTCGCGAGCGCTGTTCGCTTGCAAGCGGGTCGATGGTGCCGAAGTGCGCATGCGCACGACGGAGGGAGCTCCGTCGTGCACATGTGCGAGATCCGGCGAGTGACGAGGAAGTCGTCGCTCCGGGTCTCGCACCAAAGGGGGCGTGCTGTCGGTGGTGAGTGACAGCACGCCCCCTTTGGTGGGTGTGCCGGGGGTATGGCTGCCAGACGGAGGCGTTCCCATGGGAACGCCTACCGTCTGGGTCCGGCCCCACTGACATCACTAGTGATGTCAGTGATGTCATTGGGAGTGATTTTGGCTCTGATAGAGCCAAAATCACTCCAGGGCTTGCGGTCACCGATACCCTACCGCAGGGTCTCATCGGAAGCCCGATGGACGCGATGGTCTTGACCATCGCGACCATCATCATGGACACTCACTATAGCTGTGGGTGGTAACCCACAGCTATGCGAGCGTCCATGAGGCCGCTCCAAAATGAGGTAGGAGGGCCCTGATTCAGAGCGAGCACTCTGGTCAGAGCGTTCATCTCTGAATCAGGCCCAGAGCCTCCACATGGTTGCCTTCTACAGTACGTACACACATGTGCTTATAAGTCTCTGCCCGCCGGTCGGCAGTACAGGCTGGTTGTGCAACGAAAAACCCCCTGCAGTATACATGAGTAGTATCACATTGCATAGGTTCAGAGGTAAGTGGACAATTAGCTGCAATATGGCCGACGCCACCTCATCGGTAACACTGAATCACATTATAATCTAGTCTTTTACGGGGAAGGAGGAAGGAGCCTTCCTGGCCTGCCTGGTCTGTCTCCAGGTTCCTCACCCTCAGTCTTAGGTACTTTCCATCACCCAGCACCCTTTTCCCCTGGAACAGTCTTACCAGTGCCGATGGGAGTTCTCCATTGCGCCATCGGGGCCCGGTGGGGCAGACTCAACAGCTCCTCAGCCGCCATGTATCTCTCCACCAGTTCGACTAGCTGGTCTGCGGATTTATAATCTGCATGGCTCACCCACTTGCGCAGAGATGGACGTAGCGATTGCAGATACCGGTCCATCACAACTCTTTCCACAATCTGTGGTCCTGTCAGCATCTCGGGCTGCAGGAATTTTGTGGTTAGATGGACCAGGTTATGCATCTGTGAGCGTGGAGGTTTTTCCATTTGGAACTCCCAGCGGTGGAAACGTTGGACCCGAACAAATGAGGTGACTCCCAAGCGGGTTAGAATCTCCCATTTTAACTTTGCATAGTCCTTGGCATCATCCAGGCATAAATCATAGTAGGCCTTTTGCGGTTCTCCAGACAGGAAGGGTACCACAAGACTTGCCCACTGTTCCTTGGGCCAACTCTCCCTTTACGTGGTTCTCTCAAAGGCCGTAAGATACGACTCCACGTCATCACTCGGGGTCAGCTTCCTCAAAAAATGACTGGCTCGCATAGAGCGATTGTGGGTTGGAGGGTCAGTGGAAGCATCTCCAGTCCGGGCTACCAAGTGTTGTACTACCTCTTTTAAGGACTGGCAGGTTTCCTCGATGGCGACTTGTTGTTACCTCTGGGCTGTCTCCAAGGACAACAGTTGCACATTGGTGGATTCCTGCTGAGCTCTGGTAGCTTCCTGCTGCAGTTTGTTCGTTTCCTGACCACTTTACCAGTTCTTCTATCACAATATATATATATATATATATATATA
Organism: Taudactylus pleione; assembly: GCA_031769625.1. NCBI lineage: Eukaryota > Metazoa > Chordata > Amphibia > Anura > Myobatrachidae > Taudactylus > Taudactylus pleione. Next base: position 7,743,910 of record JAUIMM010000094.1, read on the forward strand.
TATATATATACTGCATATATATATATATATATATTATATACTGTACTGTATATGAGTGGTCGCAGTGGGAATTTAAGATAGCACTTATGTGTGCGCTGGAGGCACGCATGCGCCAGAAAAGGGGGTGTGACCACTCAAATGGGGGTGTGTCCTTAACACACACACACCCTTTTTATTAGTGTAGTGTACCACACTAGTACACATTATGCCACACAATAGTAGTGCCCCTTATAACACTTTCCACACAGCAATGCCCCTTATACACATTATGCCACACACACAGTAATGCCCTTTAAAAGTGATGTCACACAGTAATGTCCTTTACAAAATTTGTAGTGCACATTATACCACCCAGTTATAAATGTCCCTTACACATTATGCCAAATAGTAATGCCCCTTATAACATTATGCCTCACCTCCTCCTTGTGTCCCTTCAGCAGCCTCAATCTCATGATGACCTCCTCCTTGTGTCCCTTCAGCAGCCTCAATCTCTGATTTTAAATGACCGCTCTGCCATATATATACCACCCCCACTACTCACTCCCAGCATCACTAACACCACTCCCACTACTCACTCCCAGCACCACTAACACCACCCCCACTACTCACTCCCTACACCACTAACACCACCCCCACTACTCGCTCCCAGCACCACTAACACCACCCCCACTACTCACTTCCAGCACTACTAACACCCCCACTACTCACTCCGAGCACCACTAACACCACCCCAACTACTTACTCCCAGCACCACTAACAACACCCCCCACTACTCACTCCCTTCACCACTAACACCACCCCCACTACTTACTCCAAGCACCACTAACAACACCCCCCACTACTCACTCCCTGCACCAAGAACACCACCCCCACTACTCACTACTCACTCCCAGCACCACTAACACCACCTCCACTACTCACTCCCAGCACCACTAACACCTCCACCACTACTCTCTCCCAGCACCACTAACACCTCCACCACTACTCACTCCCAGCACCACTAACAACACCCCCATTACTCACTCCCAGCACCACTAACAACACCCCCCACTACTCGCTCCCAGCACCACTAACACCACCCCCACTACTCACTCCCAGCACCACTAACAACACCCCCCACTACTCACTCCCAGCACCACTAACACCACCCCCACTACTCACTCCCAGCACCACTAGCAACAACCCCCACTACTCACTCCCAGCACCATTAACAGTACCCCCACTACTCACTCCCAGCACCACTAACAACACCCCACCTACTCACTCCCAGCATCACTAACAACACCCCACTACTCACTCCCAGCACTACTAACACCACCTCCCACTACTCACTCCCAGCACCACTAACACCACCCCCACTACTAACTCCCAGCATCACTAACACCACCCCACTACTCCCAGCACCATTAACACCACCCCCACTACTCACTCCCAGCACCACTAACACCAACCCCACTACTCACTCCCAGTACCACTAACAACACCCCCACTACTCACTCCCAGCACCACTAACAACACCCCACCTACTCACTCCCAGCACCACTAACACCACCCCCCACTACTCACTCCCAGCACCACTAACACCACCCAAATAACTCACTCCCAGCACCACTAACAACACCCCCACTACTCACTCCCAGCACCACTAACAACACCCCCTACTACTCACTCCCAGCACTACTAACACCACCCCCACTACTCACTCCCAGCACCACTAACAATACCCACACTACTCGCTCCCAGTATCACTAACACCACCCACACTACTCACTCCCAGCACCACTAATACCACCCCCACTACTCACTCCCATTATCACTAACACCACCCCAACTACTCACTCCCAGCACCACTAACACCTCCCCCACTTCTCACTCCCAGCACCACTAACAACACCCCCCACTACTCACTCCCAGCACCACTAACAACACCCCCCACTACTCGCTCCCAGCACCACTAACACCACCCCCACTACTCACTCCCAGCACCACTAACACCACCCCCACTACTCACTCCCAGCACCACTAACAACAACCCCCACTACTCACTCCCAGCACCATTAACAACACCCCCACTACTCACTCCCAGCACCACTAACAACACCCCACCTACTCACTCCCAGCACTACTAACACCACCCCCCACTACTCACTCCCAGCACCACTAACACCACCCAAATAACTCACTCCCAGCACCACTAACAACACCCCCACTACTCACTCCCAGCACCACTAACAACACCCCCTACTACTTACTCCCAGCACTACTAACACCACCCCCACTACTCACTCCCAGCACCACTAACACTACCCACACTACTCGCTCCCAGTATCACTAACACCACCCACACTACTCACTCCCAGCACCACTAATACCACCCCTACTACTCACTCCCATTATCACTAACACCACCCCAACTACTCACTCCCAGCACCACTAACACCTCCCCCACTACTCACTCCCAGCACCACTAACAACACCCCCCACTACTCACTCCCAGCACCACTAACAACACCCCCCACTACTTGCTCCCAGCACCACTAACACCACCCCCACTACTCACTCCCAGCACCACTAACACCACCCCCACTACTCACTCCCAGCACCACTAACAACAACCCCCACTACTCACTCCCAGCACCATTAACAACACCCCCACTACTCACTCCCTGCACCACTAACAACACCCCACCTACTCACTCCCAGCATCACTAACAACACCCCAATACTCACTCCCAGCACTACTAACACCACCCCCCACTACTCACTCCCAGCACCACTAACACCACCCCCACTACTCACTCCCAGCACCACTAACACCACCCCCACTACTAACTCCCAGCATCACTAATACCACCCCACTACTCCCAGCACCATTAACACCACCCCCACTACTCACTCCCAGCACCACTAACACCAACCCCACTACTCACTCCCAGCACCACTAACAACACCCCCTACTACTCACTCCCAGCACCACTAACAACACCCCCCCTACTCACTCCCAGCACCACTAACAACACCCCACCTACTCACTCCCAGCACTACTAACACCACCCCCCACTACTCACTCCCAGCACCACTAACACTACCCAAATAACTCACTCCCAGCACCACTAACAACACCCCCACTACTCACTCCCAGCACCACTAACAACACCACTTACTACTCACTCCCAGCACTACTAACACCACCCCCACTACTCACTCCCAGCACCACTAACACTACCCACACTACTCGCTCCCAGTATCACTAACACCACCCCCACTACTCACTCCCAGCACAACTAATACCACCCCCACTACTCACTCCCAGTATCACTAACACCACCCCCACTACTCACTCCCAGCACCACTAACAACACCCCACCTACTCACTCCCAGCATCACTAACAACACCCCACTACTCACTCCCAGCACTACTAACACCGCCCCCACTACTCTCTCCCAGCACCACAAACAACCCCCCCACTACTCACTCCCAGCACCACTAACACTACCCCCACTACTCACTCCCAGCACCACTAACACCACCCCACTACTCCCAGCACCATTAACACCACCCCCACTACTCACTCCCAGCACCACTAACACCAACCCCACTACTCACTCCCAGTACCACTAACAACACCCCCACTACTCACTCCCAGCACCACCAACAACACCCCCTACTACTCACTCCCAGCACCACTAATAACACCCCCTACTACTCACTCCCAACACCACTAACAACACCCCCCCTACTCACTCCCAGCACCACTAACAGCACCCCACCTACTCACTCCCAGCACTACTAACACCACCCCCCACTACTCACTCCCAGCACTACTAACACCACCCGAATAACTCACTCCCAGCACCACTAACAACATCCCCACTACTCACTCCCAGCACCACTACCAACACCCCCCACTACTCACTCCCAGCATCACTAACACCCCCACTACTCCCAGCACCATTAACAAGAACCATCAACCTGCACTACTCCCACCATTACTAACAACCACACCACACCACACTAATCTCAGCACCATTAACAAGAACCAACAACCTGCACTACTCCCACCATCACTAACAACTCCCCCCCCACACTACTCACAGCATCATTATCAACCCCGCACCCCACCCCCAGTACTCTCTGCTTCAGTAACAAACCCCTGACCACACTCCCAACATCATTAACCTGCCTCCACCGCTGTCACTCTATTTTTCTTTAGGGAGGAAGCAGGAGCCGAGGAAGGCCGGCGCACAGTGGTGAATCCAGGCAAGCACTGCTCCGTGAAGGGCATCTAGTTGCTGCCGATAGGAGAAATTGGCCCAGACCCCAAGCTGCTTTGTGCAAGCCGTGGGAGCGTGATGTGATGTCACCCTCGTGCTCCCAGAAGCACAGGAAGGCTGGAAATAACTGCAGGAAGCAGCGGAGCTGGAGACGCTGTCACGCCGCCGAGCACCATGTACTGTACTTGCTCAGCGGTGCAGTCTGGTGGCAATGGCCCGCTAATGGCGGCTACAGAGTGAGTGTGGTGCGGCATACTGGCAGCCAAATTCTTAACGGTACGTCGCACCCAAGCTTGAAACTTTTAGAAAAAATAAATAAATGTTTAGTGCTGGAAGTGCCGGTATGCCAAACTGGCACATTTCGAGCACTGCTGTATATATATATATATATACTGTATATACATACATATACTGTGTGTATATATAAATATATATACTATATATACATATAATGTGTCTGTACTGCCCAATCACTGTGGCCAGCAGTGATCGGGCACAAGGGAGGCAGAAGAGGCGGAGCTGCTGCTGGCCAGGAGGAGGTGGGGTTGTCCCCGGCAAGGAGGAGATAGCTGCGCTTCTGCAATACTCAGGAGCAGCAGCAGCCAAATGGGGGAGGTGGGGGTGCTGGCGGCTGGACACAACAGCAGCCACGGCCGGCTTCCATGAGCCGCGGCCGCTGCTTTCTATAGAGGTGACTGCTGCCCTACAGTCGTGCCGGATGGTAGGATACCGTCTTCCCGATTACTGCTGGCCACAGTGATCAGGACATGGCAGCAGCTGCTCTTACCGAGAGCCGCGGCTGTTGCTTCTATGCAGGGCATGGCTGCCCTTGCAGCCGCGCTGGGAGGTGGGTGTCGCCGGGTTTTGATCACTGTGGCCTGCAGTCATCGGGACACAAAGGAGGGGGAGCTGTGGGTGCAGAGGGACCGGGAGGTCCCTCTGATATAGGCGGCTGTGGGAAGATTAGCTTCTCGCAGCTTCCTAGTGGGCATTTCTGACTGGTCACATCAGATGTGACCATGTCAGGGAAAGCCCAGTCTGGTGTGGTCGGATCTGATGTGACCGTGACAGGCAAGTGGTTAAAGAAGTACTGAAGTGTTTGTGTTGACACTGCAGTGTACTTGGTGAGTGTATTGGTACTTATCTATCCTGCCTACTGGGTACCAACTGTCAGGGCCGGATTGAGGGCCACATGGGTCTGGAGCTGAAAATGATCAAGGGCCTATTATGAGAAGCAAAGGAGGTGTGACCAGTGCTGTGTGGGTGTGGCCAGTGCCATGTGGGAGTGTACACACCCTACACTATCATCCCCAATGTCTTTCTAAATATGTAAAAGAAAAAAAAAAAGCTTCATTTTTTGAGGTAACTAGAAATATAATTTTACTACTTATGATTTATGGCTGACCTTGTGGACAGCAGATGGCCAGTCAACATCATGCTGTCATGATGATGGGCCTATTTTTATAAGGAGGCCTGGAACTGTAGCTCCATCCACCCCATTGCTAATCTGGCCCTGCCAACTGTCAAAGGCCTTATATTCCGGTACTCCTGAGCAAATACAAGGAGTTCAGTAAGTCCCTCCGCAGTGACTGTGGGGAAAATGTATGGAGGTGCGATACCAGAGAAAATGGTAACTGCACAAGTTACATGCAGGGAAGCGAGTGGAATGACAGGGGAGCCATGTGTGCTAAGTGTGTTACAGACAGTGGCTGCCTCAAAGGTGGGGCTTCAGCGCAGTCCAAAATTTAAATAGGGGAGCCATACAAACTGCCACCCCAAACGCTGGCAAACACCGCCGGCTGGGACTCACTGGTAGTTGGTGTAGCTCCCCTATTTCAATTTTGGACTGTCACACAATTACAGTAGCACACAGTCACTGCGGAGGGACTTTCCAAACTCCCTGTATTATACATGTTAAGTGGACCATACATCTACGGTCCTAATTCCCTGTTCTGCTCATCTGATCTGCCGATCGGTGATCAAAATCACTGATCCGTGGACATCAATGATTGCCAATCCGTATCAGATTGGGGAAAAACAGCATGTTAAAAATCCCCGACTTGCCGATCCCGTTCATTTTTTGGTTGGGATCAGTGAATTAAGTATTTTCAACATGTTGAATTTCCCCAATTCCCTAACCCAGGCATCGTCAGAATGGGGCATTGGGGCAATACATTGCAAATGTATGAGCTCCATTACACATGTTAGAGAACAGTGCAGTCCGGCACTGTCTTCTCTCTCTACTATACATGCTGAGTACTAGGACCCAGAGCCAGAGGGACACAACTTTCAACCTGATGACATCACCGCTGGGCTACTGCTCATGTGCAGCTGGTGCCATCTTTACTGTGTAGAGTGTCACACTACTGTGTATATGCTGTTGAGGTTAAGGCTGTTAACCCCTGCAATACCGCTAATCTGCTTACCGCTGATACCTCTGTGTTACCACTGTTACCCTGTTGATATCAATAATCCCAGTATCATGATTAGGGACTCTCTGTGTGACCTAACAGCCACTTTCACATTCCATTGTACCACCCCAATCTGCCATATCAATACCACAGAGAGCCAGATGCTTGCTTCGCTCTTAGTGGTGGCTCCTGACTGGTCCATGCTATCTCTTCCTATCCGCTCAAATTACTCCAATGCCTATTAATATATCCCCTTGTATTTTCTATAACTGAAGCTACTGTCAACTCTGACGTACCTCCAGTCCCTGTCTCTGTCTCTCCCTCTTCCTTCTAATTTATGTTTTCTTCCCCACTGGTCCCTTTAAGCAACAAATTGCTGCTTGTCTTTGTTTGTCATTGATAACATTGGACCTCATTCAGAGGCGGTCGTAAGCAGCCGCTCGGTCGTACGCCTAACGACCGAGAAACTGAAAAAGGAAGCAATCGCACAGCCGGTTGGTCGCTACCAAAGTGACGCCCATATGTGAACAATGCACCTCCTCTAGCTAACGAGTGATAGCAGTTAGCGATCTAGTCAATCGTTGTCAGTCGTCAGTCGCTGTATGTTAATTTTCTTCTGATGGTTGCGGCCACTTGTGTTGTGTTGATGCCCACAAAAAATAAAAAAAAACGCATAGAGAAAGCCATCACCATGAAATGTATTTATTCTTATTATTCGCTAATGCAAACGCAGCTGAATCAATTACAAGCCAATTAGAAGTTATTAGCTTCAACAATCGATTATTAGCTGCTTGCATTGTGTGGCTCAAAATAGAAACTTCAATCCTAACATCAGTTACGTTTGATACTATCGATTGTACTGTGTGGCTTGCGGGAGCTCCCTACCTTAAGATGTACTATCAGCCAGCCCTCTAACCTGCTCACAGAGTGACGTTTTACTACTTCCGGCCTTCAATGTCGGTCGTAGCAGGTAATTTACATATGCCCCTAAAACGCCCTCAAAACGCTGAGGCATGCCTGCGTTTTCAGACCACCACCCCCGTCAACACCCACAAACGGCCTTTCATGTCAATCAACTCTCGGAAGCCACTTCCTGCTCGTAAGCCGTACGATCTACAGCATTTTGGATCGCAAATCCTCGTACACACATGCGCACAACTAACCGTACGCATGCATTGTTTGGAAACATCGGATGCGTACGACCCAGCGGCCGCTTACGACCGACTCTGAATGAGGTTCATTGTCCTGCTGCTCCCCTTCTCTGTGCTCTCTGCATCCCCAGAATGTGCAGCACTCTCCTCTGTACAATAGCACCTATTAGTTGCTTCCCATCTTTTTCTCTGCTCGCTTCCATAACTGCCTATCTGTGCTTACTCCACACGTTTTCCTATATATTGCTCCACTTTGAATTCCTGCTTTTTCCTTGACTGTCAAATTCCTCCTGTCATATCTCCTGGTTGCCCTTCCTGGATCCCTCTGCCCAGCAGTCCATTATGTCCCCTTTCTATCTTCTTTTATTGCCTACTCTCCCTCTCTTTGGGGCATATAGTTCAATATCTGCATCTCAGATGCGGATAGGATGTGATAAAGTCGCACAAAATCATATTGCAATATTTCAATACATCGCAATAATCAAATATTGCATGCAGGGACAGAGCTTGTGAGATTGCTCTGTCCATGTGAATCTCTCCCCAGCACTTCTCAGGGTATTTTTTACAGAAAATACCCTGGGGGTGTGTCCACGCATGCGCTGCCTGCTACCCCCCTTAATCCATCCCACTCTGAGATTCCTCCTCCTCTATCTGTAAGCCCTTGTATTATGTCTTATTCCTGGAAACACTTTAGACATTGCTGTCTGTAAAACCCTATCAGTGATTAGTACTGATTTTAACCAACAAAAGGGGTTTGGCCAGTAAAGAAGGGTGTGGTGTGGGAGATCACCTGGGAAACAAAATCTAATAGGTGTATTCCAAATACTTCTGACAACAGGGCAAGTCCAAAATAGTTAAAAAAATATCCCCCCCCCCCAATAGGCATTTAGGACATACAGGGGTCTGTTTACCAAGCAGTATTAGGAGAGGTGAAAAGTGAAGAGTGAAAAGTGATAAGGTGCCAGCCAATCAGCTCCTAACTGCCTTCTCACAGGCTGTGTTTGAAAAATGACAGTTAGGAGCTGATTGGCTGGCACATTATCACTTTTCACTCTTCACTTTTCACTTCTCCTAACACTGCTTAGTAAATAGCCCCCACAGTGTGTCTTCATTTATCTAATGAAGTCTGATAATATAGGAATGTCCTCTTTTCATATTTCAAATCACCTAGTAATGCCTTCTTCTAAACAGACTATTCCGTAGAGGCATGAATGGAGACCATTGTGTGCCAGGGCAGTTACATTTGTCTCTAGCTGACTTCCACACCCTGAGGCATGTTTTCATGGTAAGTGTGACTGCTGAACTACAGTGGTGACCCTTAGAGATCGGATTGCGTAATTAGCCATAACACTAAAACGGCAGCATATAAAATAGCTGTAATTTTGTCAGTGTAAGACTCTTATCCCAAACTGACAGAGACTAGAACAGCAACAGGGAATAGTAATTAGGTGTTACCAGACCACCCTCATCTACCTGCCAGTGAGGTATTGAGCCTATTCCTGGATGGACAGGTTGACTATAGAAAGGGAATAATAGCATCAATTGTTTAGAAAAAAAATGTGTCACACTGAAGAATGATGGACTAACTAAGTTGGAAATCATTTTTATCTTTATTTTTTTTCAATGACAGTGAGTGGAACAGAGAACCAGGCAGGGAAAAGGTTTTATATCTCACAAGTTCTTCTGTAAGTTCAGAAATGAATTTATTGATACAGTGTATAATAGTGAATCGAAATTCCTCCATTCACATTATTTGGCAATTATAGAAAACAGTAGCAGTGAGTCAGATTTAATGCAAACAGGAAAGTGTTATTTCAGTGTGCGTCAAAAGATATCCCAATTTTTATCTGCTGTTTATAAAATTGTGAACTTCTGGTTAAAAATAAATAAGTAAAATCTGCCTTTAAATGCAGGGTTCTCATTGCTAATTTCCTGCCTCATTTTCCAGTCTTGTTGAATTGTGTTTTTACACCCGTGTTTGCCTTTAGTAAATCTCCGTGTTTGAAAATCAGGGGAAACTCGCATGGGAATGCAGTCACGACCAGACACGATTCTTAAATATACCCTTAAGCCTTTGTGAGCAGTGCCTTCCTATATAATTATGATAATTGTATACTGTATATATTTATATGAAGTTGCAAACTTGTTTGTACTAGTCTGCAAGTAATTTGCCGTTTGTTCTATTCCCTTTGTACTGTGCTATGGAAGAATGGAGAAGTGGACAAGTTATCCATAGCAACCAATCTGCTTCGAGGTAGCATTTACAAGTACAGACTATAAAATGATAAGTAGGAGCTGATTGGTTGCTATGGGCAACTTCTCCACTAGTCCACTTTTACACTGTTTTCACTGCTTGATACATAGGGGTCTATTTACTAAGCAGTGTTAGGAAACAGAGAGCCTGATTCAGACCCAGTCGCTAAGCTGCGCTCGCTAGCTAGGGGCGATTATCGCACATCAGCGCATGCGTATGCTTCAAAGTACGCATGTGCAAACCAGTCAGACCCGCTCGTGAGCGCATAGCGCTCGCAAGCGGGTCGATTTACTGGGCAGTGCGCACACGCAAGACCCGGAGCGAGTGAGAAATCACACGCTCCGGAGCTCACTACAAGACGGGACGGCTGTCGATGTTGATCGACAGCTCGCCCCGTTTTGTAGGCGGGTCGGGGGGTGGCTGCACAAATGGAGGTGTTCCTGAAGGAACGCCTGCCATTTGTGGGCGGCCCTACTGACATCAGTCATGATGTCAGTAGTGAAAGTCCTGCTCTATTAGAGCAGGAAGTTCACTGGTGCTTGTGGTGGACGAGACCCTACCACAAGGCAATAATCATGACCATCACCAGGCCACCAGGCCGCAGATCACATATCTGCCTCAGGTTTATTTTTATGGATAACAGTGAGAGGTTTGGAGACCTATATGCTAATCCCTACATAATAATTTGGGTAAGTAAAGTAGCCGTTGCATGATAGTTACTGTAGTATTAGATAACACTACAACCTCCATTTTTTTTCATAAAATATCACCTATTCTTCCTGTATCACACATGGAAGACTTTCATATTCATAAACATCAGGCACTTTCAAGCTACTCATACCTAACTGCACACCCATAACAGAAGAAACTGTGGGGTCTATGTACTAAGCCTTTGGGGGTCTATTCATCATACGTTAAATGGCCCATAACCATGAAAAAACACTAGTTTCCGAATATTTAGGTTACCGGGCCATTCATCATCAGGGGTCTGAATAGGACCACCTGATATTCGGCAAACTCCTCCAAATTGCCTGTGAGAACAAGCGCCATCTTCAAATGGCGCTAGTTCTCGTATCCCCACTCCTTCTTATGGGAAGGAGTTCCGGGGATGTGAAGAAGGATCCAAGCAGATCCCTCAGCTGCCTCCTCACTGACTCCCAGGCGACTTTGCGCATGCATGACCTCTACTCACACATGCATAGAAGCTGGCCGCGGGGACAGGTAAGTAACGCAGCTACTAATCGCGGGGACAACTGCTTTTCAGAGCATGAATACCTCATCATCAGGGGATATACGGCCCCCAATGATGAATAAGCCCCTTGGAGAGAGATAATTTGAAGAGAGATAAATCACCAACCAAACAGCTCCTAACTGTCATTTTTCAAACAGCCTGCAAAGTGATAGTTAGGAGCTGATTGGTTGGTACTTTATATCCATCCACTTTATATCCAAGCCTTAGTACATATATTGTGAAAATTGGTTGCATATTTAACAGCTGCCAAGCAGGTGCGCCTGAGGGTGGTGCACATTATCCGGGCCAGGACCTGTCTTGGGGCCTGAGAGTACACAGGAGGTATAACCACGCCCATACCATGTTCAGGGGCGGATTGGCCGTAGACTTCACCAGGACTTTCCCCGGTGGGTCGGACCATGTTAGGGCTACTAAAATCTCCTTTTTTCCTGTTTCCTTTTTTTTTTTTTTAAACCGTGTCCCGGCCAGCTGATCGGGAGGCGGCCCGGCCTCAGCTCATGTTCCCTTGAGAGAGGCACCGCCTCCAGTCATTTGAGCAGCTTGTTATCGGCGTGGCTGCCTGAGACTAATGGCCTGGCAGTCCCACCCGACCGGGCCGCACCTCACCTCACCTCACTGCACCACCACGGAGCACGCCACTATCAACCTGGCTCTTGCACTGTCCTCAGCTCCTGCATCACAGATACCAGCAGCAGCTGGACCAGAGGTGTTGCTGCTCTGGAGGCTGCTGTGGATTTGGACACTGCACCAGTGAGTGTGCGGGGGCCAGGCATGCCATGCATAGAACAACTCCATGTAAGTGCTCCCATCCCTTTGTCTCCCCCTTATTCTCCCCCTTATTCAGCCAGTGTCTCTCAAACCCCTACCACCTAACTGTCACCCTCCCCCATCCCAGTATCTCCCCCCACAACCAGCCCCCTTCTCACTGCCCCAACTTCTTAAAAACCCCAGCCAGTCCAGCAACAGTGCCCACCCCATTGAGCCCAGTGTTTCCCCTTCCCATCCAACCCAGTGCACCCCCATCTCACTGTCCCTTCATCTAGCCTAGTGTCCCTCTCATAGATCACTCTCTCCTTCCCTCAGCCACCCCCATCCAGGTCAGTGATCTCCCTCCCTGTGCACAATGCAGCCATCACGTTATCTCCCTCATCATTAGAACCACTGGGTTGGGTATGGGATATCGGGGCTCGGGATCCCGGCGGTCAAAACTCGACACAGTCATCCCGATAGGGTAGAGAAAGGGGGGGACCAACACCTGTCGGTCGGTATCCTAGACCCCTCCTTTCCCTACCCCTAACCCTAAGCCACCATTCCTGGTGCCTAAACCTGCCCTTGTAGTGCCTAACCTCACCTGACCTCTCCCCGCACCATAAAACTAAGCCTCCCCCCTTAGTTCCTAACCCTCATCCTAGTGCCTAAATCTCACCCCTAACCCTCCCCCTTACCCCACTACTTAGCTTCAGGATTCCAGCAGCCGGGATTCTGACAGGTGTTGGGATTCCATCGCCGGCATTCTGACCACTGATAAAAACAAAGGGAGCGGCTTGCTGCCACGCTATTTCACATGACACGCCCCTTCTCATAAGGACACTTTTTGGGGCGCACACCTTCAGGGCGTGCAAAAGTCCTTCTGTTGCTCTTTCAGTTAGCCAATGCGGGCCACTTTATGACATTTTTCCAGGGCCACTTTAAATTCCCAATCCGCCCCTGGCCATGTTACTAATTAAACCCCAATGATCCTTTTTGTGGTACACACCCAGGGTTGGACTGGCCCACAGAGGCACAGGGGAATTCCCCAGTGGGCCCCACTGCCTGTGGGCCCACCCCCCTCTTCTACTAGTCATCTCTATAACTTGGTCAGTTACCTAATGGAGTAGGACAACTGATCAGCATGTGGGCTTGATTCCCTTCTATAGAAACTACACCAAGAAATGGTTAGCCAAGCATCTGTGGTGGCTGGCCACACCCCCTTTGGTGGATAACCAAACCCCTTAAGCATTGGCCCCTACCACTGCATTCCACGGTGGGCCCTTTATGCTCCAGTCCGACACTGTACACACCATAGTAAAGTATACAATGAGGGGGTATAGCCGTGCCCCTCTGGTGGCCACACCGCCCCAGCAACCAGGCCTGTCTAAAGTCTTTGCGGCCTTGCTGTCAAGATTCTATTCTCTTATTTTTATACAATAACACTTTATTGCTTTATTATTTTGTGTACTAATACTGTTAAGCCACATCTCTATTAGTGGGCATAATACAGGCATATCGATCATGGGTCCAGGGGGGCCCTGCACTGCACATCCTATACCCAGGACTCACCACTGTACCTGAATGTGCGGTGTAATGCTCTCTATGCCAGTCCCTCCCACAACGCCATCTTTCTAGGGATGTGTGCATAAAGATGGTGCCGCACAGGAGCTAGCAAAGATTCTGGCACAGAAAGATGACTAGTATAGGAAGACGGTGCACCGCACTTAATGATGGGAGGGGGTCTCACTGCACATGGGCCACCTCAGCTCTTAATACACAACTGGGGCGTAAGTATACTGAATTGATGTATATCTAGTACAAATTCTACTCTCTTTGTGACATCCTGAGTTGCATCTGACTCAATGTATATACATAAATACACTTTTGTGTGTGTGTGTAATCTCCTACCTGCGTTTAGTGCACAGTTAAGTCCAAATCTAAATTATTTTAGCCACAGTTATATCTGCTCTAATTAAATCTTATTTTTCAATCCATGTCGCATATATAGGTAGGCTTGGACTGAGATGCTGGGGATTCGGGGGATTCCCCGGTGGGCCCCAGTGATTTATAGCCACTCGCTCTGCTGTGGGAGGGCGGGGCCTAGCCCATGTCACCTGCACCCTAGCCCATGTCACCGGCACCCTAGCCCATGTCACCGGCGCCGTGATACAAACTGCAGCTTCTTGCTGGGCAGTCAATTTAGTTGACTGACCCGGCGGCTGCAGGAAGTGGGGAACGTGTGCTGGCATCAGGTGACATCATGGGGAGGAGTCATCACAGTGCAGATGTTCCCCTCTTGCCGGGCTGTCAGAGAGGATCCTTGTTTACTGACCCGGCTGACGGCTGGGAGGTTTTGCGGCGGCAGGAGCCGGGAGGTGAGCACTGGCTTATATTCATGTTGCGGCAATCTGTATGTTTTATAACAGCAGCAGCTGCCCACTGATTCCTGTGGTAATGTCACATGCAGCCAGTGGGGGGAGGAGCCCAGGCTACACAGACACATAGCATAGGAACCAGGTCCATTAATCATATCTTCCCTCTGGGTAGGTAAGTGCATGTGGTGGTGTGAAAAATTTTGTGTTATCTAAGAAGGTAGGTATATTGGGGGGAGGGGGGCGATTTTTTTTCTGGGGGTGTTGTAGTTTAATATTGTCTATGGTGGGGTCAGGGCCGTAGCTAGGGTAGTGTGGCCGGTGCCATCGCACAGGGCACCACAGGTCAGCGGGCGCTGTTTGGGCCTGTCAAATTTCTGTTTATTATCATTCTTGATTGTAGCTTCCTCTTATTTCATCCCCAGCATCTCTTGGCCTCTCCTATCTTTTCCCTGGCCCTTCCCCATGAAGCCATGGCCCTTTTTTGGATTATGTCCCTTTGAAAAATTAGGGGGGCGCCAATGCTCTTTCTGGCACAGGGCACCAAAAAGTCTAGTTACGGCTCTGGGTGGGGTGGTGTATTAATCTTGTATGTATGTGGGGGTGTATTAATACTGTGTGTTTGTGTGAAGGGTGTATTCATATTATCTGTAGGCCACTGATGCTCTCTGTATTATGTCACGTGCACTGTGACACTCTATTATATAGTGAGCACTGCGACACTCTGCATTATATGGTGGGCACTGCGCACTCTCTGTATTATATGGTGTCACTACGACATACTGCATTATATGGTGGGCACTGCGGCACTTTCTGCATTATATGGTGTTTACTGTGGCACTCTCTGCATTATATGGTAGGCACTGCGGCACTCTCTGCATTATATGGTGGGCATTGCGGCACTTTCTGCATTATACGGTGGGCACTGCCGCACTGTGTATAATATGGCGATCACTGCAACACTAATATATGGTGGGCACTGCGACACTCATTATTTAGTTACCACTGTGGCACTCTCTGTATTATATAGTGATCAATGTGATGCTCTGCATTTTATAGTGAGCAATGCAACACTCTGCATTATATGCTGGGAGGGTTAGGTTTAGGGTGCTGGGAGGGAGAGGTTAGGTTTAGGCACTAGGAAGGGTTAGGGTAGAGCAGTGGTTCTCAAACTCGATCCTTAGGACCCCGCACAAGTCACGTTTTCCAGGTCACCCAGCCGGTGAACAGGTGTATTCATTACTCACTGACACATTTTATAGGATCCACAGGTGGAGGTAATTATTTCACTTGTGATTCTGTGAGGAGACCTGGAAAACATGCACTGTTTGTGGTCCTGAGGACCGAGTTTGAGAACTGGTGGTGTAGAGAGAGGGGGAGGGTTAGGATACCGACTGACAGGTCGGGATTCTAACCGCCGGGATACTGAGCGCTGGTATCCCGTACCCAATCCAATTTTCCCTCACCGTACATACAGTTCAGACTCTAATTCCTGCCTTCTGGAGACTGGACATAAAAATTATTACTTACCTGGTTTTAAAATATAACTATAATAACAGATTCAGCATTATTATTGTTATTTTTTTATTTTTAATTTGGCTCTGGACCTGTGCAGTTTTTTTTTTTACTTAATGCTCCTCTGCTAGCTAGCCACACCCCCAGCTGGCCACACCACTTGAGCTTTGTGCCGTCTCCCTTCAGTGGGCCCCTACCATTGCATTCCCCTTGTGGGCCCTTCATGTCCCAGTCCGACACTGTATATAGGAAAAAATTACACTAACAGTGCAGTTTAAACTCCTCTGAAATGGGGCAGAAACATTGGCTGATGATTGGAGATAATAACAAGAGCAGAAGAAATGCTTCTAAGACTCTCATGCTTAAGAGAAGAATACAAATCCTTGGTGGTAGAGTTTGTTAGGTTAAAGCTCGAATGTAGTTCCATTATGTAATTTAGATGTACACATATTTCTGCTAGGGCAGCATCATACTTACCTACTTTTGAAAAAGCATCTCATGGAGATTGTGAAAGTAACACCTAAGAGGTGGCGCTAAAGTGGGCGTGTACTGCTCCATTAAAGAGGCGTGTCATAAAATTGACTTACATCCAAAAGTATATGAGACCCAAAGCATTTGTTGATGAAAATACACTAATACTTTTTCAGAAAATGCATGTAGCCATAGGGATCATTGTGCCTTATAACTAATGCAAGGAAATTATACTAATGACTCCATTTAAATGTATGTATCTAATTTTTTTTTTATATAACAGCTTCATAATGGGGATAAGGTGCAATCAGGGAGTCAGGGAGATTGCTACCATTTCAGGAAGTCTCCCTGACAATGAGGGAGAGTTGGAAAGTATGGGCAGCATCGCCACTAGACTTTCCTCCAGTTAATTGTTAATATATTCCCTCCAGCACACTGCAGCAATATCAATAAAAATACTTGAATCCTACATGATAACAGAAATTCAGAGGTATTAGTAGCATACATTTGCAAATATATGATTAAGCGCTGGGCTAACGTCAAGGCTCCTCTATACCAGCATCCCTGACATTAAGGGGTTCACGTCCGAGGCACAAGGCACCCCAAAATAAAACAGCCAAGGACCATCCCCAGGGTATCACACAAAAAGGGATAAAGGTGATATTGAAGTGTAAAGATAATCAATAAGTGTTAATATAATGAGAAACAATTAAAATTACATATATAGGGCCTGATTCAGAGCCGGACGCAATTAGCGCTCGCTCATCCAGAAAATAGGGGTGGCTATTCAAATGAACCGTTCGCTCTTTGCGGTCTGTTCACGCCTCTAGGTCTGAACGAGCGAACAAAACTTGCGGTCGTTTTTTGGGAAACTACGCCCCCTGGCCGCTCGCATCCTACGTCATGTCCGCTATTTATTAGATTAATCGAGTACATCGACCAGGGTATGAGCTGCTCGCTATTCTTGTGGTTGGTTTTTGCTACCACAATTTTACGAGCAGTTCTGGCTATAAAATAACCCAGTGACGTGGTCAATGACGCTGCTGTTTTAATTATGCACACCCATAAAACGCCCGTTTTGACCTTTCAGCACGCCTGCGATCGGATCTCCACTCCCCGTTTTCAAGCACCTTCCCCTGTTACCACCCACATACGCCTCATTCTGTCACTCAAATTATCAGGCATTCGCGATTTTGCGAGCACATGAATTTTGACCGCACTGACTGGTTCGCGCATGCGTATAACGATCCGTACGCATGCGCAGTTGGGCAAACATCGCTCGGAGCGAACGAGCTGCCGCTTACGAGCGGCTCTGAATCAGGCCCATAGTCAACAAACAAATATTTGTTTGTTCATATTATATGTAATTTTAATTCTTTCTCATTATATTAACACATTGATTATCTTTACACATCTATACTTTTCACTTCACTATCACCTTTTTTTCCTTTGCATTTGATGCCTTGGGGATGGTCCTTGGCTGTATTCTTTTGGGCTGCCATGCGCCTCGGACGTGAACCCCTTAATGTTAGGGATGCCGGTATAGAGAAGCCTTGACGATGGCCTGGCGCTTAATCATATATTTGCAAATGCATGCTACTAATACCTCTGAATTTCTACTATCATGTAGGATTCAAGTATTTTTGTTGATATTGTTGCAGTGTGCTGGAGGGAATATTCCTTTTTTTCTGTGGTTCAGTGTAAACCCCGCCCTTTACAAGCACCTGTGCTATATCATTAAGCTGATGTGAGCGACCACCATACTTTTCATTTGCAGCTCTGATAGGCATGAAGGGAGCCAGCATTGGGAGGATGTGCTGGTCCTTATAGTGCCATTTGGAGGTTTCTGGGGTACCTCCTAGTTGAGCCAGCTCTCGGCTTATACATGTGATGTTATTTTGCAGTACATTAATTTGTAATTATATGACCCAGAGTGGGTGCTACTATTAGGTAGCAATAATTATTTTGGGGTGAGCTTTTGGGTGTGTGGGCCCCCGGAGTTGCTCTGGCTGGGCCTTTTTCAGGGCATCACCACTTAATTCACATAGATACTTTTTCATCACTTTTCTATTTGTTTGTTCATTATATATGTAATTTTAATTCTTTCTTATTATATTAACACTTATTGATTATCTTTACACATCTATACTTTACACTTCACTATCACCTTTTTTCCCTTTTCGTGTGATGCCCTGGGGATGGTCCTTGGCTAGATTATTTTGGGATGCCTTGCCAGGGCCAGATTAACAATGGGGCGGATGGAGCTCCAGCTCCAGGCCACCCCATGAAAATAGGTCCACAGGACCTACTGCAGTGCATGCTGTGTTGACAGGAAAAAAAACTTTTCCTGTCACCAGTCCACTACAGCGTTCCAAAACCCCACCATTCTGCAGGATTATCTCCCATTCCTTCCACCCCCATCTATCTATCTATCTATCTATCTATCTATCTATCTATCTATCTATCTATAGATGTAGTATAAAATATACTGTATATGTGTGTAAATGTGTATATATGTGTTTATAGCATATATATATATATGTGTGTGTATATATGCATGTATGTACATATGAACAGTATATATATATATATATGTATATAAATCTAATATATATATATATATATATATATATATATATAAAGTCAAAATGATCCGGCACTGCCTCATTAAATATAATGGCAGCTGGGTGCCTCCACAATGTGGTCACGCATAAAGATATCGGTAGAAGAGTGGCACTCACGGCACAGCAAAAGAAGAAATGACACAGGCACATGAGGTGACTTCACCTCGTGTGCCTGTGTCATTTCTTCTTTTACTGTGCCGTGAGTGCCACTCTTCTACCGAGATATATATATATATATATATATATATACACACACACACACAGGAATCTGTATGATATACAGCTGGACAGGATGCCCCCAGTCAGAAGACCGACAGCAGCATTCCAATCTAAGTACCCTAACCCTCCCCCTTTCTTCCTCTAACCCTACCCTGGCGGTGCCTAACCCTAACCTCCCCACGGTGGTGCCTAACCTCCTCTCGGTGGTGCCTAACCCTAACCCCCCCTTCCAGCACCCTAAACCAAACCATCCTGGGTTGGTGCCTAACCGTAACCTCCCCCCGGTGGTACCTAACCCTAAACCCCCCTCCCCGCAGCCTAACCCTCCCCGGTCGGTGCCTAACCCTAATCCTCCCCGGGATGTCCCTAACGCCCCCAATACCAGACTAACACTAACCCTTACCCGTTTACTTACCTTCAGGATGCCGGTGTTCGGGATGCTGACGTTGGTATCTTGATCCCTTTGGGATCACAGCATCGGCTTCCTGACGGGAGTCAGGATTCCAGCTTTGGTATACAGACGTCCAGCATCCCGTCCCCTGGCATCTTAACCGCAAGTGGTATATTAAGAGGGTACAGGAGCTTGAGGTGCACTTAAGGGGACGGATTCTTGACTTGGACCCAGAGCTGGGAGTGCAAGGAGTGGCAAGCGATATGGAAGACTTCAGAAGCCCTCCCTGCGTTGTACAGAGTACCACCTCTGCACATGTGTGATGTCACACCCACCCCACCGCTCCCAAAGGGACAGTGTCACAAACAGGAAGAGCGACAGGCCCTGGACTAATGTGTACAGGGGTCCCAGAAAGTTGGTTTATGAAGGTCTCTAAGATCCCGCCCCCCTTGTGCTCACCATCCCATCCCCTCTGCTGGTCCGTCCACTTTGCACTGTGCTGTGCAGTTCTGTGTCACAGCGCATACATGCTGCTCCTTCGAGTCCCAGCTATACAGCACGGTCACTCTGTATATGTGTGCATCCGATCGGATCCCTCTCAAGGGGCAGCGTACCGATAAGAAGCCCATAAGCTTCTATTGGGTAACTCCACCTGAAGATGGCATTACCCATTGGTGCTTTGTACATATGGGGAATGCGGTAAAACCACCCAAAACTGCATTTTTGGGGTTTTACCGCATTTTCCCCTTTAGTACATCCCGTCCCCGCCCTACTTGTTCTATTAGCACTATCTCAGGATGGCAATAACAGATTACATTTTAAAAAAACATACAAACAAAAAAGATATATTTTTTTTATATGTAAAGACTTCTGAGTTTTTTTTTATCATTTTAAATATTTTTTTTTTATTTTAAACTTAATTTCTTTTTTTTTAATTAACAAAAAAAACTTAATGCCCAAATAAGCTCATGCATACACAGCTGTACAGTAAGGTAGCCCTTACTGCCCTATTCCAGTATTACCATTGCAAATAATATTTTTTTTAAAAAAAGGAATAGCTAAAGAAGGCAGTTCATTTATGAATTTACGGCAGTGACTAGGGATGTGGGATGAACACTTATAGAAATATGACAATGATCTGTGAAAAATTTAGATTTTTTTTTTCTTTTATTTAAACAATTCTAGCACTTAATGAAAGACAGACAATAGAGTTCATACCATTTCACACAGAGCACAACTTTTTCTTGTAATTGCTCCACTTTAGCCACACCCATGGCACTGGCCTCACCCCCTGTGCAGACCACACCTCGCAGCTCACGCCCTCACATCTCTAGTTACACCATCGCAGCGACTGTCACACCCCCTGCAGTGGCACACAACAGGCCAGTGGTTCCCAAACTGTGTGCCATGGCACCCTGGGGTGCCTCGGGACACATGCAGGGGTGCCTCAGGTTGGTGGTTCACACCAAATCAAATTATTTATGGTCAATGTAATGTAAATCTGTGGACAAACAGAAGCTCAAACCTGTCCATAACCACATTACTGACCCTAAGGATAACAGGTAATCACAATTTACTTCACTTTACTACTTCACTACATTTTTTCAGGATTTCCCAATTACAAGTGTTTGGATTAGGGGTGCCGTGAAAACAATTCTGATACTATAGGGCGCCGTGATTCAAAAAAGTTTCTGAACCTCTGCAATAGGCCCTTCATAAATATCAGCTCCAGGCCCATGTGGACATTAATCTGGCACTGTGCCTTGCGCCTCGGACATGAATACTTTAATTTTAGGGACGCCGGTATAGAGCCTTGACGTTGGCCCGGCGCTTAATCATATATTTGCAAATGTATGCTACTAATACCTCTGAATTTCTATTATCATGTAGGATTCAAGTATTTTTGTTGATATTGCTGCAGTGCGCTGGAGGGAATATTCCTTTTTTTCTGTGGTTCAGTGTAAACCCCGCCCTTTACAAGCACCTGTGCTATATCATTAAGCTGATGTGAGCGACCACCATACTTTTTAATTGTTAATATATAACAGACATCTAATTTAATTATAATGTATGTAACTCCTGCTACCTATGGACTACCAGCAGCCACTGCAATAAAGTTATAGACACAGCTCGAAATAGCTCTGACACTCCATAGTTCCTGAGAATCAGGATAGTAACTAACTGATTGGAATACCACTGTATATTGTCTTTAATGACTTCACTTTAGACCAGCTCTGTGCTTCCCTCCAACTTTATCACCTTTCCACAAATACAAAAAATTATTATTATAATACATTGACAGCGAACTGCAAAATAATACCCCTTTCAGATCGCAAATGGTGGGTCGCACCCGGGATTTGTGCACGAGTCCATTTCAGGTGCAACCCGCCTGAGACCCCTTTCAGACTGGCGGATCGACCGGGTAATAATGCCGGTTCGATGACGCCATCGGCTTCAAGTGATGAGCTGGCGCCAAACGCCAGCTCTCCTTATGCAGTAAACGGCCTCGACCCGGGTTATCCGTTCACACCGCACCACGAGCCGGGTTGCACTCGGTTTCAACCCTGCTTATTACCCAAGTTGAAATACCGTGTTATTTCAACCTGGCCCTTTCACACTGTGCAGTAACCTGGGTTGCTGCGCGTTCATGTGCAATAACCTGAGTTACTTGATGGCAGTGTGAAGGGATAATCATCTGTATCAAGAAATATTGCTTTCTGTCAACTGATAGCTCTGTCCTTTATGATACTTGTAGTTCCTCAATATTTTATATGCCTGTTCATTGTTTCGCTTGCTGTATGTGGTAGTGGTTTGTTATTCAACTTTCAATCTATTTAAGAGATAACTTATTGTTATATCTGTTAGATTCTTGTTTTCACTCATGTCTTCACTCATGTTACATTATTAAGGGGTCTATTTACTAAGCAATGTTAGGAGACAGAGTGAAAAGTGATAAGGAAGTGATAAGGTGCCAGCCAATCAGCTCCCACCTGCCATCTCACAGGCTGTGTTTGAAAAATGACAGTTGGGAGCTGATTGGCTGGCACCTTATCACTTTTCACTCTGTCTCCTAACACTGCTTAGTAAATAGACCCCTATGTCAGTTCCGTGTTTTAGGAAATTCTGCCATTTTTTGATTTTTATGTATTTGAATCATACAATCATACTTACCGACATTCTGGCTGGGTAGCGGGTACTAATTACCTGGGCCCGAGCTTGTTGGAGGGGGCCCAGGTCCAATGCCAACGCGCCGTCCCTCTTACCTGTAACGATACTGAAATTGAACCTCTATATACCACTGCTTGTACCTTCTAAAATCCTACCTATAAACCTCTAAGGATGACGCTAATTTGCGTACGCAGTCATACAGTAAATAGAGACTTCAGACTTAGAACATGTGGTTCCAAAGCACAAAGTATTATTCAAGTAAAAAGTACAGTCAGTTACACGCTATTGATCCAGACACAATTCAGCACAAAGGAATTATACAGACCCAAGTACAGTATACTTACGCAGCACTTCCGGACCAGATGATAGGCATCAGCAAGAAACCCCGTTGTCATTCAGTGTTCAGCACTAAAAACCCAGTGTTTGAGCACACATATTTATACCCCCCCAGAATAGACAGGACAATAGAGAAGTTTGTTGCTTATGCCATTGGTTCCCAGGGGGGAAGCATCTGTTACAGAGCGTTTAACAGGCTGGTTCAAATAGACTCAACCCAGCCTCTAGCAACTGGGGGTCTCTGCCCTCCCGCCCCCATGCAACATCCTAACAGTTGTTCATAATATACATTTTGTTGCTTGAAGTCTCTGCGGTCCATAAGTTGAGAATGCATGATGCGATCTCCACATCGATAATACCAGAATTCTGTTGAAAGAGTACGCATCAGTACAAAACCAAACACGGCTTACTTAGCATGTATAAAACCTTAGTTATCAAATATCTTTATTTCACAGCATTATACTAACTGAACCAACTTAAATCTTATACTTTAAAGCTTATTAAACCTTATGTGTGAATATGTAATGTGTGAGTATGCAGGGTTTGATATAAGGACGCTAGTTAACTTGGGGCAGATGCGTGCGCATAAAGCTAATAAAACAGCGGTTTCATACAAAGTCCTATGCATTCGCTAATATGCGGCTAGTTAACAGCGCAATTGTGCGTATTAATGTGTGTATGAGAAATGGTGAAAGATGCAATCGCATGTTGCTAATAGTAATATCGCCACATGTACTAAAGTGTAAGTTTATCTAAAATGGCGCTTAGGCGGTCATTTGCAAAATGGCGTCTTGCGATCTCATTTCCAAAATGGCGTCTTGCGGCCAGTCGCAAGATGGCGTCGCTGCGATACAATTTTAAACTGATCTTGTCTCAGCCAATTATCAGCAGTTCTGTATTTACCTCGGTATTCATACAGGCCACCATCATAATTTCGTTCTTTTGTTTTACTCTATTTTTACATTTTCCACACTTCAACACAATAGGAACACACCGGACACATATGCCAATTATTATGATGACAATCAGTATAAGGATTAAGAATTTGCCTATGCTGGCGATCACTTCCTGGACCCATTCCCCTAGACCTGAGAACCATTTCACTGGGTTCAGCCATGAAACCCATCCTTCTATCTTCTCCCCTACTTCAGCCACTGAAGTGTTATGGTTCTTACGAAACTCCCATTTTAGCTGCAGAATTTCATCCATCTTCCGGTCTATCACCTCCTTGGGGTCGCTGGTATCATTGGTGACATAGGTGCAACATTTTACTCCAAATTGGGTGGCCAGAGTTACGCAGTACCCTCCAGTAACAGCAGTTAAATAATTTAACACTAGCCTGTGTTGCACCATTTCTTTCTTGTACGCTTGCAATTCTCTCCCTATATACCTGAATATGTCATCGTACATCTCGGTGATATTATCTATCAATTTAGCATGTTCCTGAATATATCTAAAATTTTATGTACCCCGAGCAATTCTGGTGGGATCCAGTGCGACTAAAACTTGAAAGCCAGTTGTCTCACTAATTAACTGAGCGGCTTTATGCACATCACCAGGTATCATATTTCTCTTGCCTCTGTGTTCATATTGCGTGTGAAGATATGGTGATGGTGTGTTTTTATGTATACCAAGCATTTCAACATGCGTGAGGGTCATAACTTCTGGGACTACTCTTCCCGGGTAACACAAACCTTCGGAACTCTGGGAGAGCCATTTATACGCTTTTCTTCCACATACAAAATATACATTATCAGGGAGAACATAAGGGATGGTATGCATCATTATCATTAAGCACATTTCTCTTGCAAACAATCCTATTTCTGGGTTTTCCATCTGGTTCATGCAAGTCTCTGGCTGTATTATTTTAGCACAATAACCATCTGGCACCTTACCAATAATCTCCTTGGTGGAACTCAGTGTATACCGATACCTAAAATGTTTCCCACTAGATTTAATTGAGTGTAACAGATCATGGTTTATGGACTCATTATCAGCTCTTTGTGAGAAGGTCATCATCTGATTATTCCCCGTCACTTCCCAACCTCCGGGTTTATTGGGGTTGGTTATGTTTAAACACAAAAGTGATCTATCTACTTGGAATTGATAGAGTTTGAAATGAGGTGGTTTGGATGAGAGAAATTTTCCATCCAAGGTTTTCCCTTTTTGTAATTCTAAACTTTCCGTGGTATTCAGCAGAAATGGCACCAACCCTACGTTATGCTGTCCCTGTGGCACGTGTGAACACACTCAGCAATCAGTTTGATTTAACACTTTGCCTACCATGCTATGATAATCCTCTAAAGGATACCCACCCCAGTACGGGTTATATTTAGGTTGGCACTGTTGGATACAGTTCTCATCAACTAGGGACCCACAAAGCTCACAAATACAGGAATCTTCAGACGATAAACCTCCACACCGGAATGACAGCTCTCTTAACAATAACTGTACTAAGATTGGTCAGACACTCCCCTGATTGGCATTGCGTTCCTCCTGACTCCACTCCATCAGCACTGCCATCAGCTCCCGTTTCCTCAATCGGTCCCCCATCACAGACACTGGATATCCCCAAACCGACCAGGATGGTGAACACTCTAAAAGAGACTATGAAAATGAACACAGCAGGCCTGTCCATTGTCACAACAAGATCTGCAAATTTCTCTTAGTTCAGGTATCTCACTACAACCTGCTCAATCCTCCCGGAACAAGCTCGCGATGAACAGGTCCATGCTATCAGCCTTGTCTCCGGCTTGTTTCTCCACCGGTTGATTGACCTTTTTGCAGTGAGCGGAATGGACCCAGGTATCTCTCTCGGTCACCTTCAAAGATGTAGTACTTGTCAGCAGCACCTGGTACCTTCCCACCGATCAGTCAAACAACCTGACCGCAAGAAATTTCTGATCATATCATATTCTCCTGGTTCAACATCATGACAGTTAGTTTCAGGCATATCATTAGACAACAATTTCAGTTTCTGCTGCTGTTGCTTTAACTGCTTACTCATTGATATAAGATACTTTACAGTTACCTCGTTGTTACCCTTCAAGTCTTCCTTATAATCAAATGAGGTTGTCCACCGAACAGTATTTCAAATGGGGACAGATTTAGAGGGGGTCTATGAGTGGCCCTTATGCTATGTAGGACCAAAGGTAACACTTCTGGCCATCCCAGTCCAGTTTCTGCCATTATTTTACTTAACTTATTTTTAATAGTCCCGTTCATCCTCTCTACCTTGCCACTGGCTTGCGGTCGGTAGGGGGTATGAAGTCGGCTATTAATACCCATCAGCTTACACATATTTTGAAAAACATCACCTGTGAAATGAGTACCCCTGTCACTCTCGATGATTTTAGGGATACCGTACCTGCATACAAATTCCTGGACTATTTTCTTGGCAGTAAACGCAGCAGTATTAGTGGCCGCTGGGTTGGCCTCAACCCAGTTAGAAAATACATCG
Organism: Taudactylus pleione; assembly: GCA_031769625.1. Taxonomy (NCBI): domain Eukaryota; kingdom Metazoa; phylum Chordata; class Amphibia; order Anura; family Myobatrachidae; genus Taudactylus; species Taudactylus pleione. The sequence continues at coordinate 7,770,559 of JAUIMM010000094.1, forward strand.
GTGCACACTAATACATACTTAAGGTTCCTGCAGGGTGGTAATTCGATGAAATCAATTTGTATCACCTGGAAAGGTCCATCAGTCGGTGGAATGTGGGACGGTTCAGTAGGGATCGCTTTCCCTAAGTTCTTCCTCAAGCAGGTCAGACAGGACATTGCTATCTTTTCTGCTTGTGAAGAAAAACTTGGTGCGCACCAGTATGCCCTCACCAACTTGCACATACCTTGTTTTCCCAGATGAGTCAGACCATGTGCTGCCTCAGCCAGGCTGGGGTAATATGCCTTGGGGGCTACTGGTTTACCTTGTCCGTCCCTCCAGAGCCCGGAGGACTCTTGCCCACACCCCTTGGACTTCCAAATGGATTTTTCCTGAATTGAACACAAATTTTGCATCTCAATTAATTTCAGCATATCAATTATTTGGAAAGATAATTTTTTCAGTTGGAGAAAACATTTTCAACCCTGCTGCCCATTTTGCAGCTTCATCGGCCCTGTTGTTGCCCAGTGACACCGGGTCATCCTCACATGTATGGGCTTTACACTTAATTACTGCCACTGTTTTGGGCAGTTGGATTGCTTCTAAAAGATGTTTTATGTGTCGGGAGTGTGCAACTGGTGTGCCTGCTGCTGTCATAAAATTTATGAGACGCCATAGAGTCCCAAAATCGTGCACCACCCCGAACACATACCTCGAATCAGTGTAAATGTTAGCGGATTTGCCTGCTGCCAGTTCACACGCTCTAGTTAGTGCTACTAACTCTGCCACCTGGGCTGAGTGAGGAGGACCAAGGGGTTTAGCTTCTATGATATCTGTGTCATTTACAACAGCATAACCTGTACATAATTCACCTGTGCCTGTTTGTTTATGACAACTCCCTTCCGTATAAAAAGTCACATCCACATTCTCTAAAGGTGTGTCATGTATGTCAGGTCTAGCAGTAAAGGTCTGATTCAGATATGTCATACAATCGTGCATATCATTATGTCCGCTGAACTCACCTCCCACCAGCAACTCGTCTCCCTCCACCCTTTGTACATCATGTTGTACATATGTTAAATACGTTGCTGGATTCAGCGTGCTGCAACGTTTAACAGTGATGTTTGCGGGTGCGATTAGAGCTAGTTCCCATTTGGTAAACCTAGCCAAAGAGACGTGTCTGGTTTGAGCTGGGTTCAACAGAGCAGATACAACATGGGGAGTGTAGACAATCATATCATGACCCAGTACTACGTCCTCACTTTTACTCACCAATAGAGCGGTAGCTGCTACATTTCTCAAACAAGTGGGGAGTGATCTTGCTACAGTGTCCAATTGGGCACTGTAGTATGCTACGGGCCTACTGGCATCACCATGTTTTTGTGTAAGGACACCTGCAGTACAACCATCAGCTTCCGTACAATACAAATCAAAAGGTTTTTCATAATCAGGTATTCCCAATGCAGGAGCTTTTGTCAGACTATCCTTAAGATTAAGGAAAGCCTGCTCTGATTCCTCTGTGTGTATGACACGATCGGGCTTTGAGGAAGAGACTAATTCCTGTAAAGGCAAGGCCAAAATAGAAAATCCTGGGATCCACATTCTACAATATCCACACATTCCCAAGAAGGTACGAATTTGCTGTTGATTCTGCGGCAGTGTCATGTTTTGTATGGCCTGGATTCTATCATTTGTAAGATGTCGTAACCCCTGGGTTAGGCAGTGTCCCAAATATTTTACTCTGGATTGGCACGGCTGTAGCTTGTCCTTAGCCACCTTGTGTCCTGTATGCGAGAGATGAAGTAACAAAAGTTTAGTATCATTCAAACATGACATAAACGAGTCAGAACATAACAATAAATCGTCCACATATTGAATTAGAACAGATCCTTTGGCAGGTTGAAAAGATTGTAAACAGTCGTGCAATGCCTGGGAGAAGATATTGGGGCTGTCTATGAAACCTTGTGGTAACCGTGTCCATGTATATGGCACACCTCTGTATGTAAATGCGAATAGATACTGACAGTTAGGGTGGAGAGGCACACCTGGATAAGATTTGAAAGAGGCAACTTCCACACCCGGATAAGATTTAGTAAGTCAACTTCCACATCTATGAAAGTTTGTATGTCGGCCACTTCCACGCACCTCTCTACAACAAAGACAACATGTACACCTGCTACTGTGTATAGAACGGTAAAGCTACTTACTGAGCGGCTAGACTAACCCTTGCACCTAGCCCTTAAAGATCATACGATACCCTTAACTGTAGGGAACAAGTTACCACTACCAACAAATACTCACTGTTACACACTTTTTTCCTGTGCAGAAAAATACACGTTAACCCAGATATTGATAACAATTGAAAAATGTAAACCTCAGCGGCTTTGTTTAAACACGTGGCAGCAGAACCGGAAGTACGTATACACTATTGTGCGACCAGTCGCATACACAATAATGCGACTACCACACAACCGTATAATGACTTTTTAGCTGCGTACGCAAAAGTGCATTTTTACTGTGCGCAAAACTGCGACTCAGCCGCATACTCAATACTGCATCACCCTTTTAAACATTAGGTTCTATCAACAAAGGAAGACAAACTTTTTCTTATCTTGTCCCTGGATTCTAGTCAGCTTCCTTTGCTCACACGAAAACGGATAGCGATTTTTCAGCACAAAGCGGTTGAAGGAAAACCCTGCATGTGGCCACTCCACCCTTTGCTGAGATATCGAGAGCCGTATGTGCCATGTGAGTAGGTAAGCGACCTCACTACTACGAAACCCCCAACTAACGATACTGAAATTGAACCTCTATATACGCCTGCCTGTACCTTCTAATATCCTACGTATAAACCTCTAAGGATGACGATATTTTGCGTACGCAGTCATACATTAAATAAAGACTCCAGACTTAGAACATGTGGTTCCAAAGCACAAAGTATTATTCAAGTAAAAAGTACAGTCAGTTACACGCTATTGATCCAGACACAATTCAGCGCAAAGGAATTATACAGACCCAAGTACAGTATACATACACAGCGCTTCCGGACCAGATGATAGGCATCATCAAGAATCCCCGTCGTCATTCAGCATTCAGAATGAAGACTAAAAACCCAGTGTTTGAGCACACATATTTATACCCCCCCAGAATAGACAGGACAATAGAGAAGTTTGTTGCTTATGCCATTGGTTCCCAGGGGGGAAGCATCTGTTACAGAGCGTTTAACAGGCTGGTTCAAATAGACTCAACCCAGCCTCTAACAACTGGGGGTCTCTGCCCTCCCGCCCCCATGCAAAATCCTAACAGTTGTTCATAATATACATTTTGTTGCTTGAAGTCTCTGCGGTCCATAAGTTGAGAATGCATGATGCGATCTCCACACCGATAATACCGGAATTCTGTTGAAAGAGTACGTATCAGTACAAAACCAAACACGGCTTACTTAGCATGTATAAAACCTTAGTTATCAAATATCTTTATTTCACAGCATTTATACTAACTGAACCAACTTAAATCTTATACTTTAAAGCTTATTAAACCTTATGTGTGAAATAGTAATGTGTGAGTATGCAGGGTTTGATATAAGGACGCTAGTTAACTTGGGGCAGATGCGTGCGCATAAAGCTAATAAAACAGCGGTTTCATACAAAGTTCTATGCATTCGCTAATATGCGACTAGTTAACAGCGCAATTGTGCGTATTAATGTGTGTATGACAAATGGTGAAAGATGCAATTGCATGTTGCTAATAGTAATATCGCCACATGTACTAAAGTGTAAGTTTATCTAAAATGGCGCTTAGGCGGGCATTTGCAAAATGGCATCTTGCGATCTCATTTCCAAAATGGCATCTTGCGGCCAGTCACAAGATGGCGTCGCTGCGATTCAATTTTAAACTGATCTTGTCTCAGCCATTTATACAGCTTCGACACCTGTTAGCAGCTCAGCACACGCTGCTGTGTGCTAGGCTGCAGTGGGAGACTGCTCGCTACTGCCACTGAGCAGCAGCAGCAATCTCCTGTTCTCTGCCTGTGGGGAGGAGTGATCACACTGATCGCCCCCCACCTGGATTTGGGCCGGGCTGATGGGGTGTCAGGGCCCTCCTTCCTGGCGCACAGCAAAAAATTTTTTTCCAAAGGGGATGTGGCCACGCCTCCCATGATTAGGCCACATCCCCCTTCTGGGCTAGCTCTCTACGCCACTGCAGGGGGCAGCCAGGTTGGTAAAGTGGGGGGTGTGGTGCAGCATAGGGGGTGGGCATGATGGAGACATGATGCGGAATTGGGGGCAGAGAATGAACATGACCGGGCGATTGCATCATCGTGGCCCCACCCAGCTACACACTGCAGAGATTACAGCACAGCAGAGCCAAAATCACTCCCACTGACATCACTAGTGATGTCAGTGGGCCGGCTTCTGACGGGAGGCGTTCCCGTGGGAACGCCCCCGTCAGGGAGGCACGCCTACCAAAGGGGGCGTGCTGTCAATCAACATCGACAGCACGCCCCCTTTGATCAGACACAACGAGCGAAGGACTTTCCTTCGCTCGTCGCGTCTGGCGCATGCGCACGACGGAGCTCCCTCCGTCGTGCGCATGCTCAGACCATAACATCGACCCACTTGCGAGTGGACAGCCGCTCGCGAGTGGGTCTGAATCAGGCCCCTTATTAGAGATGTGCAGTTTAGTTTTCCTGAAATACAAACACACCCAAACTTAGGGATTCTCAGTCGAATCGAGTCCCACTTCGAAATCAGTTTGAGGCTCTATGTGGAACCAAGTCCCGGCTCGGGTCTGCTGTTAGTTCACAACTTGGATTTAAAAACTGAACTCTGGTTTTGGATTGTATGTAAATGGATCCAAATGACATAAATTAGCTGCTTTTATCAATTTTTTTCAGCAATTTGTATTATAGTTAAGGAATCTAAAACCGAACCAAAACTAAATCCGAACCAAAAACACTTGAGGGTGGTTTTGCCAAAACTAAAAGCAAAACACGATGATGAATTAGAACTGAAACCAAAGCCAAACCACGGAAGTCTGTGCAGATCTCTATTCTTTACATACCGAACTGTCGTTTAGTGTGTAGTTTTCTGGGGATTACTTTGGTTTTAAGAGGGCTTAGACAAAAACCCTTCTTTGTGCCATAAATACCCCTGACATACTGCCATGACTCTCTCGTCTGGTAGTAATAGCCAAAGCCGGAGAGGCCATTTGGCACTTCTGGCAAATGTAAGTTTGGCCGATGGTCTGAAGGGCCAGCGCGGTCGTTAATATATTGGCCCGCATCTGGCTGCCTGAATAACTCTATACGTAGCTTACAGCTGCAGTGACGTGTAGAGTATATAGGTGTTAACTGTGCTTCTGCAGGGGCAGCTAGAGTGATTCTGGAGTGAGACGGAGCCAAAGAGAGCAGTGACATCACTGTCCCGTGAGAAGAGGAGCCATGGATACAATTGGGAATAAGGAGTGTGTCCCGGCCAGTGATGTTTGGCAGCATTTGGAATGGCAGTTGGTGTGGCTCCCCTATTTGAATTTTGGTCTTCACTGCAGCCCCATCTCCGGAGCCGCCACTGGTGCTGACACAACGATTGAGGGGCGCCTCAATTCCGCAGCTTGGTAAACCTGACATTTTAGCTTCCTCAATAGAATGGGACTGCTTTTGTTGTCGGAAATGGAGGGACTGTGGCAGATATATCAGAGATGTCTGCTGTGGTGACTCCTTATTGTATCCAGGGGATTCTTACCATTTCAGTTATAACTATATATTATAAATATGCCCTTTAAGGAATTGTTCCCACTTGAACGTCTGTCAACACTTCATGTTGCACTGCACCAGTAACACCCCATCAGCATGTACCAATATTGTGCATGGAACCCACAGCAGGTGGGCATGTGTGCTTTAAATGCCAGGGCTGATTTTTTTTTGTCCACTGGAGAAGAGACTGGGCAAGCCAAAGCTGGCTATAGCACTATCCTGAGCATGAGACCATTCTGCATTTCAAGAGAGAAACTCTGGAACTCAATAAATGTAGACAGATCCAAGATCATGCTGCCACAGGACCTGAGGTTTACCACAGTTTAATGTTAAACCAGGTTTGTGGATAGAGCTGAGGTTTTTATCTACCACAGTTATCAAAGTCCAAGAAACTTCCATTGATATTTCTTGTAGTTATCATTGCCTGTTATTTATCAGACAACCCTTGAAGAACATAATTAATACAGAGACTGTGTTCATATTTGCATTGGCATAGTGAAATCCTATATTAAGTTAGAGAAACAAGAAGAGGACATTGGGTCTCATTCAGACCCGGTCGCAAGCGCTGAGTGCTCTCAACCGGGTCAATGTTAAGGCCCTGCGCACACGCAGCGGCCGCACTGCGCGTGCGCAAGCCCTGGAGCGAGAGAGAAATTCCCTTGCTCCGGAGCTCACTACAAAAGGGGCTTCTATCGATGTTGATCGACAGCTCGCCCCATTATGTAGGTGGGGCAGGAGGGGGGGCTACACAGACGGAGGCGTTCCTGACGGAACGCCTACCGTTTTGTGGGCAGCCGCACTGAGTGATGTCAGTGGGGAGCTTCCAGCTCGATCAGAGCAGGAAGCTTCCTGGGGCTTGCGGTTGCCGAGACCCAACCTTAGGGTCTCGTCGCAAGCCCTGATGGTCGCGATGGTCTTGACCATCGCGACCATCAACCTGGTCGGTCGCTAAAGCTGTGGGTGGTAACCCACAGCTTAGCTAGCGACCAGGAGGCCGCACTAAAACATACAAGCGGCTGCCCCCATTCAGAACGAGCGCTCGTTTCTTGCAAGCGCCTCTGAATCAGGCCCATTGTCCCTTGCAGTTTGAGAGATAGAGCAGTGATGTTCACATGCAAGTGGAATACAGTGACCGTGTGGTTGGCTAACTTTGGGGTGTGTTTGCGCTTTGGTCTCCATGTATCATCGAAAAGTTTACTTATGAAGTGTACATTATGCGCACCTACCTCTCTCATTTACTTTACCATCTTACCATTCATACATGTGCCATATTAGTTTGTTCTTCCAATAAAGCATTTGGTTTATTTTTGTATCTGACTAGCCAAGACATAACTTGTTGAGTCAACGAACTCGGTTGAACACACTGCAATGTCATTTGAGGAAGAGAGATTTCCCGCCATCATCATCATTATCAAACACTACTTGTTTCCTGTTTTCTGGTTTAGTCAGGCTTATATGTATACTCAATTTTTTTGTAGAGCCTATCACTTCTGCTTAATCCCAACCCAGCTGAATGGGCATCTCTCTAGTACTATTTCGGGGCTTCGGCCCAATTGCTCTCTCTGGGATCCTCAATCTATATTAAAAATAAAATTGTTGTCCCCTCAGCAATGCAAGTTCTGTTCACAAGTTTGTGCCACTTTAATGTATGCTTGCCAGCTCTACGGGAGAGTCCAATATTATGGGGGCTTTAATAGACTCCCAAAAAGTGGGCTAGTATCCCGCATGTGGGAGTTTATTGATGAGATTTGCATTGAATCGAGTCATCGCACCCTACTCCTACTATCCCAGCGTTAGAGTCACCAAGTATGCTTTAATGTATTATGTGTAACTCAAAGAAAGGAACTGTAATAGTGTTACCTCTATCTTTCTTCTTACTGAAAATAAGTGTGAAACATACAGTATAAGCCCACTTAAACTTACTATATCCATAAGAAAACTAAGAATTAAGCTCACCAAGCCTTTGTGGAAAAAAACACAAAAGCAATTCATATTGTTTCAAACTACAGGTATAGACATATCTTATTGATACTGGTTTTGCATTTGTTATGACATGTGATTTACTGCCACCTAGTGGTATCTATAGACATTCCAGAAGTTCTTTCAAAAATCTCCATATACAGTAGATTATTATTATTATTATTATTATTATTATTATTATTTTTATTATAGAACCACTACTTATGCAGTGTTGTACAAAGACTAATTGTCATTCACATCAGACCTTGCTCCATTGGATCTTTTAGTCTAAACGCCCTAAAACACAAGCACACATATGCACAGTGCACACTACTGTAATTTTAGTCAGGATCCAATTAACCTACCATTTTTTATGACCCGGGAGTCCTACTGCGCATTCGCGTCCGGCAGCCTGTGGATGTGCTAGCCGTATCCCTCTCAGGGGAACTCTGCGTATCCAGCCACAGATGTGTGAGTATAAGAGCGACTGGATAGATGTGTCCACTGTGGTGGTGTGCCAGTTGCTACAGCACAGAGAAGAAGAGCACCAGGGCAAGGGCAGGAAGATGTTTTTACATGTGGAAGTGCAAGGGGTAAAGAACCCTGATAAAAAAGAATAGGGTTCCTGGAGAATAGATCCTTACCTACGACCATGGATGGAAGTTGGCTTACATGCCCATGACATTCCCAAAACACACATTGGGTTAGGTATGGGATGCCAGTGCTGTCGGTAAGTATCCTAGCCCTACCCCTAACCCTAAACCTAACCCTTCCTCCAGGCAGCCTAAACCTAATCCTCCCTCCAAAGCCTAACTCTAACCCCCCCCACCGCAACCTAACCCTCCACCTAGTGCTTAACCCAAACCCTCCCCCTAACCCCAATACTTACCGTCGACATGTCGGCATTCGGGATGCCGGCAGTGGAAATGCTGGCGCCGGGATCCTGATGTCGGCATTCAGAGCACCGGCATCCCGACCTCCGGGATATAAACTACATCCTGTTGCCATCCAGTTACCATCCTTAAATGCCTTTTTCTCAGAAAGTGTTGTCAGTCTGCAGGATCAATCTGTTTGCTCCAGCAATCTTCATCAGTGAGCATAGGGCTAATCTAGTGCATGAGCAGTATGCTGAAATCAGTAAGATCCGTACAGATTGCTCTTGCATTCAACTCAGAATCAGACCATTCTTCCAGATATCCATGTGACTCACAGCACTGAGGTCATGGGTTCTATTCCCAACCAGAGCCCTATCAATGTGGAGATTGTATGTTCTGCCCATACGTGGGTTTCATCCAGGTTCTCTAGTTTCCTCTGAAAGCATACTAGTTGGTTAATAGGCTGTTAATTAAAAATGTACAGTGCCCTATTGTGTATGTGTCTGCAGTTGTGTACTAGTTCATTTAGACTATAAGCTCTAACGGGCTTACGGCCGGGAGACTTGCCCACTTTTCCAGGTGGCCCGGGAGCGCCACACGATTTTTGGGAGGCTACCAGCCGTTCTGGGAGAGTAACATAGAAACATAGAATTTGACGACAGATAAGAACCACTTGGCCCGTCTAGTCTGCAGGAAATTAATAATAATAATAATAATAATAATAATCATAAAATTGGTATTTGTGGGCACTACTCATAAATATACAGGACTGAGGGTCTGATTCAGCAATGATTGCTATTCTGCTAATACGCACGCTATGCAGTTGCTAATATCAGCTGTGATATGCAAATGATTGTAATCGCAGCCTAACATAAGGATGCCCACTTCCCCTTACTCACAGCCATATACTTTAGCAATATAGTGAAATACTCTGTAACATCAAGTAACATCGGACCCATACGCACACTTGCACAAGCCCAGACCTTACTCAGAGATTGCTAACTTCCACGCACGCTATGAGACTTCAGACTGCTTATGGCATTGCAGTGGCTAATTTGTGCATGCCCCTGCAACTGCATGCAAACGCACTGGCATGCCCCTTTACCACCCACAAACGGCACTTCCAGTCAATCACTCTGCGGTGGGTCTGCGTAGCCACTGCGATCGCAGTCCTCATCGCAGCAGCTGGTTTGCACACGCGTACTGTGATGCATGCACATGCGCAGTGCGAAACAATTGGCAGATTGCATGCGTATTCGCAGTTGCGTACGGTAGTGAATCAGGCCCTGAGCAAACATTTGCACAACTGTATGGCTGCTAGATTTAATCTGGCACCTTCTTACAGGATGTGGAGGTAGACATTGGTTACCAGGCAGCAGTCATCCAAACCTAAATTATGAGCTCAGGTGTGCACCCTATTTCAAAATCTTTCAATATATTTGTGTCACTGTATAATTTATATTTTGGTTTCTTGTAATGGATAGATTATAAAGCATATTCTGCCATCGTGTGGACACTTTTCATATTGCAATGTATGTCTAATTCACTTTGTATCCTCCTGTATTAACTTCAGTTAATCTTTGCAAAACCAATAATTTTTTTTTATTATTTAAAAATAAATGTAATAACCTATGCCCATATTATTCCAGTCACAAAATAGGCTATGTTGACCTGTTTGTGATACCAGGTCAATTGGGGTGTATGAATTCTTCAGGCACAAAGGGCCTGATTAAGTAGGGATCGCAACTGCGATTGCCTAGTGATTACGCACGCAGTCTCACTGTGAAGATATGCTAATCCTCTGTGTTTGCTATGCCATCGCAGCACAACATAAGGATTCCCACCTTGCCTTACACACATCCGTAATACTTTGCAAGTCTGCGAAAACATCGGTAACATCGAGTTCAATCGGAGCCTCACGCACAGTTGCACAAGCTCTGACCTTACTCAGAAATTGCTAACTTCATCGCACGCAGTGAAAGCTCAGGCTGTGTATGGCATTGCAGTGGCTAATTTATGCACGCCCCTGTAACGGCATTCAAATGCACTGGCACGCCTGCGTTTCGCCGACCCCCCCGTCACCACCCCCAAACGGCACTTCCTGTCAATCACTCTGCGATGGGTCTGCGTAGTCACTGTGACTGCAGTGTTAATCGCTGTGGCTGGTTCACGCACGCGCACTGCGTTACATATGCATGCGCAGAACGCAACAATCGGTCAATTGTGCGCACAAGCGCAGTTCCGATCCTTGGTGAATCAGGCCCACAAGCAAGAAAGTAATTAGACATTAACTTTTCTTAGGTAAAATTATACTTTACTTAGTTCTCTTAAAAAAAATATTCATAGAGTTTTTCCCCTTGCTAACATGACATTGATCTTGTGTCATTACTTTTGCCCAAGTTTTGACATGAGGTAACCTGCTGGATTGCTTCATTTCTAGGGAAAGGTTTGCGGGAAAACTCACACTACAGGACATATTCAATTGGCCGCAAGGTTTACCCCGCAAACATTTACGTGGTCATCACAACCAAATTTCTAATACCGTGTGTATGCATGCTCCCCATACCCAAGGAATCCTGTAGAAGAAAATCGGTCACCAAATATGATTGCCCAAAACCCCATGAGAAATGTTAAATATAAATGGGAAACAGTCTGTAATGTAAAAAAAAAAAAAAGAGTATTACAGGTTGAGTCTCCCATATCCAAAATGCTTGGGACCAGGGGTATTTTGGATAACGGAATATTCCGTATTTTGGAATATTTGCATATTATAATGAAATATCTTGGGAATGGGACCCAAATATACACACAGAATGCATTTGTGTGTTATATATGCCTTATACACACAGCCTGCAGGTCATTTTATACAATATTTTCAATAATTAATTATGTGGCTGAAGCAAAGTTTGTGTACAGAAATGAAATTAATTTATGTTTCATATACACCCTATATACACAGCCTGAAGGTAATTTTTAACATTATTTTTAATAATTTGTGCATTAGACAAGGTTTGTGTACATTGAACCATCAAAAATCAAAGATTTCATTATCTCAGTCATGCCAAAATTGTTCCGTATTTCAGAATATTTGGATATGGGAGACTCAACCTGTAGTAATAATGATTATTACTTTCCCAAAGAAAACATTTTGTAAATGGCTGGTTTGTGCATATAATTAACTAAATATACAGTACTTATACATTACCCTTCTCAATAGGCAATGCAGCAGCTCCTCTCCTCTAGAATGCAGAAGTATAATAATCTTAATGGAGGTGAGGGAGCTTTGTAATACCCTAGCACTTTGAATGGGTCCAGAATGATCCTCATTTATCCATGCTGTATTTACCATCACTAATATGGTGCACGTGATGTTGCTAGTGAAATATAATTGCAATGTACACCACTAGTAGCAGTGTCTAATGTTTAGATATTAAAAAATATGAGTGGAGCTGTGAGTTCCCAAACCGATTGAGTCATGTTCAGTCCATTAAGTCAAGTTTGTGGTTGAGTCGAGTTGATTGTAAGGAATGAGCATTGGCAGAACAAAAGAAAGATATATAGGATTCTATTTTAAAAACAAAGCAAAGAGACACATAAGATCTCTGCTTTTTGCTTTGTTTCTATCTCCATTTATATTTTTTAAGTGTGGGACAGCCTTTGCGCTAAAGGGCTGTCCCAGTGGGAAGATTTCAAACATTAATCTCATTCTCCTTTTAACTTTGTCCCTCTCTCCTGTGCCCTCTGCAAAGCCAGATCTGTCTATAATAAACTGGTCCTCATTCATGACAGCTTGATCTCCAACTCCCTGAATCTCCTATCCATCACCAAATCCTGAATTTACCCACCTGACACCACTTTTCCTGCATCTATCTTCTTTGGGGGCTTCACATTCTCTCACACTCCCTGGCCTGGGCGCCACCATGGTGGTGGTGTTGGGGTCCTGCTATCCACTGCTCATTCCTACCGATTCTTACTTTCTGAACTCTCCCTTTCATTCTTTCCATTCGAGGCTCATGATATTCGCCTCTTGCAACCTCTTCGAGTAGCTGCCTTTTTTCATCCCGCTGGCCTTAGCTCAAAATTTCTCGATAACTTTGCTTCCTAATCTTCAAATGGGCTCTAAGGACCCATTTCTTCCTCAAAGCTTTCCAGCACTCATGCTAACCTAAGGGCGCTAATCTAATAGGTGACAGTATACACTACAATATAACTGCAGCCTCCCAACCAAGGGTATTGTACCCCTTAAATATCACAATTAAAAAAAAAAGGTATATATAGATATATAGCCTTAACAGAGAGTGCTGTTTAATTGGTTGAGATACAATAAAATTTATTCTCATAAGATGACAATTTATACATCAACATATGACGAACAATACATTAAACCACATATAAAAAACCAGCAATACTCAATGATTGATTATATATATCGTATTAATCATATCAAAGATATACTTTTAAAATAATATCTATACATTAATAAGGTTAGTCAATATGGAATTGGTATGAAATACCGGCGGTTCGATTCCCGGCAGCGGCAGCCCGACATCAACAGAGATCCCGGCAGCGGAAGCCCGACAGCGTTGGAAATCCCGATCGTGGATAGGTAAGTATTGTCTAACCTAACCTAACCTCCCTAACCCTAACCCTCCTTATGGGTGCCTAACCCTAACCACCCCCTTCCCCGCTGCCTAGACCTAAGTCCCCCCGGGGGGGGTGCCTAACCCTGAGTCCCCCCCCGGGGTGTCTAACCCTAACCCTCCCTCCCCCTAACCTGACCCTAACCCTCCCGGGGGGTGCCTAACCCTAAGTCCCCCCCGGGAGCCCTAAACCTAACCCTCCCCCCCGCGGCTGTCCGCACACGGCGCCTGGCATCACTACGATCGGGATGCCAGGCGCCGGTCTCCCAGCATTGGGGAAATGCCGGGCGTCTACATCTAGACGCCCGGCATTTCACCCTTGCCGGGATATGACAGTCGGGAAGCCGGCTGCCGGTATTTAGGCAGTCGGCTTCCCGATTGCATACCGTCAATACACAATATATAAGGACTTTGGTCCCAATTAATAGGAAATAACAACCTGTGTCTCTTAGACACCTCAGATTCTGTACAATTCAATAGGCAGGGCTTGTACGAAGCCTACAACTGGCAATATTTGTTCTTTGCAGCTAATTGATCCCCCTGAAGCCAACAGCAAAGTCTCCTTTATATGAAGCCAATTAACCAGTGTGAATAATCCATGCAGTTAGTGTGCGCTTATGGAGCGGTGTTAGTGTCCTTAATTGATAAGAAACAACAACCTGTGTCTCATTAGACACCTCAGATTCCGTGCAATTCAATAGGCAGGGCTTGTACAAAGCCTATAACTGGCAATATTTGTTCTTTGCAACTCCCTGAAGCAGACAGCAAAGTCTCCTTTATATAAAGGCAATTAATCAGCTATATGGAGCATCAGAGGAATATTGTGAAAAAAGTTAGGAATAACACGTTGTACAAGCATATTTCAGATTGAGCACTGGGGGGTCTGGAACGAATTAAGATAAAAGCCATTGAACAGATCCACACCACCATAGGAGGGGGAGACAGATTCTCCAGACTCTGTAGGAGGGAAGCTTATTGGATTTGTAGTCTTCAAACCATGGTTCCACATGGGTTGAATGACACCATAGAATTGAATAATGTATAAGTTACTCCCTCCCACACAGTTAACAGTTGGGGTATTTGGTGATATAAATTGAGATGTAAAGCTTGTATAGGGAATTCTGGTATTAGAATTAGGGGATCAACAAACCTATTAATAATACATATCACCATTTATATGCATATACAGAGAATTTGTGTTGGTTATTAGTTTTATTAATACACATCTTTTATTATTATTTCTTTGGTGTAATGAGGTGACAGTATCCCATTGAGATATAATATTTTAGGTCATAAAGGCTGTCCTAATAGATATCATGACGGCAAGAATTAATTGTTTAGTTTTTAAATTTTAAATTGTATTAAGTTCTATATATATAATATGATGTATTTACTAATGATGGAAACACAGAATCCCAGAAGGAGGCTTGGATCATTTTTATAAAAAGGATGTTTCATAATTTAAAGATGGCTGCCGCATTCTAGTGAATAGAGAATAACCCAAAGAGAGGCTTGGAATGCAGCGCCTAATATATGTGGCAAAATGTCCGCCAATCGGGATGTTGGAAAGATGGTCGCCGATCTCCAGGAACAAAGGACAGTCATAAAGAGGCTTGAGATGCATGGCACATATGGCGCATGCGTAGATCCAGTCTGAATACAGGGCATATCTATGGCAAAATGATAGCCAATGCGGAGGCTTTAAAAGATGGTCGCCATACTCTATAAATAGAGGATAGCCATAGAGAGGCTTGTAACGCATGACGCATACAGCGCATGTGCGAACTCTGTCCAAATGAGGGAATAGAACAGGGTATAAATATGGAGGTGGAGATGCATATGGAGTGTCTGAGGAAGCCGCTGATGGTGTCTTACTAGGCGGAGAAACGCGTTACACATGGTACCTGGATGTTAGAGGCGGTAATACTATATTGACAATTGTCATAAGCGCTCACTAAGGAATTGGAGGAAGGACTGTATATTTACAATTGACTATTAATTCTTGTGGGACAGAAGCAGAGAGCATTATGCCCAATATGTGTTGAATCAAAATGGGATTACAAGTGGCTGCTTACCACAATATGCATGCTTTTGAATACTAACACCGCTCCATAAGCGCTTACTAACCGCATGGATTATTCACACTGATTAATTGCCTTTATATAAAGGAGACTTTGCTGTCAGCTTCAGGGAGTTGCAAAGAACAAATATTGCCAGTTATATGCTTTGTACAAGCCCTGCCTATTGAATTGCACGGAATCTGAGGTGTCTAATGAGACACAGGTTGTTGTTTCTTATCAATTAAGGACACTAACACCGCTCCATAAGCGCACACTAACTGCATGGATTATTCACACTGGTTAATTGGCTTCATATAAAGGAGACTTTGCTGTTGGCTTCAGGGGGATCAATTAGCTGCAAAGAACAAATATTGCCAGTTGTAGGCTTCGTACAAGCCCTGCCTATTGAATTGTACAGAATCTGAGGTGTCTAAGAGACACATGTTGTTGTTTCCCATTAATTGGGACCGAAGTCCTTATATATTGTGTATTGACTAACCTTATTAATATATAGATATTATTTTAAACGTATATCTTTGATATGATTAATACGATATATATAATCAATCATTGAGTATTGCTGGTTTTTTATATGTGGTTTAATGTATTGTTCGTCATATGTCGATGTATAAATTGTCATTTTATGAGAATACATTTTATTGTATCTCAACCAATTAAACAGCGCTCTCTGTTAAGGTTATATATCTATATACTCATGCTAGCCAACTACTCCATGCTCCTTCCTCACTATCTAGCCCATCTGTGTCATCCATGATTGTCTGCCCATCCCCTTTAGAATGTAAGCTCTCATGAGCAGGGCCCTCTTCCCTCATGTGCTTCTCCTTGTCTTACTTATACTTTCATCTACTGATAACTCCCCACAACGACACCAGACACTTGGTTGCTGACACCCTGCTGCTTATATAACCATGTATTTGTCCTGCATTGTTTGTACTGTTAATAACTGTTTTAATGTTCTTATTTCTTTATGTACTATGTAAGGCCCTGCAGAACCCTTGTGGCGCAATATATAAATAAAGTATAATAATAATCTTTTGCATTTGCAAAAGATGTTTACATGGTCTGCTCATGCGCCAATCAGCGTCAGTGACGTCAGACCGATGCTGTTTGGAGATGCAACCAAATTGATTACAGAAGAGGAAGCCGGAAGGGGGAACGGGACCCACCTGGGGAGCAGAGAAGACGGAGCCAGCTGGGCAGCGGAGGGAAGCAGGAAGAGAACTCCTCTTCCCTGCTTTTCTCTGTTTGTGCTGATAAAAAGACATATTACGCCAACTAGAGATATAACCTTATGTTTCTCAAAAGTTATGAGAGAAGTTTC
Source organism: Taudactylus pleione (assembly GCA_031769625.1). Taxonomy (NCBI): domain Eukaryota; kingdom Metazoa; phylum Chordata; class Amphibia; order Anura; family Myobatrachidae; genus Taudactylus; species Taudactylus pleione. Next base: position 7,787,166 of record JAUIMM010000094.1, read on the forward strand.
ACTTCTCTCATCTATATAAATACCATTCCTGCTCAGCCCCCATTATATCCAATGGGGGTTGCAGGAATGTGAAAAGAGAAATGAAAAGGCGGAGAAATCAGTAATTTTTCCCAAATTTTTCATATAACTAAGGGGGAGATGTATCAAACCTTGGAGAGAGATACAATGGATAGAGATAAAGTACCAACCAATCAGCATCTAATTGCCATTTCACAGGCTGTGTTTGAAAAATTACAGGAGCTGATTGGTTGGTACATTATCTCTAGCCACTTTATCTCTTTCCAAGGTTTGATCCATTTCCCCCACAATAACAAGAAAATAAAAGTATGGCTTTCTCCAACTAAAATGCTGGAAAAAAAACATATATTTGTTTATTAAATAGACCCCATATTCTGAGATCAGTGAGAGTCATTAGGTTGACATGAAGTGCTGAGCCAGAGAGATACAGTAGGAACATGTGAGGTTCCTGAGTGTGAGATACAAATGCAGATGGTCAAGTGTTATAACAGAGTAGGTGTCATCAACAAGTTATGGAAAGCACTGTGTGCAGCAAAGCAGTGTAGTTATACGCTAATGTGAATGATTATGTGTCAGACAATATACTTATTAAATTACCAAATTTCCTTAATAAATAGGATCAACCGAGTTGTGACCCAAAGTTTAGTAAATATGCCTTTAAGAGTGACACCATTAACATGGTACTGCTACCAACCACATGGTTACGTGCCACACTAATTATCATTGCTATTTTGAATTGATACCGTTGCCATCAGTATTTATTAGAGATGTGCGCAGACCCCCATGCTTTGGTTTGGAAATTGTAGTTAATTTTGATGAACATCATCTTTTCCACATTTTGAGGAAGTAGCCTCCTACGCCGATCCTGGCTGTGCTGAAAACTCTTTCTGAGTACACACTGGAGGGTGGGCAGCTTAAGTAGAGCAAAGACAGTTTGTGCAAGAGCCTCCAAATTGCCTTCTTTTCCTGCCATTAGTCAAACGGACTGTCTGACATGACTACTTGGATGCTATCATTAAAATAATCCCCAACTATTCTTTCAATGATGACCGAATTAGATAAAGTCGCTGTAGAGGTGTCAATAATTATAGTCCCGACCAGATGTCAAAATGTTGTCATCTGCTTCACCAGTGGGTCTCTTAGGAAAGCTGAGTTTTTTTGCTGTGTAATGTGCTTCTTGAGTTGACAACTTTCTCGCCAACAGCTATTTGTATATCTTCAGATCTGTGTCCGTTGGAAAGAAAGACACGACGTATGACTTAAACCTAGGACCAAGCACTGTTGCCAAAATGTATTGATCCAATTTTAAGATGCTGACAACCCTTGGATCCTGGCAAAGTGAATAAAGGACTTGTTCTACAAGTCTGTCATACCTAATGGAATTGCTTTGTTTTAGCTCCTTCAGATTTTTCAAGCTGTTTTTCCAAAAGCCTACTTAGGGGAATCACCTGACTCAACTTGGCAATGTCTGAACTCAACTTTGAAGTGATTTCAGCACCTTGCACAACACAGAAAGTATTCTCCACTGAACTGGAGTAAGGTACATTCTCCCTATGTGATGGGTCGTTGTGTAGCTTTGGATGGCTTTTTGCTGTGCCTCCATCCGCTGAAGCATATAAACATTTGAATTTCATCTTGTTACCACCTTTTGCTTCCGTTGTTGGCAGGGCAAATTAAACTGTTCTTGCAGGTGTTGTAATCTTCTATTTGCAGCTGCTGAATTGCTGAAAAGGTCCCAAAAATTTTCAGGCCACAGACAGCATCTCCAGCACGGCCCTTTCATTTTTCAAAAAATTCTGCACCAAAATAATTGATTGCAATGAGTTTTTCTAAGAGGTTGACACTTGTATGCCTCTTAGTGAAGCTGGTGATACAGAGAGTAGCCTGCCTCTGAGTGAGCTGGTGTTTGTTAGCTACTACTGCTGCTGTCGGTGCTGCAGAAGGCAATACACCCATCCAGTGGGCTGTCACATTCATGTAACCTTTAGTTTGCCCTGTTCTGTTTGTCCTTTTATCTGAGGTTAAGTGGCCAGTGGTTACAATGGCATTTTGGAAGGCGCAAATTATGTTTTATTTAATGTCCATTTACAGGCAGGGAATTGCTTTTCTGGTGAAGTGGAATCTAGATGGGATTTGGAAGCAGGGACACAGGACCTCAATTAACTGTCTAAAATACACTGGACGCATAGCTGTTATGGCGTCAGTGATCCACTGTGCAACTGCTGTCATATTTGCTTCCTCTATCAAAGGATTGTTTAACAGTATATTGTTTTTTTTAACTACAGTACTACTAGTACCCCCAGCAGCAGTAGGCCTTGCGCTCAAGGATTCTTCTGAGGAATCCTGTATAGGGGAGGACTCACTTAGCCTTATCAAATTGGATGCAGGACTACTTCCATTATTGAGGATATTGATGATGAAGGTGTTGGTGGTGGTGATTGCAGATGCTTGGATCTAGCAGAAAGAAGGGAGCTAGCTGATGCTGGACTGTTTGTTGCTACTTTTTTAGCATAAGTTTCTCATTTTGACAAAAACCTTTCATGCACACGCTGCAAATGACGTAACAGGGAGGAGGTTCCTAGATGGTTAAAGACCCTACCTCTGCTTACTGTGACTTTGCATACGCTAAGATGGGAAGACAATTGTTGTCCGGATTTGTATAAAAAATTTCCACACATATGAGGTTTATTTTTTGTTTTATGCCCAGGCATGACAATGGCCTTCTTCTTATCACAGGTCACAACTTCTTCCACTGTTGCCTCACTTACACAAGCAGCATCCTCATCATCAACATCCTCATCATCAACATCCTCATTAGCACCATATCATTCTCAATGTCTAGGTCAGCATCTTCTTGACTTGTGCTGCTCATCCCCACATTGGCAGAGGGTGCAGAAATGGAGGATCGAGGCTACTCTACAAGTACAGTATCAGAAAGGTCAGGCTCACACATAGCATTCATGGATACACTTAGACTCTCCTCAGGGATTTGTGACTTTTCTGAACACACAGGGCCTGATTCAGAGCTGAACGCTCTGACCAGAGCGCTCGCTCTGAATCAGGGCCCTCCTCCATGAAAATGGAGCGTCCTCCTGGACACTCGTATAGCTGTGGGTGACCACCCACAGCTATAGTGAGCGTCCATGATGATGGTCGTGATGGTCAAGACCATCGCGACCATCGGGCTTGCGACGGAGACCCTGCGGTAGGGTCTCGCTTCCGCAAGCCCTGGAGTGATTTTGGCTCTATCAGAGCCAAAGTCACTCCCACTGACATCATTACTGATGTCAGTGGGGCCGGACTCAGACGGTAGGCGTTCCCATGGGAACGCCTTCGTCTGGCCGCCATGCCCCCGGCAAGCCCACCAAAGGGGGCGTGCTGTCAATCAACATCGACAGCACGCCCCCTTTGGTGTGAGACCCGGAGCGATGGAGAGCCCGTCGCTTGCCGGGTCTCGCGCATGCACACGACGGAGCTCCCTCCATCGTGCGCATGCGCAGTGGGGGAACATCGACCCGCTTGCGAGCGTACTGCCGCTCACGAGCGGGTCTGAATGACCCCCACAGTTTGTTCTACTGCCTTAGTGGTTTTCATTGTTTTTACACCTCTTCTAGACTCTGAGGGGTATATTTACTAAAGTGCGGGTTTTTAGAAGTGGAACTGTTGCCCAAGCAGCAAACCAGATTCTACAGATTTATACAGCACCATCTAGAAGATAATATCTAGAATTTGATTGGTTGCTATGGGCAACATCTCCACTTCTAAAATCCCGCACTTTAGTAAATATACCTGAGTGAGAAGGGTTTACATCACCATGAGAGGCAGAAGAAGATGCCTCACTGACAGTTGCAGAACCACCACTCATAAATAAAGGCCAAGCCCTGAGCCTTTCCTTGCCACTGTGTGTGGTGAATGACATGTTGGCAATTTTATATTTTTCTGCACTAAACTTTCCCTTTATTAGAAGTGTTTTTTTTCTTTACCACTGTAAAAGAAAGTTTTTTTTGTTTTAGATGCCCTGACTTAAACCCTCTATGTCCTTAGGCATCAGCTTTAGTAGATGATGTTGGCAGCAGCTGCAAAGCTAGTAATTGGTTGCTGCTCCTGCTCTTCTCTGAAATGATTGTTATCCATATCAATGAATACACAGAAGTACTACAAACAATAGAATAATATAATTTTGTTTTACTACTTTTTTCACAAATGACAGCTTACAATGTGTGGTATCACAGCGTTTATATGTATGTGAACAAACGCATTGGGATACAGCACACAACAATTTGTAAAAAAACCCAACAACTTTATTTATACTTTTTTTTTACTGTTTTTTTTTACATATGACAACTGACACAGCTTATATTTATGTGATCACAGGCCCTCATTCAGAGCCGCTCGCTAGCGGCAGTATGCTCGTTCCGAGCGATGTTCGCACATCTGCGCATGTGTACGGTTTTTAGTACGCATGCGCGAACCAGTCAGTGCGGCCGAAAATCGTTTGTACGCTATATAGTGAGTGCCTGCTTTTTTGAGTGACAGAATGAGGCGTATGTGGGTGGTAACAGGGGAAGGTGCTTGAAAACGGGGAGTGGAGATCCGAACGCAGGCGTGCTTAAAGGTCAAAACGGGCGTTTTAAGGGAGTGCATAATTAAGACATCAGCGTCATTGACCACGTCACTTGGTTTTTTTTAACTCAGAACTGCTCGCAAAATAGCGGTTGAAAACACCAACCACAAGAATAGCGAGCAGTTCATACGCTGTACGATGTACTCGATTAATCTAATAAATAGCGGACATGACGTATGGTGCGTGCGGCCAGGGGGCGTTTTTATCAAATAAACGAGCGTATGTTTTGCTCGCTCGTTCAGACTTAGAGGTGTGAACAGACTGCAATTTGCGAACGGATCATTTGAATAGCCACCCCTTGTTTTTGAGCGAACGACCGCAAATAGTGAACGGCTCTGAATCAGGCCCACAGTAAAAAAAAATTAAATACATTTTTGTTTTATTTTTTGTTACTTTTTTTTACTTAACATTTTTTAAAACTTGTTTTGCAAATGACACTGCAGAGTCACACAGCTTATGTTTATTGTAAACGCAGTGGGGTATGGCCTGCAGAGTCACAGTACAGCACCAGTGTGACACACACAATAGATGTATAACTAAATTTCTGCCCTATAAAAAATAATAAACAATGATTTGTTAACTGCCTGTACTGTGAATCTAGCTTGGCCAATATTACACTAAGGGGACTGGATGGAGTGGACAGATAGGTCAGCTCAGCACTGGCATGGATAGAAACAGTGGACAGCTCCGCCACTGGAGTTGATGGACACAACACAGCAGAGCATCAGCCACTGGAGTTGATTGACACAGCAGCAGCCACTGACTGGAGTGGATGGTTAGTGGACACAGCAGCAGACACTGGGAGTGGATGGACAGTGGACACAGCAGCAGCTACTGAGAGTGGATGGACTGAGGATACAGTACAGCAGCAGCGCCCACTGAGAGTGGATGGTCAGTGGCCACAGCAGGCACTGAGAGTGGATGGACAGTGGACATAGCAGCAACCACCGAGAGTGGATAGACAGTGGACACAGCAGTCGATGGAAACAGCACAACCCAGCAGCCAACACAGCGGTGGACAGTGAGAAATGGTACCCAAATCACCGCCACGAGGGTCTTATATATAATCCAAAACTTGCAAGAGATCCGATGCCATTTTGCCTAATTTTAGAGTCCGGAATTGGTGGGGAGATCTAAGCGGCGGGTCCAGATTCCCTCGGATTGGGTACATTCGGGTGGGCATGGTTCTCAGAGAACCATGCCCGTTCATCTCTAGTAAGTATTATACTGTTTATAAAATATTATATTATAATGAAAGTCCCCAAGTGATGAGAAAGTCATGATTCCCCTCAATCAAATATATAAATGTGTGAATTATGTATTTGATTGGTGGAAGCACCATTTAAAAGACTGATAGATTTAATCCTCCGGCAATTCTGCTATTGAAACAGGATTCAGCATGGAAGTGGGCAACAACGGGCAACCTTGAGACTTGCCTTCTTTAACGGGCATCCATATGCTTTTTGTATGCTTCTCTTTTATGACTGAACTGGCATTACTGGGAGTCAACAGGGAATTTGGTTGATGAAGAAGTGTCCCATAGGCATCTAGACAGAGTTACGGGCTATTCAGAGGTGAACATATGTAGAGACCCATCAGATTTCCATCTGACCTCCTGCACCATGGGTGGGACTGGTGCAAATACAGATCAGTGTAATGAGGGCTGCTCTCACAAGCATAGGTCTGGGGGCAGTTCAGTCACAGAGCTGCGGCCGACTCAGAATAGAGGCGATAATCACATGCAGTGTGGGACTGGGGCATGAGGGGCCCACCAGGGGAATGCAGTGGTAGGGGCCCATGCTTAAGGGGTGTGGTCATCCACCAGAGGGGGTGTGGCCAGCCACCACAGACACTTGGCTAACCATTAGGCAAATGTTGGTGTAGATTCTATAGAAGGGAACTAAGCCCCCATGTTGATCAGTGGTCCTGCTCCACTAGGTAAATGACTGTCTAATAGAGTAACAATTTATAATTTGAGGTCTGAAACCTGACACCTAGAGGAGGGGGGTGGGCCCACAGGCAGTGGGGCCCACCGGGGATTTCTCCTGTGCCCCTGTGGGCCAGTCCAACCCTGGTCACATGGATTTCTGATCACTGGAAGTGGATGGAATTATGACCAATTTATGTGTAACTCAGAATCAGCAGGTGCAGATTATCCATATGAATATGGCCTCCTACAGTATGTTAATGATTGTGTGTCTCTGTACACAGCCACTATCCGTGACACGCCCGCGACACTCCTATAGCACATCGATAAGACGGAGCATCTCTGTGCATCTGCTCAGCCATCTCCTTGTCACCTCCCAGTAACTCCCAATATATTTTCAAAACAAATGCTGAGACAGTGAGTCTCCCGAGCTCCTCAATTGCAACTCTGATTCTGTGCGCACGCTATCTGGACACATGTGCCATGCGAATTAGATGCATGCGCAGAAAAAAAAATTCCTCCACTGCGTCCGACATCGCTGCTGGATCTGACTCTGTGGCCAGAAGTCCACAAGATGAAATCCACTTCCTCTGAAAATACTTGCCTTTTTGGGGACAATCTTTGCCCAAAATAAAGGCCCCCCATGTCCCCATACATCAGCAATCAGAAAACCACAATTAAATGATTTGACGACTTATTCCCCGATTTAACGATTTCCCAATCTAGCAATCTGCACTCATACATTAGAAATATTTTTCAATGATTTGCTGATCACTTTCTGCCGTTCTTGAAAGGCCCATCATTTTACTAGTAATGTTCTGCAAATCTGCTGATCATCTCCATACATTAGCAATCTACAGCCCCAATTGATCTGTGAAATCCAACATGTTGGACAACCTGATTTACCAATTACAATCACTTCTTGGTTGAAATCTGCGATCTGTGAACCCCATACATTGCAGATTTATTTACACAATCATCTGCAACACACAGAATTGCCCAAATTGATTGCCGATGTATGGAGGCCTTAGGTTATCTGAACACATCTGCAGTAATAACGGGTGGAAATTCATCTCACAATAGTCCAAAAATTGCAATTAATCACAACTGATCCAACAGTGCTCAATGAATGTTACTTTGTAACCTGTTCCTATCAGGTGTATGTCTACAACTTTGTCTTTAATTTCCTTAGAATGTTTCACAGCTTTCCTTAAGATTCACAGTATGACAAATGTCATTTGAATTAGGGGGTATTTTAAAAGCTGATCTTTTTTAAATGATTTACAGGTAGAGGCTAATTGAAAGCCAGTTGTTAGGGCAATGTCTTTTATCTGTGTGAATGCGAACCTTCCACAGCACAGGGGTTGAATACTTATCTAAACTAGGGGGGAGCGGGTTCGGATTTCTGAAATCCGAACCCCCCCGAGCCCCCCCGATCCGAGTCCGATCCGAGTCAGGCTCGACTTTTCCCGCCTGACTCGGATCTGAAATCGAGGCAAAACGTCATCATCCCGCCTTCCGAGTCTCGCGGGTTTTGGATCCTATATAAGGTACCCGCGTCGGCGCCATTTTCTCACTCGGCTGTGGACAGTGAAGAGGGAGGGTGGGAGTTAGGGCTGTGTAGTGTAGTGTAGTGTAGTGCTGCTGTTGTCCACTACTTCAAAGTCCATAGGGGCTGGCTGTGTTATGCTGTGCTGCTGTTGTTAATAGGGGCTGTGTCCACTACTTCAAAGTCCATAGGGGCTGGCTGGACTGTGTTGTGCAGTCAGTTCTCCATAGGGGCTGTGTCCACTCCAAAGTCCTGTGCAGTGTCCCAGTCCTAAAGGGGTGCTGTAGTGTTGTCCAGGGGGTGCTCTGTCCATCAGGGGTGCTCCCCCCAAGTGCTAAAAAAATAATATATTTTCTGTGTTTGTGAATTGTGTGCGCAGTAGCCGCACGTGCATCAACAAAGTAGTGCCAAGCGTGCGCCTGTGTCATAAGTAAAGGGCCGGCTGGCTTGACCGTTAAAGGGTGCTGTAACCCCCGAAAGTACACTCCAATCCAAACCAAAAAAAAATAATTTTCTGTGTTTGTGAATTGTGTGCGCAGTAGCCGCACGTGCATCAACAAAGTAGTGCCAAGCGTGCGCCTGTGTCATAAGTAAAGGGCCGGCTGGCTTGACCGTTAAGGGTGTTGTAACCCCCGAAAGTACACTCCAGTCCAAACCAAAAAAAAATTATTTTCTGTGTTTGTGAATTGTGTGCGCAGTAGCCGCACGTGCATCAACAAAGTAGTGCCAAGCGTGCGCCTGTGTCATAAGTAAAGGGCCGGCTGGCTTGACCATTAAAAGGTGCTGTAACCCCCAAAGTACACTCCAGTCCAAACCAAAAAAAAAATTATTTTCTGTGTTTGTGAATTGTGTGCGCAGTAGCCGCACGTGCATCAACAAAGTAGTGCCAAGCGTGCTCCTGTGTCATAAGTAAAGGGCCGGCTGGCTTGACCGTTAAAGGGTGCTGTAACCCCCGAAAGTACACTCCAGTCCAAACCAAAAAAAAATAATTTTCTGTGTTTGTGAATTGTGTGCGCAGTAGCTGCACGTGCATCAACAAAGTAGTGCCAAGCGTGCGCCTGTGTCATAAGTAAAGGGCCGGCTGGCTTGACCGTTAAGGGTGCTGTAACCCCCGAATGTACACTCCAGTCCAAACCAAAAAAAAAATTATTTTCTGTGTTTGTGAATTGTGTGCGCAGTAGCCGCACGTGCATCAACAAAGTAGTGCCAAGCGTGCGCCTGTGTCATAAGTAAAGGGCCGGCTGGCTTGACCGTTAAGGGTGCTGTAACCCCCGAAAGTACACTCCAGTCCAAACCAAAAAAAAATTAATTTTCTGTGTTTGTGAATTGTGTGCGCAGTAGCCGCACGTGCATCAACAAAGTAGTGCCAAGCGTGCGCCTGTGTCATAAGTAAAGGGCCGGCTGGCTTGACCGTTAAGGGTGCTGTAACCCCCGAAAGTACACTCCAGTCCAAACCAAAAAAAAAATTATTTTCTGTGTTTGTGAATTGTGTGCGCAGTAGCCGCACGTGCATCAACAAAGTAGTGCCAAGCGTGCGCCTGTGTCATAAGTAAAGGGCCGGCTGGCTTGACCGTTAAAGGGTGCTGTAACCCCCGAAAGTACACTCCAATCCAAACCAAAAAAAAAATATTTTCTGTGTTTGTGAATTGTGTGCGCAGTAGCCGCACGTGCATCAACAAAGTAGTGCCAAGCGTGCGCCTGTGTCATAAGTAAAGGGCCGGCTGGCTTGACCGTTAAAGGGTGCTGTAACCCCCAAAGTACACTCCAGTCCAAACCAAAAAAAATTATATTTTCTGTATTTGTGACTTGTGTGCACTGTGGCTGCACGTGCATCAACAAAGGAGCAGCGCCAAGCGTGCGCCTGTGTCCCATAAGTAAAGAGCCGGCTGGCTCATTTCTTAAAGGGTGGTGTAACCCACAAAGTGCACTACTCTCCAGCAAAAATAAAAAAATATTTTCTGTGTTTGTGTGCGCTTTAGCCGCACGTATATATCAATATAACATAAATGGAGGACCAAACTTCCTCCGATAAAATAAAATAGGGAAAGATCAAGAACCACTTCCTCCTAGTGCTGTTGCTGCTGCTGGGAGTTGTTCATCATCCCAGAGAGGAAGTAGGAACATCACTACTTTTACTAAACAATTGACCCTCCAACAGTCCCTAGCGATGAGGATGAAGTACGACAGCAGTCATCCTGAAGCAAAACGTATAACTGAGGCCTTGACTGCTATGTTGGTGTTAGACGTGCGTCCGGTATCCGCCATTAGTGCAGTGGGATTTAGACAATTGATGGAGGTAGTGTGTCCCCGGTTCCAAATCCCATCTAGATTCCACCTGCATCCTCAAAGCAGCAGCGACAAGCGTGCGTCTGTCTGTTAAAGGATGGTGTAACCCTCAAAGTGCGCTCCACAAACAATAAAAATATTCTTCTTCTTTTTTCTGTCTTTGTGAATTGTGTGGGCTGTAGCCGCACTTGCATCCTCAAAGCAGCAGCGACAAGCGTGCGTCTGTCTGTTAAAGGGTGGTGTAACCCTCAAAGTGCGCTCCACAAACAATAAAAATATTCTTCTTTTTTTTTCTGTCTTTGTGAATTGTGTGGGCTGTAGCCGCACTTGCATCCTCAAAGCAGCAGCGACAAGCGTGCGTCTGTCTGTTAAAGGATTACATTGGTGACAGCATCCAAGTAGGCATGTCAGACAGTCCGTACCTGTACTGGCAGGAAAAAGAAGCAATTTGAAGGTCCCTGTACAAACTGGCTCCATTTTACCTGAGTTGCCCCCCCTCCAGTGTGTACTCCGAAAGAGTGTTTAGTGCAGCCGGGAACCTTGTCAGCGAAAGGCGTAGGAGGTTGCTTCCACAAAATGTGGAGAAGATGATGTTCATAAAATGAATTATCAACTCTTCCAGGGAGACCAGCCTCCAGAACGTACAGAGGGACCTGTGGTTGTGGATTCCAGCGGGGATGAATTAATACTCTGTGAGGATGAGGATGTACACAACACCGAAGAGGGTGAGGAATCGGTGGATGAGGACGACATCTTGCCTCCGTAGAGCCAGTTTGTGCAGGGACAGATTAATTGCCAGCTTGTTTTGTGGGGGCCCAAACAAACCAATCATTTCAGCCACAGTCGTGTGGCAGACCCTGGCGCTGAAATGTTTGGTTTGTTAAAGTGTGCATGTCCTGTTTATTCAACATAAGGGTGGGTGGGAGGGCCCAAGGACAATTCCATCTTGCACCTCTTTTTTTTCTTTGCATTATGTATAGTTTGGGGCCTAGTTTTTCAAACTGCCATCCTGTCTGCCACTGCAGTGCCACTCCTAGATGGACCACGTGTTTGTGCCGCCCACTCGTATCTCTTAGCATAGTCATCCAGCTACCTCGGTGCAACCTTTTGGACATAAAAACACTATTGTGAGGTGTGAGGTGTGAGGTGTTCAGAATAGACTGGAAATGAGTGGAAATTAAGGTTATTGAGGTTAATAATAGCATAGGAGCAGAAAAACCCACAAATTCTGTGATTTTAGCAGTTTTTATGCTTTTTTTCAAAAAAATACAGATCCAAAACACAAAACCCAGAACCCAAAACACGGAAGGGTGGTTTTGGCAAAACCAATCCAGATCCAAAACACGAAGAAAGATCCAGGTCCAAAACCAAAACACAAAACACGAAAAGTGGCCGGTGCACACCCCTAGTATGCACCTGACTCAAGCGCAGTGGAGAATGATTTCCGTGTTGTGCAAGGTTCTTCAGCCCTTCGAACTTGCCACACGTGAAGTCAGTTCAGACACTGCCAGCTTGAGTCAGGTCATTCTCCTCATCAGGCTTTTGCAGAAGCAGCTGGAGAAAGTGAAGGAGGAGCTAAGACGGAGCGATTCCGCTCGGCATGTGGGACTTGTGGATGAAGCCCTTCATTCGCTTTGCCAGGATTCCAGGGTGGTCAATCTGTTGAAATCAGACCACTACATTTTGGCCACCGTGCTCGATCCTAGGTTTAAAGCCTATGTGGTGTCTCTCTTTCCGGCCGACACAAGCCTGCAGAGGTGCAAAGACCTGCTGGTGAACACACTGTCAGCTGAAGCGGAACGTGACACGTCAACGGCTCCTTCTTCATTTTCTCCCGCAACTGGGGCTGCCAGGAAAAAACTTAGGTATCCTAAGCAACCCGCTGGCGGTGATGCAGGGCAGGCAGGACCAAGTTTGGACATCTGGTCCGGACTGAAGGACCTGGCAACAATTTCTGACATGTCTACTGTCACTGCATATGATACTGTCACCATTGACAGAATGGTGGAGGATTACATCGGTGACAGCATCCAAGTAGGCATGTCAGACAGTCCATACCTGTACTGGCAGGAAAAAGAGGCAATTTGGAGGCCCCTGTACAAACTGGCTCTATTTTACCTGAGTTGCCCCCCCTCCAGTGTGTACTCCGAAAGAGTGTTTAGTGCAGCCGGGAACCTTGTCAGCGAAAGGCGTAGGAGGTTGCTTCCACAGAATGTGGAGAAGATGATGTTCATCAAAATGAATTATCAGCTCTTCCAGGGAGACCAGCCTCCAGAAGGTACAGAGGGACCTGTGGTGGTGGATTCAAGTGGGGACGAGTTAATACTTTGTGAGGATGAGGATGTACACACTGAAGAGGGTGAGGAATCGGTGGATGAGGAGGATGAGGATGACATCTTGCCTCCGTAGAGCCAGTTTGTGCAGGGACACATTAATTGCCAGCTTGTTTTGTGGGGGCCCAAACGAACCAATCATTTCAGCCACAGTTGTGTGGCAGACCCTGGCGCTGAAATGATTGATTTGTTAAAGTGTGCATGTCCTGTTTATACAACATAAGGGTGGGTGGGAGGGCCCAAGGACAATTCCATCTTGCACCTCTTTTTTTCTTTGCATTATGTACAGTTTGGGGCCTAGTTTTTCTAACTGCCATCCTGCCTGCCACTGCAGTGTCACTCCTAGATGGGTCACGTGTTTGTGCCGCCCACTCGTGTCGCTTAGCATAGTCATCCAGCTACCTCGGTGCAACCTTTTGGACATAAAAACACTATTGTGAGGTGTGAGGTGTTCAGAATAGACTGGAAATGAGTGGAAATTAAGGTTATTGAGGTTAATAATAGCATAGGAGCAGAAAAACCTACAAATTCTGTGATTTTAGCTGTTTTTATGCTTTTTTTCAAAAAAATACAGATCCAAAACACAAAACCCAGAACCCAAAACACGGAAGGGTGGTTTTGGCAAAACCAATCCAGATCCAAAACACAAAGAAAGATCCAGATCCAAAACCAAAACACAAAACACGAAAAGTGGCCGGTGCACACCCCTAGTCACACATCACAATGTCAGGAAATCGTGTGTCCTCTTCGACATTTGAATAGTGTTCTTGCATGATTCAACTCGTTGTATCTGCTCTTCTGTGAGATTTCTGGGTACCCGCCTGGCACACACGCTATGCATTTTCTGTTCCTTTGTCACAATATGCTGAACCCATGCAATTGAGATGCTAAGTGAACTCAAAAGTTCACATAGAGTTAAACTTCTGTCATTTTGCAACATCTCTGCAGCTTTGGCAATCTTGACATCTGTAACCGCGGTGGATGGTCTCCCAGAACGCGCTTCGCCAGTCACTCGCATATTACCCTCTTTGAAGTGCTTTCACCACCGAAATACTACAGCATGGCTAATTTTTCTCCACTGTATGCTTGCCATAACATTTAATGAGTTTCATTTCCGCTCTTTCCAAACTTAATACAAAATTCAATCTCACATCTCTGACGTAATCTCACAGACACGTCTTCCTCATCCGTCATGACGAAACGTATGAAGAACTACCACGCGCTGTGCCCAAACAAAGATGACTACGGCAGTCCAGCTGCAGGGTCAGACACATCAATGTATGAGCTTCACAATAACCAGCATAGCGTTGCCACGTCTACCTATGGAGATGAAGAGGTAAAAGTGACTCTCAAATATAGGGGCACTCAACCACTCTTAATGGTTAAAACGTAATGTTTGTTATTATAACCAATAATATATAGATACATATTCAACATAAATTTAGACAATATAAGTGCTGAAATGTGTACAAGGTGTCACATGTACCAGACCTAATAAGGTATTATCATGTGCATAAACAGCAAAAATATTTGACTTACATACTTAAATTATACACAATTATTAAAAAACATGTAATAAAATACACCAGTATTCCAATACTCCACCAATAGCAAGGCACATTGTTGAAAAGAGACACAAAATTTTGGACTTTAGCGTAATCTTCTTTGATCACATTCCCGCTTTTAAAAGAGGTGGTAATCGAGAGCGAATGCTTTTGCAATGTGAAGCTAATTGGATCTACTATATCAATACTATGGTGCCAAGAGGTTTATTGAGGAACTTAATTTAACTTGTTTTCTTTAATTATTCTTTGCCGAGGATGTTTCCCTTTCTAGTATAATGTTTCCTATTTTTCTCATTTAGTTTATTGTGGGTATTTGGTGATGGGTTATGTTTTTATGGGTGTGGTACAAGAGATAGACATAATTAGATAGACAAGGTCTAGGTAGACACCAGTTGTTAGACAGTCATTAGGTTATGGTCAGGCACTTAGTCCGACGGTTAAGGTTGGGCACCAGGAGGAAGGGTTAGGGTTAGGCACCAAGGGGAGGGTTAGGGCTAGAAAACAAAAAAAAATCAAGCGTTGACCATGTTTGTGTCGATCTTTTGACCTTGACTACCATTTGTACCTGTCGACCTTCTTACATGTCAACCTTTAGTGTGTCAGCCTTTTGTCCCTGTCGACATATTGTCCCTGTCTACCTATTGACTGTCTAACATCTGGTGTCTACCTAGACATTGTCTATCTAATTACTGTCTATCTACAGCCTGGAACCCTGTTTTGATTACACCTATTGGATGGCTGTTATGGCAATAGGTTGCCCCCACTGGTATTATAAATAACTTTTATTGTCCCCAGTTACTTTAAGCTGTTCACATTGATGAAGGTTATCTTCCGGCCAGTGACACTCTTGTTGTAACGTACCTTGTGGAGAGCATCATTTCCAGCCTGATGGGGAAGCCAGCCAGGTACATGCTGGGATGCCATGCCGGTATTGCGGGCTATACTCGATTGGGTGAGTAGTGGTTCAGCCCTCTAACAGATGTTTTCAGTTTGTTTATTTTGTGCACTATAATTATGTTGACTTTGCAGCAATATATTGTCTATGTTCCATGATGAAGGTTCGTGGAAGCACCAAAAAAGCTGTTGAGGTGTGAATCGGGCTGTGAACCCGTTGCTCAAGATATGGACAGCACACTGCATAATGGTGATGATGCTGCATACAGGAAGGCTGCTACTGTACTTTGAATATGTGAGAACCATGCTGCTATGCATTTATTTCATGCTGCTGTTGGAACTTATATAATTGCTACTGTTTTGCACTATGCACTTTTGACACATGACAGTCATCATGCTGCTCAATTATTGATTATAATTTTTTTTTCTATAGTAAGAATGGCGTGCTGGTTTACTTCTGTTGCTACAGAGTTCTTCTATATATATATACTGTGTGTATATATATATATATATATATATATATATATATAGAGAGAGAGAGAGAGAGAGAGAGAGAGAGAATGTGCACAGATCCATTTGAATATGGATTTTATAAGTATTTATTATTATGAATTCATCACACTTATATTTATTAAGTTTTTACAGTATATATAATATATAGTCCACTTAATTTTTTTTACTATACTCTCTTATTATTGCACTTTAAGTTTTGTATACCTATATACTGTATATGCATAGGCGAAAGTAGACATTTGGTAATGGGTGGTGCCAGTTCCAACCTCTCACCAGAACTTATGTCACATTCAGTGTTGCAAATAGAAAAAAATTGTTAGAGCCAGTGTATGTGTGCACCGTAGATGCGCACCCAAAAGATAGGCATGGCTACGTGTCATGAGGGACATAGTCACTTGAAATGGGGGGTGTCATTATGACACTCCACCCACTCTACAATAGTGCCCCCAACTCACATTACGCCACACAGTAGTACCCCTTATTCACATTATGGCACATATCTCAACACAGTAGTGCCCACAATGCCACACAGTAATGCCCCTTTTTCACATTACGCCACACAGTAGTACCCTTATTTCACATTATGCCATACAGTAATGTCCCTTTTTCACATTATGTCACACAGCAGTACTATTATTGCACATTATACCACACAGTAGTACCCTTTATTCACATTATGCCACACAGCAGTACCCATATTGCACATTATGCCACACAGTAGTTCCTCTTATTCACATTATGCCACACAGCAGTACCCATATTGCACATTATGACACACAGTAGTTCCTCTTATTCACATTATGCCACATAGCAGTACCCTTATTGCACATTATGCCACACAGTAGTATCCTTATTGCACATTATGCCACACAGCGGTACCCTTATTGCTCATTATATGCCTTATTCACATTATGCCATACATTAGTCCCCCTTATTCACTTTATGCCACATATTAGTTCCCCTTATTCACTTTATGCCAGACATTATGCCACACATGAGTCCCCCTTATTCACTTTATGCCACATATTAGTTCCCCTTATTCACTTTATGCCAGACATTAGTTCCATTTATTCACTTTGTCACACAATATTGCCTCATCCACATTAATAATGCCCCTTATTCACATTATGCCAGCCACAATATAGCCCCTTACTCACCTATTCTTCTTCTTTCCTCTGATAAGCCCTGCCCACTTTTTTCCTTTTTCCAGCCCCTTGGGTTCCTTGGAAAAGAAACCCTGGCTCCCCATTGGTCGACGGTGGCCATCTTTAAGTAGCCTTCTATGGGGGCAGCAATTTTCTGTTAGCCCCTGCTACTCAGAAAGATATCTCCTGGCTGGAAGCAACAGGGTTACAGCAGAACGGCCGGGGAGCAGACGAATGGGCTGCGGAGGCTAAAGGCTGGCCTGGTGCACCCCCTGGACCACCCCTTAGTTTAGCTTATGTATATACTGTATATGCAATAATTCTGTAAAAATGCAGCCCTTTTTTCAATTTTCTTTTATATGAATGATGTTTAATTGTATGTGGAGTTATGGAGTGCCGCGTTTACTGGAAATGTTACAAAAAACGGAAGTTATGCTAGTGCCGTGACTATTTTCATTTATAGTATATTTATTACAAAAATAGTATCTTCTAATCCCCTCTGTTTAATAAGCATCCCCTGGTTTTTGCCTCCTAGGGTGTGTATACTCAAAATGTAATAATATACAAAATCCAGCCTTTCAAATGGTTTCCTAAAAATAGAGAGGAGGGGCCAACCAG
Source organism: Taudactylus pleione (assembly GCA_031769625.1). Classification (NCBI taxonomy): domain Eukaryota; kingdom Metazoa; phylum Chordata; class Amphibia; order Anura; family Myobatrachidae; genus Taudactylus; species Taudactylus pleione. The sequence goes on from JAUIMM010000094.1 coordinate 7,804,638, forward strand.
GTGTTTACAAAAGGAGCACCGCAGTTAACCGGGAATGTGTTCCACCTGGTGGAACACAAAACCAGAAGTAAGTATACAATATATGATTTAGCGTGCGTTCCATGGCTGGAATGCAATAAAGGTTCCAAGGAGATTATGGAACAGGTTTTCGAGGTGTGGAAAGTCTCTTTTTAAATTAATAAAGTGCAGTTTATTATTTATGGAAATGTGTTTATATTGTATGATATATGTTTATTTAAGTGTTGATGTACTTTTTATATAACATTCTGACTCAATCCCCAGCCTGAATTTATGAGGGAGTTTCTAGGGGGATTACGAGGAGATACTTGCCACCATCAATATGCACCTTGAGAATACTCATGAGGAGTTGAAATGCATTGGTGAAAGGGAGCAACTGACTGGTGATTGATACAAATGGGTGGATTTATTCACTTCTAGAGCACTAGTGTCCAGGATCCTCTGCCAGGAGGCGCTTGGAGTATTATGCTCATACGTAATTTGGTGTGATGTATATACTGCCCTATCTGGTACATTGCTCTTTATTTTTGTGGTGGTGAAATTGAGATTTATATTTTGTGTGCGATTGTATTTTGTCCCCTGTGTTTGAAATAAATGGTGTTTCACTATGTTCTACTTTTCTCCCTTCATGTGTATAATGTGGACATAAAATCTTGAGTGTTTGAGGAGACCAAGTGAGACCGTATTGAAGTGGATTATAAGGCACCTGGGACTAAGAAGTGGAATTAATGGATGAATAAGAAGTATCCTACTTTGGTTTATATCCTGGAATTTATATAAAGGTCATTGACTGTACCCATTGGGACATTTTAGTATACAAACTTTCATTATTGTTTACATTTTATCCTAGAAGGTTGCACAGTATACAGTATATCTGTATTCATTGTTGCTATTGAAAGTCTTGGGTGACTACCTTCGTGGGTGTTGAGCTACAACAATATTTTGAAGTGCAAGGGTGACATATATCTCTTTCCTTACAATCACTCACAAGGTTCCCTGCTGTGCTAAACACTCTTTTTGAGTACTAACTGGTGGATGGGCAGCTTAAGTAAAGCAAAGCTATTTTGAACGAGTGGCTACAAATTTTTTTCCTCCCTTTATTCAAAGGGACTGAGTGACATGTTAATTTGTACATTGTCATTAAAATAATTTTCCACCATTCTACTGATGCTTACTGTATCAGATTGAGTCACGGTAGAGGTGTCATTCATTTTGGGTAATTCTTTTAAGTCTGACCAGATGTCATAATGGTGTCTCACACTGGTAGGCTGAGTTGACTCATCCCCATTACAAGTGGGACTCTTGGGAAATGTCAATTTTTTTCTGGCAACAGCATTTTCAGGAGAAACTGAAGCAGAAGACATTGTTGTGTCATGTGCCACTTGAGCTGACAACTTGCTCACAAGAAGCTCTTTGTACCAATTAAGATGTCAGTTGGAAATAAATACATTACATAGGACTTAAACCTAGGACGAAGCAGAGTTGCCAAAATGTAGTGACCCAGTTGCAAGATGTTGCAAATTCTTTGTTCCTGGTGAAGGGATTAAAAGAACTTGATCTACAAGTCCAATATACTTAGTGGAATCACTTCATTTTATCTCATCCTTCAGTTTCTCTAGCTGCTTTTCCAGTAGTTTAACTAACGGAATCACCTAACTCAGGCTAGCAGTGTCTGAACTCAATTTATTGGTTACTATTCAAATAGTTTCAGTATTTTGCATAAAACGGAGAGTATTCTCCACTGTGCTGGAGTAAGGTATATTCACCCTCATCACCCTATGTCATTGCTTGTAGTGTATGTTTGGATGGCTTATTGCTGTTCCTCCAGTCACTGATGCATATAAAGGGTGGAATTCCACCTGGTTACTGCCTCTTGCTTCAGTTGGTAGAATGGCAAATTAAACTGTTCTGGAATCTTTTACATTAGGTTGCTGAATGCCAAATATACCCAGAAATTTTATAGGCCACAGACATCATCTGCTGCAAGCACCTGCCATTATTTAAATACATTCTGATCCACCAAGTTTATTCTGTGTGCAAACATGGTATGTATTCAAATTCACCCAGTTGTAATGCTCAAATAATGTTAATAGTGTTATAGGACATGACAGATCCTGAGTCTTAGTGGGGTAAGCCATTTTGCTGTAACATTCATTAGTTTTTCCAACAAATTGACACCGGTATGCCTCTTTGTGAAATACAGATACAGAGAGTAGCCTGCCTGTGAATGAGCATGCATTTTGTGTTATATACTGCTACTGCTGAAGTGAAAAACCCACCCAATGGGCTATCACAGTCATGTAATCTTTTGTTTGACCAGTACCACTTGTCCACATATCAGTGATTAAGTAGATATTCATCACAATGGCATTTTCTAGGCCTATTATATATATATTTTTTAACTTCCCGGTACAGGCGAGGAATTGCTGTTCTGGTAAAATAGAATCAAAATGGAATTTGGTAACGGGGACACAGTACCTCAATTAACTGTCTAAACCCATATGCATTAATGGAGGATATCGGATGCAGATCTAATGCTAGCATAGCTGTCATGGCTTTAGTAATCTGTTTGCAACTGACTGGCTGCTTTCACACTTGCTTCCTCTTGCAGATGATTGCTTCACAGTCAATTGTTGTTTGAAACTACTAGTCTTCTTGGTCCTCCTCTGTGATGAAGATTCACCCCCAGCAGCAGCAGCTCTAGTGCACAAGAATCCTTCTTAGGAATCTTGGATAGGGGTAGGAGTCAATTAGCCTTTGCAAACTGGATGCAGGATGACTACCTACAATTATTAATAATATTGATGATGAAGGTGATGGCGATGGAGATTGCATGTTCTGGGATCTATCCATGCTGCTGCTAGCTGATGCCAGACTGCTTATTATTGTTTTACAGGATTTTTAAAATGTTCCCAAATAATTGGCAGGAATGCAATTTAAATTACAGAGCAGGGAGGAGGTTCCTAGATGGTTAACATCCCTACCTCTACTTACTTTGGTTTGACAAATGATACAGATGGCTTGGCATATGTTGTCAGGATTTGGGTAAAAATAATTCTACACAAAAGAGGTGGATTTTTGGTCTTTTTCCCATGCATGACAATTGCCTTCATCTAATCACTGTCAGGAACTGCTGCAACTGGTGGTTGGTTTACTTTGACACAAACAGCATACTCCTCCTGAATTTTATCAACTTCTTCTTGTCCAACACATTCATCTTCAAAATACTCATTAGCATCAAATACACAAATATCCCCCTCACTCTGTTGCATTTCAACAGTAGCATCCTCAATTTCTATGTCACCATCTTTTACTGCTTCTCATCCATACATTAGCAGAGGGTGCAGAGATGGTGAAAGGAGGCTTCTCTAGAATTACAGTGTCAGAAATGTCAGACTCACACATACCACTCATGGACACCCTTGGACTCTCCTCAGGGATTTGTGAAGTTTGTGAACACACAGTTGTTCATTAGCCTTTGTGTTTTTTTGTAACCTAATTTGACTTATTTAAAGGTGACACCTCTAGACTCAGAGCAAGAAGGAGTTGCAACAGAGGTTACAGAAGATGCCTGGCTGTGTTTAGCCCTGGCTTCCACAGTAGGCATTCTAGGGCATGAAACACTCACAAAGAAAGGCCGTGGCCTGACCATTCCTTGCCACTGCGTGTGGTGTATGGCATGCTGGCAATTTTTTATTTTTTGGCAGTACATTTTCCCATTATTGTTAGTTGTGATGTTTTTTTCTTTAACACAGTGAAAATATTATTTAGAGTTTAGGTGCCCTTTCTTAATTCTTCTTTTTCCTTGATCACTGTTAGTAGATGTTGAAGTACTATCATGACTGGCAGCAGCCGCAGCTCTAGTGCGATATTTTTTGACATCACCATACACACCGCCACTTACACTGCAAGAATAACACACCTATTTTATGATTTACACTAATGGCTTTATTTTGTAGACACAGATAATGCTGTTAATTGTTTTCACACACTTGGAAGAACTGGTCTTTGTGAGAATTGTATTCGGCTGCAGATGATAGGGGACACCATCGCTTATACTGGAAGGATAACACACTATGCAAATTTTTATGCACTAATGGCTTTCATTTTTAGATACAGACAACACTGGCAATTGCTCATTTTTTGTATATAACTAGGAAAATAACAAAAAAAAAGGCTTCTTGGGGTGCAGCAGCCTCAACCACAGTAGAATTTTTTTTTGACAGATAAACAGTACACTGCAGTGACAAAAAAAGGTGTATGGTCGCTTTAAGAAACAAAAAAACAAATATTCAACAGCAACACAAACAGTAACTTGTTTGTTTGCACTGCAATGTGTGAGGGTGCAGTGTGTGACAAACACACATACACTGCGTGAAAAGTGACAATGATGCCTGCACTACAGTCACACTTCCCAGACAAGTATAAGAAAAACAGTTAAGATGTTGGCGCTGTCAAAGGTCACATCAGAGTGGCCTAAATACATATTTTCATGCTCAGTACAATGCCTTGTATATGTACTTTCTTTTCTGTCTCAATAGAAAAATTTTTATATATCAAATTACACACTTATTTGCTGCTGTATAAAACAAGGTAGTCACCTAGAAATATAAATCATAACAAAAAGGATAACAGCACAGAAGTGTGTTTTAAGACCATATAAAAAATACTATTTATGAAAATATGGATAAAGAACCATGTGAATATTTTAGATTTAGAATTTAATGCTATACATTAAAATAATAATACATGTTAGTATATTAGAAATAAGTATTTGCATACATTTAAAAATGGGAAAGGAGTAGTATACATATACAGTATGTGTGTAATGAATTAGTCCACCAGAAAGTTGCTGTAAATATTTGGTGGAACACTGACGTGTCTGGTACCCAGCCTAATCCTCGTGGCAAGGGGAATAATGCTGAGGTTCAAGTAAGTAGTATTAGTGAAGAGGTCTTAACGCTTCCCGTTGCACCTGATTTAAGAAAGGCCCAACGAGAAGATCCTGCTTTAAAAAAGGCCTTTGAACAGGTTCTTTTAGTGGATGATGTCCTGTTCTCACATGTAGTAAAATATCCCCATTTTGTGTTGCCTAGAGAGGTTTTATATCATCTAGACAAGCACAAACAAATGGGGGAGGTGATACGACAATTGGTGGTCCCAGGCCCTTTCAAAAGCAGGTTATGGTTTAAGCCCATACAATTCTTTTGGGAGGTCATTTGGGGTAGGATAAGACAGTGGGAAGAATAACCTGCCGGTTCTATTGGCCAGGTGTTTATGCTGAGGTTTTTTGGTTTTGTTCTGCTAGCTGAGAGTGTCAAAAGTCAGCAGTGAACCGACCATCTCCTGCCCCACTGATCCCTCCCAATTGTATGGGTCCCCTTTCGAAAATAGGGGTTGATTTAGTAGGTCAGATTGAACCACCATCTAAAGGCTATAAATTCATTTTAGTTGTGGTTGACTGTGCTTCCCGTTATCCGGAGGCATTTCCCTTAAGGCTAACTACAGCCAAACAGGTAGCGACTAAGTTATTGGAGATGTTTTCCATGGTTGGGTTACCTAATGAAATGCTTTCCAACCAAGGGACAAACTTTATGTTCAAAATAATGCAGGGGGTGTTAAAGTTTAAAAAAAAAAAATCTGTTAAACCTCAGTATATAATCCCAAAACTGATGGCTTAGTTGAAAGATTTAACCGTACACTAAAGTAAATGTTAAAGAAGTTCAAGAGTCAGAAAAAAGGTGGGATGAGCTTCTACTTTACTTGTTATTTGCAATCAGGGAAGTTCCCCATGCTTCTACTGGTTTTGCACCTTTTGAGCTTCTTTAGCTTCTTTTGAGCCTCGGGGTGTTCTTGACCTTTTGTGGGAAGCATGGGAAGAACAACCATTAGAGGGCAAATGCATCCTTCAATATGTGGCACAGATGCATAATCGCATGGCCATACTAGGCCAATTGGCCTGGGAAAATTTTGCAAATGCCCAGGAGCCTCAAAAACTCCTCTATAACCATAATGCCCAAACTTGAGTATTTTCACCCAGGGATTGTTGTTGCCTACTCAGGGAAGCAAATTACTAGCAAAGTGGAAAAGCATGGAAGGACCAAGAGGTTTTTTTGTAGACCCTTGTAATGGCTATAGTGATCTTGGTCCACAGATTCCCCAGTCTGATGGAGTCTCCTCCAGTTAAGTGGTTAAAGAGCTCTCAGATGACATTGCAACCCCACCAGCAGTAGTAGTTCAACAAAGACCCCATAGGCTTCCAAGGGGAAAACAAGTGCAGGTAATAAAGGAAGTACAAGATATATTGAAGTTAAGGGTAATTAAGGAGTCTTCTAGCAACCGGTATAGCCCAAAACCAAATGGTTCTACAAGATTCTGCATATACTTCCGCAAAGTTAATGCAGTGTCCAAATTTGATGCCTACCCAATGCCAAGGGTTGATGACCTGCTTGATAGATTAGGTTCGGCCAGATATATTTCTGCTCTTGATCTTACGAAGGGATATTGGCAAATTGAGTTGACGGAGGAAGGTAGGAAGAAAACAACTTTTTCTACTCATTTGGGCCTCTTGCAGAGGAAAACAATGCCTTTTGGCTTGCATGGTGCCTCTGAAGCCCCTTGTGAGTAAAGTACAGGCACTAGTTGATGCCCTGGTTCCGACTACCAAGAAAGAGTTATGGTCCTTCTTGGGTTTGGTGGGCGATTACAGAAGGTTTTTGCCTCAATTTTCTACCTTAACAGATCATTTGAAAAATTCTGCCCCAAGTAAACTTGAGTGGTCTAGGGAATGTCAGTCTGAGTTAACCAAAATTAAACATCTTTTGTGTAAAAGCTTGGTTTTAAAGTCCCCAGATTTTACCAAGCCATTTTTTGTACAACAGACATTTCAGATGTGGGCTTGGGGGTGGTTTTGTGTAAGGAGTTTGATGGCATTGAACAGCCTATACTATATCTTAGTTCCTATGAGATACTAAGAATTCTGTAATATAAACGTAATGTCCCACTATAAAATGGGCTTTTGAGGCTTTGAGATATTATCTTTGTCGGGCCAGGTTTACCGTGGTCACTGATCATGCGCCATTAAAATGGTTGCAGTTTATGAAAAATTCTAAAACATGCTGAGAAGGTGATACCTGGCTCTCCAACCCTTCTCTTTTGAAGTTCGGCACAGACCGGGGCATCTACATATGAATGCAGATTTTTTTGTCCCGAACAGGGCTGGAGAGTCGGGCTTCCACTGGTTGCACCCGGTTCACCCTTTAACAAGGGAGGTATGTGGCAGAGTGGGTCTCTCCCAAATTCTAAGGAAAGGGTTTACCTCCTGTTGCTAGGGAGGAACCACACTCTTACCTCAATTAAGACCAGCTAAGGTATAAAAAACCTGGTTAGATGAGTTAGTCAGGGGGAATGTGAGTGCCCCAGTAGTAGTGCCCCTTATGCAAAGTCCCCTGTAGTAGTGCCCCATATGCAATGCCCCCTGTAGTAGTGCCCCTTATGCAGAGCCCCCAGTAGCAGTACCCCTTATGCAGTGCCCCCTGTTATAGTGCCCCTTATGCAGTGCCCTCTGTAGTAGTTCCCCTTATGAAGTGCCCCCTGTAGTAATGCCCCTTATGGAATCAGTATGAATTACCGACAGCGGCTGCCTGACATGGGTGAAAATCCCGATCGTCCCCAGGTAAGTATTTACTAACCTAACCTCCCCCCCTAACCCTAACACTCCTCAGGGGTGCCTAACCCTAACCTTCCCCCCAGTGACTAACCCTAATCCCCCCACAAAGTGCCTAAACCTAACCCCCCCTTCCACGCCACCTATACCTAAGTCCCCCGGGGGGGTGCCTAACCCTAACCCTACCTCCCCCTAGCCTAACCTTAACCTCCCAGGGGGGTGCCTAACCCTAAGTCCCCCCCCGGGAGCCCTAAACCTAACCCACCCCCCCGCAGCTGTCCATGCTCGGCGCCCGGCATCACTTCGATTGGGATGCTGGGCGCCGGTCTCCCGGTGTCGGTAAAATGACAGGGATCTAGATTTAGATGCCTGTCATTTAACCCTCACCGGGATAAAGCAGGCGGGAAGCCGGCCGTCGGGATTACGTTCGCTGGCTTCCCGACTGCCCCCAGTAGAAGTCCCACCTCCCAGTGCAGAACAGCTCCCATGCCCCTGAGCAGGACTTACCTGACTTTACACTGGGCAGGCTGCTTCACCGTTCCACGCTGTCAGGGCTCCCCTAGCCACTGCTGCTGACGGGATCAAACTGGATCCAACAGGCACACAGGCACCTCTGATCACTTCAGAGGCCACAATTCCCGGTGATGCAATGCGCGGGTGACGTCATGAGGCTAAATACATGTTTCTGAAGGCAAGTTTGTCATGATCTACTGGTAGTAAATAATACCTGCTCCTTCCCCATCTCGGTGCCCCTGGATATGAGACTATCGACATGGTCATAATTTCGACATGTGGCGTGTTGACATGCTTCTCAACATTGACCACATAGGCATTCATCATGTTGACACTGATGAAATGTTGACATGATTAGAATGTCAACAAAACATCCCTGGTGGTCTAGTGGTGACTTATCTGGCACAGTAGGTCTGGCGGCTCCAGCAGTGACTTCTGGGTCTAGCGGTAATGTCTGGATTTTTTCCAGTGGCAAGTATGACTAGTCCTAACCCTAACCCTCCCCCAGGGTCAGCTCTAAGTCTACTAGCACCCTGTATGAGAAAGTTTGGAGTACCCCTAACCCCCAACCCCCATCACTTAGCACCAGGTCACTCTCTATCTCTCTCTCTCTCTCTCTCTTGAAACAATGAAACATTTTACATATAACCAATGATTTGAGTCAGACAGTTGATATCCTAAAGGCAATAATAGAGCTTCTTTGGAATTGATGAAGTCCCATTAAGTGGTTTGTTGATTTTTTCTTTGTGTGTCAAATCAAGAAAAATGCCATATTTTGAGTGGAAATGTCCTGGCATTATACCCTCTCACCAAAAAAAATCACCCAAGAGAAATGGCCAATTGGCCTCTTGTTAGTGAATATCACAAATTTTATTCTTGATAAAGTGATATAAATAACCAATGACCCTAAGGGTGTGAGCTCAATGGTGGGAACCTCACAGATGGCAGATGGATAAGGCACCAATAACTACAGTCACTGCCTTCTGGCTGTAGAGGGCATCACTACATCCAGAGGACCTCTCTTTAAGTGGATTATAAGCCTTAAACAGGACTAGTATCCTGTGTAATATACAGTGGCATATTCCCCAAAGTTGTCAAATTGTACTTTTGATTATACCCCTGAAGAAGTCCCACCTAAGGGACGAAATATGTAGGTTTATTGGTGCCTTATCCTTCTGCCATCTGTGAGGTTCCCACCATTCAGCTCACACCCTTAAGGGTGTTGATGGGTCATAATATAGTCCTACAAAGGCAGTGGTTATCTGACACCGTTTTATATGATGTAAGCTACTCACTTGTCCAATTTATCAGCAGACGTTCAATCTGTGTCTGCTGAAACAGTCTAGAGAAAAAAAACATTCTACTGTGCAGGAAAGTGGATATATTAATGAGGAATTTAATTAATTATAATGGTGAAGAGGGTGAGGTCGAGAATTAATAACCTGATAATTACCGGACAGGATTTCAGGTTTCCCAAAAAAATCGAAATACAGTACAAGGAGTGGGTTTCCCCCCACAGAGGCATAACCAGCCCCTGGCTCTTTGAGCTGGACCTGGTTCAAAATATACAGGGAACAAAATGTGTAGAGGTCCCCCATTTTTGATGAACCAGCACTGGGCTCCACTAGCAGGGGGGTAATGCCACAGCTAGAGGACACACTTGTGGGACCAGGCCAAGAATTCCTGGGGAAGTGGGGACCCCAATAAAGGTTCCCCCTCTCCAGGGCACCCAAGGCCAGGGATGAAGACGGCACCAGTTGGCTGTGGGTGCTATTATTAAAATATTGCCTTTTACAGGTTGAACTACAGGTCACATAAACCTCCCCTGCATGCTGGTACTTGGAGAACCACAAGTACCAGCAGGAGGGGCATTAAGGGCCTGCTTGTACCTATAGTACCCCTGTCAAAGATATAGTAAATTAAAAACACAGCACTGACTGTTTTAATAATTTATTTTCCTGCACCTTCACCTGAAGGGCGTCGGTCTTTAAGCTCTTTTTCATGGCCACCACCTCCCCCAGGACTTCCCCAGCATCTTCAATCTTCAGGAGATTTTCTTCACTCCTCCTCCGCTGTTGGACTGACACCCGCTCCCTCACACTGGCTTATATAAGCCAGCATAAAGGGATTGGGCCATGATGCAGCGAGCCTTGATTGGCTTGCCACAGCCATCTTGAATTTTAAAAAAGGCGCCACAATGAAATTTTTGAAATAGGAAGCCGCACCATCTTTTGCAAAGTAAGCCACCTGCTGCTGCCTACCGCACCAAGCCCACTGCCACCATGACCGCCGCCATGCCTGCCACCATGCCCAGCCTCCGCCACCACTGCCGCGTCCAGCACTTAAAACCAGTCATTAATAATAATTTAACTCCTTTCATGCCATGGGTCAACCAATTTAACACCAAGTGACATGGCTTAAATAGTGAAACAACTATGGCCCATTGTCAATACAGACCAGGATCTTCCTCTTTTATTAAAAACTAAAATCACGCCTAGCTACACACATAACAAAAATATTAAAGATTGTGTATTCATAAAAGATATTGGGGCAGATGTATGAAGCTCTGGAAAGTGATAAATTGCAGAGTGATAAACGACCAACCACTCAGCTCCTAAATGTCATGTTACAAGCTGTGTTTGAAAAATGACAGTTGAAAGCTGATTGGTTGGTCGTTTATCACTCTTCTCTTTATCACTTCCCAGAGATTCATACATCTACCCCATTATTACAGGCTTTACCTCAATAAAACCTACCCATTTTTATAGGCCAGGAAGGCTTGCTTTAAATGCTCAGGATATTTAACCTTTCACTACCTGATAGCTAGTGACTGCTTCGTTCACTCTCATTCAGGTAAGAAATTCAGGATTACTCGCTCCCTTTCCTGTAGCACCAAATTTGTGGTCTACCTTCTGTCTTGCCCATGTGGTTTACACTACGTGGGCATGACAGAAAGACAAATCAAAGAGCGTATGGCACAGATCTGCTATCGGAGCTGCCTTCACAACAGGTAATAGCAAACAGTCTTTAGCGAGGCACTTTGCCCAAGAAAAACATTGAATGGCCTCTGTCAGATATCACGTAATAGCTGATATTCCCTTATCATTACATAGTGGAGACAGATTTAAAAAACTTCTTCAACTAGAATCTAAGTGGATCTACTTGTTAGATACCTTAGCCCCTAAAGAGCTGAATGAAAGTTTAGGATTAAGTTGCTCTTTGTAATATCGGGCCTGATTCAGAGTTATATGCTTATGCAAACGCATTAGCAAATTTTGCCGCTTAGCAATAGCAAAAATATGCTAATGCATCAGCCGGCAGAATTTGTATTGAGACATCCACTGGAGCCCTTGTAGCTATCAGCAACTGCATACACAAATGCAGCATTGGATGCAGAGCCTCAAAAAATTGACACCTTGAGTGAGTCTATCTCTCAGAAAAGCCGTGGTAATTGAGATGCTGGCTCTTTGTTCTCTGTGATCACAGAAGCTGGCTAGTACATGCCCAGGAAATGGCCCCGACATGCCCACGTTTTGGCTGAAACTTACCATAACCACCCACAAAACGGTCTCTTCCTGTCAATCAATTGCAGGTGAATCCTCACAGCGCACGCGATCACATCTGCTCATTAAAAAATTGAAAAAAATTATAAAATCACTGCGCTTATCTAGAATAAAGCAGCTCCGTGACGATAAGGCAATTTTAAAATGAAAAACAGAGCGCTATTAAACTAAAAAGGTGTGTGTGAAAAGAGTTTAAGTGTATATAAATATTGAAATGCAATGCCATAAAAATAAATAAAAACAATAACAAGACTCAGTGTTTATAGCCTTTTGATAGAATATATGCGTTCCGGTGTGCTTGTTTGTATAGGATTCCAATTCTATGCCTAATGGAGATGGACATCTGTTGGGAGCGGTTCTTTACACACATGTGTGGAGTATTTAGGTAAGCTAATTGCATTTGTACACTTGTGTTCCTTGAGAAAAACTTAGGCAATAAAGCACATTTTTCACTTTTTAATCAGCCTCTGAGTGCTGCATCATTGTTTGCACTATATACTGTGTGTATATGTGTGTCTGAACTGGACCCACCCAAACTTTGTGTTCTGAGGTGAGATCCGAGTCCGGCTCGAGTTTTCCCGCCAGACTCGTATCCGAAAACGAGGCAAAATGAGTCAACCTCCCACTGTCGGATTCTCACGGGTTTTGAATTATATAAAGGTCCCTGTGATCGGTGACATTTTCACTCCGGCTGTGGAGAGAGAACCTAGCAGACATAGTCAGTCACTGTCAGTCACTCAGTGTGTGTGTCAGTCACTCAGTGTGTGTGTGTCCAGTCGGGGTCTTGGCCTGCTATGTTGTCCATAAAGGAGCTTAAGCTGGCCACACATCTAAAGATTATCTGTCCAATCAGCCAACTAGTTGATTGGTTGGAATGAAAATCTGGTAAGGAATACAATCAGCAATTTGCTCCCAAACACTGGAAAATGGACCAAAACTGTTGTTTGAACAATAGTTTAGATCAAACATTTAACAAACTTGTCTGAACGACCATTTTCATCTTTTCTGGCATTTAGGAGCAAATTGCTGATCATCATTTACTCCCATACGTTACCAGATTTTCATTCCAACCAATCAACAAGTTGGCTGGTTGGATGTAAGTTGGTCTAGTGTGTGGCCAGCTTTAGGCTGCAGTATATAAACTTATAAAGGGGGGCTTCCTTCAGTGGGTGCTGCAGCTGCTGTGTCACTTCTCCTGTCAATTAACAGTGGCTGCTGTGTAATCCTTTCCATCATGCTAGGGCTGCAGTCCATAAAGGGGTGCTGTGTTGTCCAGAGGAGGATGCTCTGTCAATTAGGGATGCTCTTCCCCAGTGTAAAAAAAATAGAAGTACTATTTTCTTTTTTTTTCTGTGTGTGTGCAATAGCAACTTAGCTGCACTATTATTGTTTGGTGACACTGCCGGCCAGACTGCAGTTTATTGTCCACGTATTGTGACACTATAAGTCGTAGCGCAGTGTGTTATTCTTATTCATAAAAAATCTTGTGACACTGTAAGTGGTAGCGCAGTATAATATTCAACTTTTCACTTCTTTCCTCAATCGTGAATAAATGATTAGTCTACACGCCGACTACAAGACCACAACAAAGTGCTAAATAACATGCGTTATATATAAATCATAATGACATCACTTTACAGTAAGTGGCAGCGCAGTGTGTTATTCTTTTCTTATTCATAAAAGGCTAAGGCCTTGGCCTTTATTTATGACTGGTGGTTCTGCCTCTTATGATGATGTAAGCACAAGTGAACATGCTGACATAGAAATCGAGGATGATTCTGTGGAAGTGCACCAGGATGAGCAGGATATTTGTGCAGCTGACGCTAATAAGGATGTTGTTGATGAGGTTGTTGTTTGTGTAACTCAGGCACCAGTGAAAGAAACAGTTATTGACCATGATAAGGAAAAGCTCATTTCATGCCTGGGCACAAAACAAAAAAATCCACTTCTTACTGTATGTGGGGAATTATTTCTACCCAAATCTGGACAACACTTGTCAAGTCATTTGTACTCTTTGTAAAGCCAGAGTAAGCAGAAGCAGGAACCTTAACCATCTAGGAATCTCCTCCCTGTTACGTCAACTGCAGCGCATCCATCCCAAAAGTTTTTGTGTTTTGTGTTGACTCAAAGGCATCACCAGTGGGTCTTTTGGGAAAGTTTAGATTTTCACAGCAGATGCACTTGCTGGAGAAACTAAAGGAGAAGCCATTGCTGCATCATGTGCCACTTGAGCTGACAAGTTGCTTACTAACAGCTCTTTGCATATCTTCAGATCTGTGTCCATTGGGAAGAAGAATGTATGACTTAATCCTTATATCTTAAATCTTATGTTTGCTATCTTCAGCTTGTCCACATATCTGTGGTTAAGTGAACAGTGGGTACAACGGCATTTTGGAGGCCACTAATTTTTTTTTTAATGTCCCTGTACAGGTTGGAAATTGCCTTTCTAGTGAAGTGGAATCTTGATGGAATTTGGTAGCAGGCACACAGAATCTTAATTAAAACCTACTGAATTATTGGTGGATATTGGACGCATATCTAATACCAGCATAGATCTTATGGCGTCAGTGATCTGCTATGCAACTTGGTGACTGCTGTCATACTTGCTCCCTCTTGCAAATAATTGTTTAAAAGTCAATTGTTTTTTAAAGTAGTACTTCCTGGTCCCCTTCTAGGATGAAAATCAACTCCCAGCAGCAGCAGCAGGCATAGTGCTCAAGGATTCTTCTGGGGCAAGGACTGATGTCAATGAGTAAAATATTTTTTGGAAATGCCTCCCCTCCTCCCTCATAAATTTGCTTCAGAGTCAAAAAATTAAATTACATTTACTACTAATTAAATCTTCCTTTCCCTGATGTGCCATGTTGGAAGTTGAACTTCCACTGCTGCTGCAATCTTTGACATGCGATTACTGAATGCCAAAAATGTCCAGAAATGTTTATGGCCACAGACAGCATCTCCTGCATAATACCCTTTAAAAAATGGTCCTACTTTAATGCGCTTCTCAACTGCGGCTCCTATGTACAATTTGACACATACCCCCTGTGTCTAATTAATCCTAATTTAAAAACACAATAAAAGTACAATAATGCCTGCGGGCAGCAGGAGGATTCCGTACTTGTTTTAAAGACTTTTTATTTCTTTAAGAAGAAAAGCCGAGTGTGTGCCTTTCTTTGGAGCATAAGTGCAATGTTATCGAGAGCAGGAGAAAGCCATAAGCGGAAAAAGATTTGCCGTCGCTCACACATGTCATTATAAGAGGATCAGTGAGACGCCCTTTAAAACATGCAAGTCAGCTGAGGTAACCGAGCACGGGATAGCCGGTAACCCAAGAACAAGGAACGGTTTTTGCCTCCGTGGGTCCGGTGAGCTCCCTGGTTATTTATGGTTTCTTTTTGCTCTCATGTTTGCTACATTGTGACATTTTAAAGGATTTCATTGTTTTTGAGGACTGTTATAATAAAAACTTTGCTTTTTAAAGACAAAGTTTATTTATTTATTTTTTTGTCTGGTGAATCACATATTCAAAAGAGTATTATTTACAGGACTCACTTATCGGACATTTGTATTTTTTATTGGTAGTTCGTATGCACTGTGTGGAATTCAGTTTTTAAAGTGAAAAATAAGATTGTGCTATATATTCTCCTTGATTTAAGGCAAAGATTTCTGAAACGCCCTTTTTTCCTGTTCTTCATGCTTTCAGAGGAAGGAATTGATAGTATCCATTTTTGAGAACTTTAAGTATCTACTAGGGGACATTTACATTTCTGTTATTTTGAATGTTATCTGTGATTTGAAGCTATATGATATATCAACAGCGCTTCATTATTGTACTTTTATTGTGTTTTTAAATTAGCATCTCCTGCATGCCCCTTTAATTTAAAAAAAATATTCTGCACCACCAAGTTGATTTTGTAGGCAAAACATGGGACATATTGTTCACCCATGCTCTCTCCTCCTCCCTCATAAGTTTGCTTCTGAATAAAGAAATTAAATTAAATTTACTACCAATCAATTCTTCCTGTCCCTGTTTTCAACTACATACATTATCCAACTCCCTCAGGCATCTTGTAATGAAAACATACGTTTCCTTATGTGCCATGATGGAAGTTGAACTGCCATGTGTTTGTGCTGCTCACTTCTGCCACTTAGCTTAGTCAGCCAGCTAGCTTGGTACAAATTTTGGGCCTAAACCAGATGAAAACAATATTGCGAGCTGTGAGGTGGTCAAAATTGACTGGAAATTTGTGGAAATTAATGATATTGAGGTTAATAATACTGTAGGAACAAAAAACAACAACCAAATTATGTAATTTTAGCTGTTTTATAAATTTTTGAAAAAAAATACAGATCCAAAACCAAAACTTGCAAAAGGTGGTTTTGGCAAAACCAAATCCAGATCCAAAACACAAGGAGATACAGATCTAAAACCAAAGCCAAAACACAGGGTTTGGTGCACATCCCTAATATATGTATATATATATATGTACAGGTTGAGTCTCCCATATGGGTTTTGTGTTTTGGATCTGTATTTAAAAAAAAAAAAAGCATAAAAACAGCTAAAATCACAGAATTTGTAGGTTTTTCTGCTCCTATGCTATTATTAACCTCAATAACTTTAATTTCCACTCATTTCCAGTCTATTCTGAACACCTCACACCTCACAATAGTGTTTTTATGTCCAAAAGGTTGCACCGAGGTAGCTGGATGACTATGCTAAGCGACACGAGTGGGTGGCACAAACACGTGACCCATCTAGGCGTGATACTGCAGTGGCAAACAGGATGGCAGTTTGAAAAACTAGGCCCCAAACTGTACATAATGCAAAGAAAAAAAAGAGGTGCAAGATGGAATTGTCCTTGGGCCCTCCCACCCTCCCTTATGTTGTATAAACAGGACATGCACACTTTAACAAACCAATCATTTCAGCGCCAGGGTCTGCCACACAACTGTGAAATGATTGGTTCGTTTGGGCCCCCACAAAACAAGCTGGCAATTAATCTGTCCCTGCACAAACTGGCTCTATGGAGGCAAGATGTCATCCTCATCCTCCTCATCCACCGATTCCTCACCCTCTTCAGTGTGTACATCCTCATCCTCACAAAGTATTAACTCGTCCCCACTTGAATCCACCACCACAGGTCCCTCTGTACGTTCTGGAGGCTGGTCTCCCTGGAAGAGCTGATAATTCATTTTGATGAACATCATCTTCTCCACATTCTGTGGAAGCAACCTCCTACGCCTGACAAGGTTCCCGGCTGCACTAAACACTCTTTCGGAGTACACACTGGAGGGGGGGCAACTCAGGTAAAATAGAGCCAGTTTGTACAGGGGCCTCCAAATTGCCTCTTTTTCCTGCCAGTACAGGTATGGACTGTCTGACATGCCTACTTGGATGCTGTCACCGATGTAATCCTCCACCATTCTGTCAATGGTGACAGTATCATATGCAGTGACAGTAGACATGTCAGAAATTGTTGCCAGGTCCTTCAGTCCGGACCAGATGTCCAAACTTGGTCCTGCCTGCCCTGCATCACCGCCAGCGGGTTGCTTAGGATACCTAAGTTTTTTCCTGGCAGCCCCAGTTGCGGGAGAAAATGATGAAGGAGCTGTTGATGTGTCACGTTCCGCTTCAGCTGACAGTGTGTTCACCAGCAGGTCTTTGCACCTCTGCAGGCTTGTGTCGGCCGGAAAGAGAGACACCACATAGGCTTTAAACCTAGGATCGAGCACGGTGGCCAAAATGTAGTGGTCTGATTTCAGCAGATTGACCACCCTGGAATCCTGGCAAAGCGAATGAAGGGCTTCATCCACAAGTCCCACATGCCGAGCGGAATCGCTCCGTCTTAGCTCCTCCTTCACTTTCTCCAGCTGCTTCTGCAAAAGCCTGATGAGGGGAATGACCTGACTCAAGCTGGCAGTGTCTGAACTGACTTCACGTGTGGCAAGTTCGAAGGGCTGGAGAACCTTGCACAACACGGAAATCATTCTCCACTGTGCTTGAGTCAGGTGCATACCCCCTCCTTTGCCTATGTCATAGGTGGATGTATAGGCTTGAATGGCCTTTTGCTGCTCCTCCATCCTCTGAAGCCTATAGAGGGTTGAGTTCCACTGCGTCACAACCTCTTGCTTCAGGTGATGGCAGGGCAGGTTCAAGAGTGTTTGCTGGCGCTCCAGTCTTCGGCACGCAGTCACTGAATGGCGAAAGTGGCCAGAAATTTTTCGGGCCACCCAAAGCGTCTCCTGCACGCCCCTGTCGCTTTTCAGAAAATTCTGCACCACCAAGTTTATTGTGTGAGCAAAACATGGAACGTGCTGGAATTTGCCCAGATGTAATGCCCGCACAATATTGGTGGCGTTGTCAGATATCACAAATCCCCAGGAGAGTCTAAGTGGGGTAAGCCACTGGGCGATGATTTCCCTCAGTTTCTCTAAGAGGTTGTCGGCGGTGTGCCTCTTACTGAAACCGGTGATACACAGCGTAGCCTGCCTTGGAACGAGCTGGCGTTTCTGAGATGCTGCGACTGGTGACGCTGCTGCTGTTGCTGCGTAAGGTGATACATCTACCCAGTGGGCTGTCACAGTCATATAGTCCTTAGTCTGCCCTGTTCCACTTGTCCACATGTCCGTGGTTAAGTGGACATTGGGTACAACGGCATTTTTCAGGACACTGAGGACACTTTTTCTGACGTTTCTGTACAGTCTCGGTATCGCCTGCCTAGTGAAGTGGAATCTAGATGGGATTTGGAACCGGGGACACACTACCTCCCTCAATTGTCTAAATCCCACTGCACTAATGGCGGATACCGGACGCACGTCTAACACCAACATAGCAGTCAAGGCCTCAGTTATACGTTTTGCTTCAGGATGACTGCTGTCGTACTTCATCCTCCTCGCTAAGGACTGTTGGAGGGTCAATTGTTTAGTAAAAGTAGTGGTGTTCCTACTTCCTCTCTGGGATGATGAACGACTCCCAGCAGCAGCAACAGCAGCAGCGGCAGCAGGAGGCGTAGCAATGCAGGATCCTCCGGAGGAATCCCCGATAGGAGAGTCAGTCATGCCAGTGACATGGCCTGCAGGACTACTTCCGATCCTGACTAAGGAGGAAATTGAAGAGGAGGGAGTTGACGATGTGGTTTGCAGGCGCTTGGATACAACAGGACAACGGGATTTAGGTGTCCCTGGACTGCTTACAGTCTTAGCCAAAGTTTCTGAACTTGACAGTAACTTATTATGAACGCGCTGCAGGTGCCGTATAAGGGAGGATGTTCCTAGGTGGTTAACGTCCCTACCCCTACTTATTCCACCTTTACATAAGGTACATATGGCAAGACAGTTGTTGTCCGGATTTGGATAGAAATATTGCCAGACCAAAGAGGTGGAATGTTTGGTCTTCTGCCCAGGCATGACCGTGATGGGCTTTTTCATCCCACGGACAACAACTGTCTCCCCCGGAGCCTGATTTAAACAAACCACATCACCATCAGAATCCTCCTCGCCAACTTCCTCCTCAGCGCCAGCTACACCAGTATCCTCATCCTGTTGTACTTCAACAGTGACATCTTCAATTTGCATATCAGCAAGTGGACTGTGGGTGCTCCTTTTAGCACTTGCAGGGGGCGTGCAAATGGTGGAAAGAGCCATCTCTTCCCGTCCAGTGCTGGGAAGGTCAGGCATCGCAACCACCACCACACTTGGACTCTCCTTGGGGATTTGTGATATCTTCTTAGAAAGCACAGTTCTTCGCTGTGATTTTGCCAGCTTAACTCTTTTGATTTTTTTAGTGGGAGGAGGGCTTCCATCGTCATGTGAAGCTGAACCACTAGTCATGAACATACTAGGGATCGACCTTAGCCGTTCCTTGCCACTCCGTGTCGTAAATGGCATATTGGCAAGTTTACGTTTCTCTTCAGCTGATTTAAATGTTTTTTTCAAGGTAATTTTCCTGAACTTTGTCATTTGGGATTGTATGTGCCCTCTATTATGACATTGGGCATCGGCCTTGGCAGACGACGTTGATGGCATGTTATCGTCTATGTCATGACTAGTGGCAGCAGCTTCAGCACTAGGAGGAAGTGGTTCTTGATCTTTCTCTATTTTATTTTTATCGGAGAAAGTTTGGTCCTCCATTTATGTTATATCGATTTGATATATACGTGCGGCTAAACACAGAAAATATTTTTTTATTTTTCCTGGAGAGTAGTGCACTTTGTGGGTTACACCAGCCTTTAAGAAATGAGCCAGCCGGCTCTTTACTTATGGGACACAGGCGCACACTTGGCGCTGCTCCTTTGTTGATGCACGTGCGGCTACTGCGCACACCATTCACAAACACAGAAAAAATTTTTTTTTTTGGTTTGGACAGGAGTGTACTTTGGGGGTTACAGCACCCTGTAACGGTCAAGCCAGCCGGCCCTTTACTTATGACACAGGCGCACGCTTGGCACTACTTTGTTGATGCACGTGCGGCTACTGCGCACACAATTCACAAACACAGAAAATAATTTTTTTTTTGGTTTGGACTGGAGTGTACTTTGGGGGTTACAGCACCCTTTAACTGTCAAGCCAACCGGCCCTTTACTTATGACACAGGCGCACGCTTGGCACTACTTTGTTGATGCACGTGCGGCTACTGCGCACACAATTCACAAACACAGAAAATTATTTTTTTTTTGGTTTGGACTGGAGTGTACTTTGGGGGTTACAGCACCCTTTAACGGTCAAGCCAACCGGCCCTTTACTTATGACACAGGCGCACGCTTGGCACTACTTTGTTGATGCACGTGCGGCTACTGCGCTCACAATTCACAAACACACAAAAAATATTATTTTTTTAGCACTTGGGGGGAGCACCCCTGATGGACAGAGCACCCCCTGGACAACACTACAGCACCCCTTTAGGACTGGGACACTGCACAGGACTTTGGAGTGGACACAGCCCCTATGGAGAACTGACTGCACAACACAGTCCAGCCAGCCCCTATGGACTTTGAAGTAGTGGACACAGCCCCTATTAACAACAGCAGCACAGCACAACACAGCCAGCCCCTATGGACTTTGAAGTAGTGGACAACAGCAGCACAGCGCAGCACAACACTACTCTGCACTACACTACACTACACAGCCCAGCCAGCCCTAACTCCCACCCTCCCTCTTCACTGTCCACAGCCGAGTGAGAAAATGGCGCCAACGCGGGTACCTTATATAGGATCCAAAACCCGCGAGACTCGGAAGGCGGGATGATGACGTTTTGCATCGATTTCAGATCCGAGTCAGGCGGAAAAGTCGAGCCTGACTCGGATCTGCCTCAGATCGGGGGGGCTCGGGGGGGTTCGCATTTCAGAAATCCGAACCCGCTCACCCCTAATATATACACACCTATGTACTGTATGTATATATATATATATATATATATATACTGTGTGTGTGTATATATATATATATATATATATATATATATATATTAGGGATGAGCGGGTTCGAATTTCAGAAATCCAAACCCCCCCCGATCCGAGCCGGAAACCGAGTCGGGCTTGAGTTTTCCCGCCTGACTCGGAACTGAAATCGAGGCAAAACGTCATCATCCTGCTTCCGGATCTCACGGATTTTGGATTCTATAAAAGGTCCCCGCTTTGGCGCCATTTCTCACTCCGGTTGTGGACAGTGAAGAGGTAGGGTGGGAGTTAGGGCTGGCTGGCTGGGCTGTGTTGTGTTGTGTTGTGCTGTGCTGCTGTTGTCCATAGGGGCTGTGTCCACTCCTCCAAAGTCCATAGGGGCTGGCTGGACTGTGTTATGCTGCTGTTGTCCATAGGGGCTGGCTGGACTGTGTTGTGCTGCTGTTGTCCATAGGGGCTGGCTGGGCTGTGTTGTGCAGTCATTTGTCAATAGGGGCTGTGTCCACTCCAAAAGTCTATAGGGGCTGGCTGGGCTGTGTTGTGCAGTGTCCCAAAAAGGCTGTAGTCCTAAAGGGGTGCTGTAGTATTGTCCAGAGGGTGATCTGTCCATCAGGGGTACTCCACCCAAGTGCAAAAAAAACATTTATTTCTGTGTTTGTGAAATGTGTGCACTGTAGCTGCATGTGCATCAACAAAGGAGCAGTGCCAAGCGTGCGCCTGTTTCATAACTAAAGGGCTGGCTGGCTCATCTCTTAAAGGGTGGTGTAACCCCCAAAGTGCACTTAATTTTTTTTTTTAAATTCTTCTATTCTGTGTTGTGAAATGTGTGCGCTGTAGCTGCATGTGCATCAACAAAGGAGCAGCACCAAGTGTGCGCCTGTGTCATAAGTCTGTTAAAGGGTGGTGTAACCCCCAAAGTGCACTCCAAAGAAAATAAAAAATTCTTCTTTTCTGTATTGTGAATTGTGTGCACTGTAGCCGCTCGTGTATCAACAAAGGAGCAGCACCACACATGCGCCTGTGTCATAAGTCTGTTAAAGGGTGGTGTAACCCCCAAAGTGCACTGCAAATAAAATAAAAAATTCTTCTTTTCTGTGTTTGTGAATTGTGTGCTCTGTAGTCGCACGTGCATCAATAAAGGAGCAGCGCCAAGCGTGGGCCTGTGTCATAAGTAAAGGGCCGGCTGGCTCATCTGTTAAAGGGTGGTGTAACCCCCAAAGTGCGCTCCACAAAAAATAAACAATTCTTTTTTTCTGTGTTTGTGTGTGAAATGTGTGCGCAGTAGCCGCATGTGCATCAACAAAGTAGCAGCGCCAAGCGTGCGCCTGTGTCATAAGTCTGTTAAAGGGTGGTATAACCCCCAAAGTGCACTACAAGAAAAAAATACATTTTCTGTATTTGTGAATTGTGTGCGCAGTAGCCGCACTTGCATCAACAAAGGAGCAGCGCCAAGCGTGCGCTTGTGTCATAAGTAAAGGGCCGGCTTGCTCATTTCTTAAAGGGTGGTGTAACCCCCAAAGTGTACTCCAAAAAATATAAAAAATTCTTCTTTGCTGTGTTGCGAATTGTATGCACTGTAGCCGCACATGCATCAACAAAGGAGCAGCGCCAAGCATGCGCCTGTGTCTTAAGTAAAGGGCCGGCTGGCTCATCTCTTAAAGGGTGGTGTAACCCCCAAAGTGCACTCCAAAAAATATAAAAAATTCTTCTTTTCTGTGTTGTGAATTGCATGCGCTGTAGCCGCACGTGCATCAACATAGTAGCAGCGCCAAGCATGCGCCTGTGTCATAAGTCTGTTAAAGGGTGGTATAACCCCCAAAGTGCACTACAAAAAAAATAAAAATTCTGTATTTGTGAATTGTGTGCGCAGTAGCCGCATGTGCATCAACAAAGGAGCAGTGCCAAGCGTGCACCTGTGTCATAAGTATGTCAAAGGGTAGTGTAACCCCCAAAGTGCACTCCAAAAACTTTTTAAAAATTCTTCTTTTCTGTGTTTGTGTATTGTGGACCTGATTCAGAGCCGGACGCTCAAGACCATCGCGACCATCGGGCTTGCGACGAGACCCTGCGACGAGACCCTATCAGAGCCAAAATCACTCCCACTGACATTACTAGTGATGTCAGACGGTAGGCGTTCCCATGGGAACAGCTCCGTCTGGCAGCCACACACCCGGCATGCCCACCAAAGGGGGCGTGCTGTCACTCACAATCGACAGTATGCCCCCTTTGGTGTGAGCCCCCGAGCGACAGATTCCCCGTTGCTCGCCGGGTCTCGTGCATGCGCACGATGGAGCTCACTCCATTGTGCGCATGGGCACTTAGGCACCATCGACCCGCTTGCGAGCGTAAAGCGCTCATGAGCAGGTCAGAATTAGGCCCTGTATGTGCTGTAGTCGTACATGCATCAACAAAGGAGCAGCGCCAAGCGTGGGCCTGTGTCATAAGTAAAGGGCCGGCTGGCTCATCTGTTAAAGGGTGGTGTAACCCCAAAGTGCGCTCCACAAAAAATAAACAATTCTTTTTTTTCTGTTTTTGTGTGTGAAATGTGTGCGCAGTAGCCACACTTGCAACAACAAAGTAGCAGCACCACACATGCGCCTGTGTCATAAGTATGTCAAAGGGTGGTGTAACCCCCAAAGTGCACTCCAAAAAAAATAAAAAATTCTTCTTTTCTGTGTTTGTGAATTGTGTGCTCTGTAGTCGCACGTGCATCAATAAAGGAGCAGCGCCAAGCGTGGGCCTGTGTCATAAGTAAAGGGCCGGCTGGCTCATCTGTTAAAGGGTGGTGTAACCCCCAAAGTGCGCTCCACAAAAAATAAACAATTCTTTTTTTCTGTGTTTGTGTGTGAAATGTGTGCGCAGTAGCCGCACGTGCATCAACAAAGGAGCAGCGCCAAGCGTGCACCTGTGTCATAAGTATGTTAAAGGGTAGTGTTCTTCTTTTCTGTGTTTGTGAATTGTGGGTCTGATTCAGAGCCGGACGCTCTGACCAGAGCGCTCGCTCTGAATCAGGGCCCTCCTACCTATTCTTGGAGCGGCCTCTTGGACGCTCGCATAGCTGTGGGGTACCACCCACAGCTTAAGCGAGCGTCCATGATGATGGTCGTGATGGTCAAGACCATCGCGACCATCGGGCTTGCGATGAGACCCTGCGGTAGGGTCTCGCTGCCGCAAGCCCTGGAGTGATTTCGGCTCTATCAGAGCCAAAATCACTCCCACTGACATCACTAGTGATGTCAGTGGGGCCAGACAAAGATGGTAGGCGTTCCCATGGGAACGCCTCCGTCTGGCAGCCACGCCCCCGGCACACCCACCAAAGGGGGTGTGCTGTCACTCACCATCGACAGCACGCCCCTTTTGGTGTGAGACCCCGAGCGACGGAGCCACCTCCATCGTGCGCATGCGCACTTGTGCAACATCGACCCGCTTGCGAGCGCTCAGCGCTCGCGAGTGGGTCTGAATCAGGTCCTTTGTCCGATAAAAATAAAATAGGGAAAGATCAAGAACCACTTCCTCCTAGTGCTGAAGCTGCTGCCACTAGTCGTAACATAGACGATAAAATGTCATCAACGTCGTCTGCCAAGGCAGATGCCCAATGTCATAGTAGCGGGCATATAAAATCCCAAATGACCTTAAAAAAACATTTAAATCATCTGAGGAGAAACGTAAACTTGCCAATATGCCACTTATGACACGGAGTGGCAAGGAACGGCTAAGGTCTTTCCCTATGTTCATGACTAGTGGTTTAGCTTCACATGACGATGCAAGCCCTCCTCCCGCTACAAAAATCAAACAAGTTAAGCTGGCAAAAGCACAGCAAAGAACTGTGCATTCTAAGAAGATATCACAAAGCCCCAAGAAGAGTCCAAGAACCTCATTCAGAGTCGGTCGTAAGCGGCCGCTCGGTCGTATGCATCCGATGTTTCCAAACCACGCATGCGTACGGTTAGTTGTGCGCATGTGCGTACGAGACCTTGCGTTCCAAAATGCTGTAGATCATATGGCTTATGAGCAGGAAGTGGCTTCTGAGAGTTGATTGACATTAAAGGCTGTTTGTGGGTGTTGACGGGGGTGGTGGTCTAAAAACGCAAGCGTTCCTTACCGTTTTCAGGGCGTTTTAGGGGCCTACATAAATTTCCTGCTACGACCGACATAGAAGGCCGGAAGTAGTAAAACGTCACTGCAAGCAGGTTAGAGGCCTGGCTGAGGTTGGGTATGTGCTCTCTCAAGCCCCAGAGTACAATCGATACTACCGAATGTGACTGATGTTATGTTTGATGTTTCTATTTTGTGCCACACAATGCAAGTAGCTAATAATCATTTGTTGTTGCTAATAACACTGCTGATTGGCTTGTAATTGATTCAGTTGCGTTAGCATTAGCGAATAATAAGAATAAATAAATTTCATGGGGATGGCTTATTCTATGTGTTTTTTTGTTAAGTTTTGGTGTAATTTGCACACAACACAAGTGGCCGCAACAATAAGAAGAAAATTAACATACAGCGACAGACAACGATTGACTCGATCGCTAACTGCTATCACTCGCTAGCTAGAGGAGGTGCTTTGTTCATGTATGGGCGTCACTTTGGTTGCGACCGACCATGCGATCACTTCCTTTTTCAGTTTTGCGGTCATTAGGCGTACAACCGAGCGGCCGCTTACGACCGACTCTGAATGAGGTCCCAAGTGTGGCGGCGGTTGCGATGCCTGACCTTCCCAACACTGGACAGGAAGAGGTGGCTCTTTCCACCATTTGCACACCTTCTGCAAGTGCTGGAAGGATCACCCACAGTCCACTTGCTGATATTCAAATGGAAGATGTCACTGTTGGAGTACAACAGGATGAGGATACTGATGTAGCTGGCGCTGAGGAGGAAGTTGATGAGGAGGATTCTGATGGTGATGTGGTTTTTTTAAATCAGGCTCTGGGGGAAACAGCTGTTGTCCGTGGGATAAAAAAGCCCATCACGGTCATGCCTGGGCAGAAGACCAAACATTCCACCTCTTTGGTCTGGCAATATTTCTATCCAAATCCGGACAACAACTGTCTTGCCATATGTACCATATGTAAAGGTGAAATCAGTAGGGGTAGGGACGTTAACCACCTAGGAACATCCTCCCTTATACGTCACCTGCAGCGCGTTCATAAAAAGTTACTATCAAGTTCAGAACTTTGGCTAAGACTGTAAGCAGTCCAGAGATAACTAAATCCCTTTGTCCTGTTGTATCCAAGCACCTGCAAACCACACCGTCAACTCCCTCCTCGTCAATTTCCTCCTTAGTCAGGATTGGAAGTAGTCCTGCAGGCCATGTCACTGGCATGACTGACTCTCCTGTCCGGGATTCCTCCGGAGGATCCTGCATTGCTACGCCTACTGCTGCCGCTGCTACTGTTGCTGCTGGGAGTCGTTCATCATCCCAGAGAGTAGGAACACCACTACTTTTACTAAACAATTGACCCTCCAACAGTCCTTAGCGAGGAGGATGAAGTATGACAGCAGTCATCCTGAAGCAAAACGGATAACTGAGGCCTTGACTGCTCTGTTGGTGTTAGACGTGCGTCCGGTATCCGCCATTAGTGCAGTGGGATTTAGACAATTGATGGAGGTAGTGTGTCCCCGGTACCAAATCCCATCTAGATTCTACTTCACTAGGCAGGCGATACCGAGACTGTACAGAGACGTCAGAAAAAGTGTTCTCAGTGTCCTAAAAAATGCAGTTGTACCCAATGTCCACTTAACCACGGACATGTGGACAAGTGGAACAGGGCAGACTAAGGACTATATGACTGTGACAGCCCACTGGGTAGATGTATCACCTTACGCAGCAACAACAGCAGCATCACCAGTAGCACCAGCTCAGAAACACCAGCTCGTTCCAAGGCAGGCTACGCTGTGTATCACCAGTTTCAGTAAGAGGCATACCGCCGACAACCTCTTAGAGAAACTGAGGGAAATCATTGCCCAGTGACTTACCCCACTTAGACTCTCCTGGGGATTTGTGATATCTGACAATGCCACCAATATTGTGCGGTCATTACATCTGGGTAAATTCCAGCATGTTTTGCTCACACAATAAATTTGGTGGTGCAAAATTTTCTGAAAAACGACAGGGGCATGCAGGAGATGCTTTGGGTGGCCCGAAAAATTTCTGGCCACTTTCGCCATTCAGCGACAGCGTGCCGAAGACTGGAGCACCAGCAAACACTCTTGAACCTGCCCCGCCATCACCTGAACCAAGAGGTTGTGACGCGGTGGAACTCAACCCTCTATATGCTTCAGAGGATGGAGGAGCAGCAAAAGGCCATTCAAGCCTATACATCCACCTATGACATAGGCAAAGGAGGGGGGTATGCACCTGACTCAAGCACAGTGGAGAATGATTTTCGTGTTGTGCACGGTTCTCCAGCCCTTCGAACTTGCCACACGTGAAGTCAGTTCAGACACTGCCAGCTTGAGTCAGGTCATTCCCCTCATCAGGCTTTTGCAGAAGCAGCTGGAGAAAGTGAAGGAGGAGCTAAGATGGAGTGATTCCGCTCGGCATGTGGGACTTGTGGATGAAGCCCTTCATTTGCTTTGCCAGGATTCCGGGGTGGTCAATCTGTTGAAATCAGACCACTACAATTTGGCCACCGTGCTCGATCCTAGGTTTGAAGCCTATGTGGTGTCTCTCTTTCCGGCCAACACAAGCCTGCCGAGGTGCAAAGACCTGCTGTTGAAAACACTGTCAGCTGAAGCAGAAAGTGACATGTCAACAGCTCCTTCTTCATTTTATCCCACAACTTTGGCTGCCAGGAAACAACTTAGGTATCCTAAGTAACCCACTGGCAGTGATGCAGGGCAGGCAGTACCAAGTTTGGACATCTATTCTGGACTGAAGGACCTGGCAACAATTTCTGACATGTCTACTGTCACTGCATATGATACTGTCACCATTGACAGAATGGTGGAGGATTACATCGGTGACAGCATCCAAGTAGGCATGTCAGACAGTCCGTACCTGTACTGGCAGAAAAAAGAGGCAATTTGGAGGCCCCTGTACAAACTGGCTCTATTTTACCTGAGTTGCCCCCCCTCCAGTGTGTACTCCGAAAGAGTGTTTAGTGCAGCCGGGAACCTTGTCAGGGAAAGGCGTAGGAGGTTGCTTGCACAAAACGTGGAGAAGATGATCTTCATCAAATTGAATTATCAATTCTTCCAGGGAGACCAGCCTCCAGAACGTACAGAGGGACCTGTGGTGGTGGATTCCAGCGGGGACGAATTAATACTCTGTGAGGATGAGGATGTACACAACACTGAAGAGGGTGAGGAATCGATGGATGAGGAGGATGAGGACGACATCTTGCCTCCGTAGAGCCAGTTTGTGCAGGGCCAGATTAATTGCCAGCTTGTTTTGTGGGGGCCCAAACGAACCAATCATTTCAGCCACAGTCGTGTGGCAGACCCTGGTGCTGAAATGATTGGTTTGTTAAAGTGTGCATGTCCTGTTTATACAACATAAGGGTGGGTCGGAGGGTCCAAGGACAATTCCATCTTGCACCTCTTTTTTTTTCTTTGCATTATGTACAGTTTGGGGCCTAGTTTTTCAAACTGCCATCCTGTCTACCACTGCAATGTCACTCCTAGATGGGCCACGTGTTTGTGCTGTCCACTTGTGTCGCTTAGCATAGTCATCCAGCTACCTCGGTGCACAGAAAAATCCACAAATTCTGTGATTTTAGCTGTTTTTA
Source organism: Taudactylus pleione (assembly GCA_031769625.1). NCBI lineage: Eukaryota > Metazoa > Chordata > Amphibia > Anura > Myobatrachidae > Taudactylus > Taudactylus pleione. Next base: position 7,833,523 of record JAUIMM010000094.1, read on the forward strand.
TGCTTTTTTCCAAAAAAATACAGATCCAAAACACAAAACCCAGAACCCCAAACATGACCCATGTACACAGGTTCCTTTCCTGGAGTATGTTGGACCCAAGAAAACAGTAAACGAGTAAACTCAGTTTCTGATGCTTTACATGTTAAATTGACTTGATCACCATATTCTCCAGTCTCTGTCACTGGCTGGACCAATATAGTCTGAGACCTGACTCCTGAAAAATAAAGATGGCACATTTATTATATGAATGTATCTTTATTGTATTAAGGGCTAGTCTCTAACCACACAGCAGAGATTATCTTACCCATGTAGAGGAGCAGAAGGCAACGGCTGACCAGCAACATAGAGATGTCCTAGTACAGTATACAGTAAACTTCTTCTTACTTTTCCTATTGAGAAAGATCTGAAGCCTTAGAGGTAGAACCGCATAGTGTCACATGACCAGAATCAGCACTATGCTGCCCACACACTGATGGTTTCCTTTGTATCAGATAACTGGAAGGCACATTGTTCAACACTTATAAATTATTACCAGTGCAGCTGTTGATCCCTTATGATGATTTACTGTGTTAAATCATTAATACATTGAAAGTGACTCCTCAAAACAAGAAAGTACATGGTTATGTGTGATTGTAACACTATTGTGAATGGATGTATGATTTGAAATTTGTCTTAAATGTCTTATCTGTACAGAGACATAGAGGAGAGCACAGTAACAGATGCATGATGTTAATGTGCTGGTGCAGTCTCTCCATTACTGATAGTCCATAAATTGTAACTGTAAAGTGCTGGAGAGAAGGAGAGGAGTGGCCTGTGCTGTCTCCTTATAGTTAAGGTGGCCAGGCACCGTTACCAATATTGCCACCTGGTGTGTTACTGTGCATGCGCGTCCGGTGCATGGTGTGTTAAGTGTCGCAGTTGTGCAGCACTTAGCTCCTTATGAGCATAAATACCTATTACAGTTATTACCACTGATATCACCAACGCTGCATAGTCGCAACACCGCTGTTTATTTACCACTTCTCCCACTGTTACTGCTTTTTCTCAATAAGCCTGCAAGCCTGGATAAGTTCCACTGGTGCATATTGTAAACCTCCTACTGTAGGGTCTATACCAATAGGACATATCAACATAAAGAACCACACGAGCAGCACCTGTTTTTTCCAGAGATCATTTCCATCTCACTGGAAATTTAGATACACAGCCACTCTGTAGTTTATTTTTCAGCATATAAACAACATGTATTTATTAGAGGTGAGTGGGTCCGGTTCCACCCGAACACTGCAATTCCGAGTTGGATCCATGGACCTTCCTCTAAGTTACCCCCCTCCTGATCTCGGCAACGCTCTGTTAAATTGTTGTCCCACATTTTAGTTGCCACTAGAAGTTTGATTGCTCGTAACTGGAAAAACCCTCTTTCACCAACCCTCTCTGCCCTAAAATCACAAATCCGGCATATAGTGGAAATGGAAAACATTACCTACTATCTTCATGATAGAGGCCATATGTTTTCTCAGGTTTGGGCTCCGTGGCTATCATATGACAGCACTTTGCCACCTCTGCTCCCTGCGCTCACTACCCATATGTGATCATGCTCGATGTCTGAGTCTGCTCCTCCCAATCCGATTAATTAATTAACTGAATACTCTTCTCTCCTGTTCTCCAAATGGCACGTTTTTCTTTCTTCCTTATAATGTTTTTGTTTAGCATTTGGTATTGTCTGATATCTAGCTTCCCTTGGTAGTCCTGTTCCCACCCCCCCAACACCCTTCCACCCCCTTTACTGACCCCCTCTCAAATACTTATTTCATTAAAAAAATGGCTCATCTGTATTGTTTATTATATTTGTGTTTTTCCATGTTTTTTTTTTCCTGTGAGCTTTAAAAATAAAGAATAAAAAAATAAAAATAAAAAAATAAAAGTGAAATAAAATTAATATTATCAATCCACAAAAAATAAAAAAATAAAAAAATATTTTTTTCGGTGTGTGCGTTAGCAACTTAGCTGCGCTATTATTGTTTGGTGATACTGCCGGCCAGACTGCAGTTTATCATCTATGTATTTGTGACTCTGCACTGCAGGTGGTCTGCCTGCACTTGGCAGGGGTGCTTTGTTGTTGATAAAGAAGGGGTGCTGTCTGTGTTGTTCATCAAGGGGCTGCTGCCTCGTTCAGGGGTGTTCTTCCCTAGTGTTAAAAAAAAAATTGTTCGGTGACACTGCCGGTCAGACTGCAGTATAAGTTTGTTAATATGGAGGACGATCAAATGAGAGGAGAGCAGGAACCACATACCAGTCTTGCAGCTGCTGACAGCAGTCATGATGATGATGCAAGGCTGTCAATGTCATCTATGAATGCCGATGCCTAAGGGCTTAAGTTATGGCATTTAAAATCAAACATGCAGTTTTTTACAGTGTTAAAAAAAATATATAAAAGCTAAATTAGCTGCAGAGAATCAAAAAAATTGTCAATATGCTATTTTCTACATGAAGTGGCAAGGAAAGGATAAGGCCTTGGCCTTTATTTATGACTGGTGGTTCTGCATCTTATGATAATGTAAGCCCTTCTCTCTGTAAAAGTGTCAAAAAAAATTAAAATCGCTAAGGCACATGAACCAACTGTGTGCTCAGAAAAGTCACAGATCCCTGAGGAGAGTACAAGTGTGTCCATAGTTGCCATGGCCTGACCTTTCTAATACTGTCCTTGAAGAGAATCCTCCTTCCACCATTTGTGTGCCCTCTGCAAATGTGGGGATGAGCAGCATAAGTCAAAATGCTGATGTAGAAATTGAGGATGCTTCTGTGGAATTGCACTAGGAGCATGAGGAGGATATTTATGTAGTTGGCGCAAATAAGGTTGATGATGATGAGGATGTTGATGCCGAGGATGTTGTTTGTGTAAATCAGGCAACAGTTGTTGCCCATGGTATGAAAATGCCCATTGTCATACCAGGGGAAAAGGACAAAAAAATCCACTTCTCATGTGTGGAATTATTTCCACCCAAATCCGGACAACAGTTGTCAATCCATCTGTAATGTTTGCCAAGCAAGAGCGAGTAGAGGTAAGGACCTTAACCATCTAGGAACCTCCTCCCTGTTATGTCACTTGCAGCACATTCATCAAATTCCAAAGTGTTTGCAAAATTCAGAAATTTTGGCTAACAACTTAACAATCAGTCCAGTGTCACCTAGCTGCACCCTTCTCTCTGTTAGATCCAAGCGCCTGCAATCTCAACAACCAACATCCTCATCATCAACATCCTCAATCGAGATCGGAAGTAGTCCTACTGCATCCAATTTCATAAGCATGACTGACTCCTCTCCTATCCATGATTCCACAGAAGGATCCTTGAGTGCTACGCCTGTTGCTGCTGCTGCTGCTGCTATGAGTGGATCTTCATCCCAGAAGGGGCCCAGGAAGAAGACTACTTTTAGTAGATTAACAAAACAATTGACTGTCAAACAATCCTTTGCAAGGGGGAACAAATATGACAGCAGTCACCCAGTTGCACAGCGGATTACTGATGCCATAACAGATATGCTGGTATTAGATGTGCATTCAGTATCCGCCATTAGTGCAGTGGGTTTTAGACAGTTAATTGAGGTAACGTGTACCCGCTACCATGTCCCTTCTAGATTCCACTTTACTAGAACAGCAATTCCTAGTCTGTACAAGGACATTAAAAAAAATTTATTAGTGTCCTCTGAAATGCCATTGTACCCACTGTCCTCTTAACCACAGATATGTGGACAAGCGGGACAGGGCAAACTAAAGATTACATGACTGTGACAGCCCACTAGGTAGGTATATTGCCTCCAACAGTGCAAACAGCAACAGCAGCAGCAGCATCTAACACATGCCAGCTCATTTAGAGGCAGGCTAGTCTGTGTATCACTGCCAGTTTTACTAAGAGGCATACTGCTGAGAACCTCTTAGAAAAACTCAGGGAAATCATTGCAATATGGCTTACCCCACTTCAACTCTCCTTGGGATTTGTGATTTCTGATAATGCCACCAATATTGTGCGAGCATTACATCTGGGTGAATTTGAACACATCCCATGTTTTGCTCACACATTTAATTTGGTGGTGCAACATTTTTTTTAAAATGACAGGGGTCTGCAGGAGATGCTCTCGGTGGCCCGAAAGATTTTGGGACATTTTCGACATTCAGCAACTGTGTGTTGAAAATTGCAGCACCAGCAAGTACTGTTGAATTTGCCCGGCCATCAGCTGAAGCAAAAGGTAGTAACTAGGTGGAATTCTACCCTCTATATGCTTCAGCAGATTGAGGAGCAGCAAAAGGCCATCCAAGGCTACACAATGGCCTATGACATAGGGAAAGGAGCGGGAATGCACCTTAGTCAAGCACAGTGGAGAATAATTCCATGTTGTGCAAGGTTCTCAAACCCTTTGAACTTGCCACATGTGAAGTTAGTTCAGACACTGCCAGCTTGAGTCATGTCATTCCCCTAATCAGACTTTTGCAAAAGCATCTGGAGAAACTGCACGAGGAGCTGAAATGGAGTGATTCCACTAAGTATGTAGGATTTGTAGATCAAGCCCTTCATTTGCTTTTTCAGGATCCAATGGTAGTCAATCTCTTGATATCAGATCACTATATTTTGGCGACCATACTTGATCCTTGGTTTAAGTCATACCTTGTGTCTTTCTTTCTGATGGACATGAATCTGAAGAGATGCAAAGAGCTGTTGGTGAAAAAATTGCCAGCTCAAGCGACACTTGACAAGGCAGCATCTCCTCCTTCAGTTTCTGTGGCTGCCAGGAGAAAACAAAATTTTGCTGGTGATGCAGATCAGTCAGCAAAACCTAATAACATCTGGTTGGGGATGAAAGAACTACCTACAATTAGTGACATGTCTACCGTGTCTTTTTCTGATATGGTCACCATTCAGAGAATGGTGGATGATTATTTTAGGGATAGCATCCAAATAGGCATGTCAGACAGTCTGTTTCACTACTGGCAGGAAAAAGGAAATTTGGAGTCCCTTACACAAACTGACTTTGCTTTATTTAAGTTGCCCACCCTCCATTGTGTACTCTGAAAGTTTTCAGCGCAGCCGGGAACCTTGTCAGTGATCGGCGTAGGAGGTTACTTCCCCAAAATGTGAAAAAGAATGATGTTCATCAAAATGAATTACAAATTCCATGAGTAAGACCTTTACCAACAATTAAGTAAAAAAAATACAGAAGCGCCTGTAATGGTGGATTCCAGCGGGGACAAATTAATACTGTGTGAAGAAGAGGATGTACACACTGATAGGGATGATGAGGACGATGACGACATCTGATTTTACCTATGTCGTAAAGCCAGTTTGTGTATGGGATCATTGCCACCAATGTCCACTGCGCATTGGAAGCTTGTTTTGTGGGGGTCCAAGCAAACCAATCAATTCAGCCACAAGTGGCAGTCCCTGTCACTGAAGTGATTGGTTTGTTAAACTGTGAATGTCCTGTTTCATATATACAACATAAGAGTCGGTGGGAGGGCCCAAGGACAATTCCATCTTGCACCACATTTCTTTGTATTATGTGCTGTTTGGGGCATTGCTACCTGACATTTTTAATTTTATAGTTTATGAATGTCCAGAAATTGTAATGGCCACAGACAGCATCTCCTGTATGGCCCTTTCATTTAAAAAAAAATAAAAATTTTGAACCGCCAAGTTGATGGGGTGGGCAAATATGAGCAGCAGCACAGAGCATCTTCCTGCCAGGATGTGTGCAATAAAGTGTAAATGCGTTTAATACAAACGTATATTGGTCACATTCATACATATTTACATGGTACATACAGTGCGTAAAGCAGGCTGAGGTATCCTGAAGCACGCCACCTGTTAATGATAAATAACTTCCAGTAGGCCCAGCAAACATCACAGATGCTGGGAGTTCTAGTTCAGCCAGATAACTACAGGCTGCTTTCCTCTGATGTAAACAACAAGTCTTGGACCCATTATCCCTAACAACCTCCCTGAATACAAAGTGAACATCTGTTTACAGTATGTTCTAGCAGCACATCCACAAGCAAGGCCACCTCATTTCTATTAGATGTATAAAAATGAAAAAACCTCCAGATCAAAGATGTCTTTTAGGAACTGAAGATCTTGATCCTAGATTGATCTTCCCTCATAAATGTTTTTAAGAATCAAAACATTAAAATAATTAAATTAAAAATTAATCAATCCTTCCATCCTTTCCTTGTCTTTAGTCCATAAACATATTCCAACTCCGTCGGGCCTCTGACCTAGTTAAGGAAAACATTCTTGGTTTTTAAACTTCCTAAGGGTCGTATAGTTTATTAAACTGCCATCCTCTCTACCACTGCAATGCCACTCTGTGCAATGTTGGAAGCTGAACTGGCCTAAAGTAGATTAAATCAATATTGTGATCTGGTCAAAATTGACTGGAAATGACTGGTGACTGTAAATAAATGTTATTGAGGTTAATAATAATGTGAGGTTAATAATACTGTAGGAACAAAAACAGGCCCAAATTATGTGATTTTAGCTGTTTGTATGATTTTTTTTTAGAAAAAATACAGATCCAAAACCAAAACACGCAAGGGCGGCTTTGTCAAAAACAAATTCAGATCCAAAATACGAGGAGATACAGATCCAAAACCAAAACATGGGGGACGGTGCACATTCCTAATATATATGTATATTAGAGATGTGAGCCAACCCCTGTGTTTTGGTTTTGGTTTTGGATCTGTATTAACTTCGGTATTTTTTTTTTTAAATGATAAAAACTGTTAAAATCACAAAATTTGGGCCTATTTTTGTTCCTACAGTATTATTAACCTCAATAACATTAATTTCCAGTCATTTCTAGTCAATTTTGACCACCTCACAGCGTGTTTGCTGAAAACTGTTAACTAGCAGCAGGTGTTTTTGAGCTGGTCCTGGTTGCATAATATGTAAACAATGGAGAGTGCATCTGAGAGAGTGGCTAAGAGAGCCGAGCCCCTGTCTCTCTCAGCCAAACAATGCTATCTCCATTGTTTTCAATAGGAGATTCTTCTGGCTAGCGGTCATTCAGATAGTAGTGACAGTATAGGTCCGTGGGCTGCACAATTTGCATTTTTTTTAAGTAGGACTTTGATGCCTACATGGACCAAAAAGGACATGACACAAGGGGCAGGTGAGTATGGATTCTTTTATTGCAGCAATCGTGGATGCTACTTTACAAGAGGACAGAAAGGCTATAGGGAGTGAAAGTAAGTATTATTGTGAGTGTATGTGTGTGTGTGTGAATGTGTAATAAAATATTACAATATTCATTGTCTTTTTTTGACTATTTCTTTTACAGGTGGACTACATGCTGGTACTTCGATTCGTCTGTCCATAACACTTTTTTTCCAATCTTCCTCTGTCCAATGTCTGTGTTCTTTTGCCTATATTAATTTTTTCCTTTTATTGGCCAGTCTCAGATATGGCTTTTTCTTTGCCACTCTGCCTAGAAGGCCAGCATCCCGGAGTCGCCTCTTCACTGTAGACGTTGACACTGGTGTTTTGCGGGTACCATTTAATGAAGCTGCCAGTTCAGGACTTGTGAGACATCTATTTTTAGAGACTCTAATGTACTTGTCTTCTTGCACAGTTGTGCACCAGGGCCTCCCACTTCTATTTCTACTCTGGTTAGAGCCTGTTTGTGCTGTTCTCTGAAGGGGGTAGTACACACCATTGTAGAAAATGTTCAGTTTCTTGGCAATTTCTCACATGGAATAGCCTTCATTTCTAAGAACAAGAATAGACTGTTGAGTTTCACATGAAAGTTTTTTTTTTCCTGCCATTTGGAGAATATAATCGAACCCACAAATGTGATGCTCCAGATACTCAACTAGCTCAAAGGAAGGCCAGTTTTATAGCTTCTCAAACGAGCAAACCCATTTTAAACTGTGCTAACATAATTGCACAAGGGTTTTCAAGGGTTTTGTAATCATCCATTATTCTTCTAATGCACTTAGCAAACACAATGTACCATTAGAACACTGGAGTGATGGTTACTGGAAATGGGCCTATAGACACCTATGTAGATATTCCTTTAAAAACCAGACGTTGAAGCTAGTAAATTAATTTACACATTAACAATGTATAGAGTGTATTTCTGATTAATTTAATGTTATCTTCATTGAAAAAAACAGTGCTTTTCTTTCAAAAATAAGTAAATTTCTAAGTGACCCCAAACTTTTCAAAGGTAGTGTATATATATATATATATATATAAGAGCACGGTCGTGCACTTATATTAAGGCAGAATCGGATAAACTGAATTTTCCTATAGAGAATTCTGGAGAGGGGGCATGGTGCTTAAGTGGCTATACCCCAAAAGCTGTTGAATGTACTGACCTGAAATTTGGCAAGGACGGGTAGAACTGTTGCTTGGAGCTGCATGCTAAATTTCAGGGCAAAACAGTGAAAATTGAGTATTTGGTAACAATCTAAATTTTCAGTTAGGATCACTTTTCTGCTTTAGTCTATTTGGGATTTTATGGAAGGCATAACTCAGGGCACAGGACAAATTGGGACTTGGGGTTTGTTTTATTAGGTAGCTCTTGTTCCAGAGTAGGTGATTTTGGGGTTCAGGTAATTGAGAAAGTTACAGGTTTTTAACTATTAGCCCACAAATGCCCCATTATAGAGATAGGGAGCTTCAACTTGCTGCGCATGCTCAGTAGGTGGCCTCCTGCGGGGGGTGTACAGTGGCTTCACTTGGGTGCACTAAGATGGCTGTCTTTTGCTGGTGTTAGTGGTAGCGGGACCCAGTGGAGATAGAGGGCATTAGTGGTGGTGGGAACCTGGCCAACCCCCCCACTATCAGTGTGGTGATGGTGGGATCCTGCACTGCCCACCACTGCTGTGGGACGTGGTGGGAATGGCAGCAATGGCAATGGACTTGGAGATGGTATGCGGTGGGAGTGGCACAGGAGGCAGCGGTGGGACGTGGGTATTACCTTGCAGAGTTTGGCAGCAGATGGCGGTGCGAGTTGCTTCCCATTTCAAAAATGGCATCTCAGCTCCATTTTTGAAGTTCAAGATGGCTGCGGCGAGCCAATAATGGCTTGCCATGTCATCGCCCTGCCCCTTTATGCTGGCTTATAAAAGCCAGCGTGAGGCAGCGAGTGTCAGTCCGACGGTGGAGGAGGAGCAATCAATAGCTCCTGAAGATGGATGATGCCGGGGAAGTCCTGGATGGGTGGCAGCCATGTAAAAGAGCTTAAAGTCCATCGCCCTCCAGGTGAAGATGCCATGGAAGTCCAAAAGAGGAGGGGGCAGCCATGCAAAAGAGGTGAAGGTGCAGCAAAGTAAATTCTTAAAACATTCGGTGTAATTTTTATTTTAACATTTCTTTTACAGGTGTACTATACTTGCCAGCGGGCCCTTAATGCCCCACTTGCTGGTATTTGTGGTTCTTCAAGTACCAGCATGCAGGGGAGGCTTGCTGGGACCTGTAGTTAACCTGCAAAATACAATATTTTGACTCTATTTGCACTACATAATCAACCTGGCACCTACTGCCCAGGTGTGCCTGGGATCAGTGGCGTCACAAGGGGGGTGCGGGCCACACCAAGTGTCACCCTCCAAGGTGGTGACATCAAAAGCATCACACTCATGCGCGCACTCCTCCCCCGCCACCACACCTGCCTGCACCCTGCCGCATGTGCTGCCGCACATAGGCAGATTCAGGGGGGAGCACCAAGGCACGTGCCCCCCTGGGCATTTTTATTTTTTATTGTAATTGCTGCTGGGCAGCTCCTGTTTTAGCTGCTGCTTCTTACAGCTGGATATGCAGCAGCATCAGTGTGCTCGGACGCTGAGCTGAGCCTAAGAAGCTCTGCCTCCTTGAGCTCTGCTCTGTGAGATTCCTGGGCATGGCTGCTCATTTTGTCACGTTTATGGGAGGCTGAGTGAGCAGTACACGCTACAGAACCAACTCAGATGGAAGACCAGCAATCACCAGCATCAGGTAAGGAAGTTTTTTATTTCAAACAAGTGTACGGTTATATTCTTGGTGCTGCTGGTGTTGGTAAGGGGGGATGTTTGTAAGTGCTGCTGGTGATGGGGTGTTGGTATGGGGGGGGTGTACTGTAACTGCTGCTGGTGTTGGGGTGGTGTACTGTAACTGCTGCTCGTGTTGGGTAGGGGGTGTGTGTACTGTAACTTCTGCTGGTGTTGGGTAGGGGGTGTGTGTACTGTAACTGCTGCTGGTGTTGGTTAGGAGGGTGTGCGTGCTGTAACTGCTGCTGGTGTTGGGGGGTTGTACTGTAACTGGTATTGGTGTTGGGGGAGGGGTGTACTGTAACTGCTGCTGGTGTTAGGTATGGGAGGGGGTGTACTGTAACTGCTGCTGGTGTTGGGGAGGGAGGTGTACTGTAACTGCTGCTGGTGTTGGGGAGGGGGGTGTATGGTGGTAACTGCTGCTGGTGTTGGGGAGGGGGTGTACTGTACCTGCTACTGGTGTTGGGGAGGGGGGGTGTACTGTGACTGCTGCTGGTGTTGGGGAGGGGGGTGTATTGTAACTGCTGCTGGTGTTGGTGGGGGTGTGTATTGTAACTAGAGATGTGCGCATACCCCCATGTTTTGGTTTTGGATCTGGATCTCCCCTGGTTTTGGATCTAGATTGGTTTTGCCAAAGCCTCACCTCCGTGTTGTGTTTTCGTGTTTTGGTTTTGGATCTGGATTTTTTCTTAAGAAAAAAACAAAACAGCTAAAATCACATAAAATGGGCCTTTTTTGTTCCTACGGTATTAATAACCTCAATAACATTTATTTCCACTAATTTCCAGTCAATTTTGACCACCTCACAGCTCACAATACTGATTTTTTCATCTAGTTAAAGGGCCAAAAGGTTGCATCCAGCTTGCTGGCTCAAAACTAATTGATATAATTATTAATAGAGTTGAGGACTGTGCAAAGATGATAGTTGGGATACCCTTGAGGGTTGAAGAATTTATAGTTGATAGTTGGTGCAGCCCCTGGCTGTAAAATTGATTATAAATTAATTAAAAAACAATTAATTGGTGCAGCCCCGGGCTGAATATTTAATAAAAAGCAATTCATTGGTACAGCCCCTGGCTGTTAAATTGATAATAAATTAATTAAAAAACAATTCATTGGGTGCAGCCCCTGGCTGAATAATGAATAAAAGCAATTAATTTGTACAGCCCCTGGCTGTTAAATTGATAATATATGAATTAAAAAACAATTCATTGGGTGCAGCTCCTGGCTGAATAATTAATATAAAGAAATGCATTGGTACAGCCCCTGGCTGCTAAATTGATAATAAATTAATTTAAAAATAAATCATTGGTTCCTAAACCAATCATAACATTAATTTAAAATGTCAGGCAGCAATGCCCCAACCAGCACATAATGGAAAGGAAAAAGGTGCAAGATGGAATAGTCATTGGGCCCTCCCACCCACCCTTATGTTGTATATGAAACAGGACAGTTTAACAAACCAATAATTTCAGCAACAAGGACTGCCAATTGTGGCTGAAATGATTGGTTTGTTTGGACCCCCATAAAATAAGCTGCCAATGTGCATCGGACATGGAAATGAAAATGATCCCATACACAAACTGGCTTTACATTACAAGTTGTCATCGTCCTCATCCTCGTCATCCCCATCAGTGTGTACATCCTCTCATTCACACAATATTAATTTGTCCCCACTGGAATCCACCATAGGCGCGTCTGTAATTTTTTGATGTAATTGTTGGTGGAGGTCTTCCTCGTGGAATTTGTAATTCATTTTAATGAACATCATCTTTTCCACATTTTGAGGAAGTGACCTCCTGCGCTGATCACTGACAATGTTGCCAGCTGCACTGAAAACTCTTTCGGAGTACACACTGGAGGGTGGGCAACTTAAGTAATGCAGAGCCAGTTTGTGTATGGGCCTCCAAATTGCCTCTTTTTCCTGCCAGTACTGAAAGGGACTGTCTGACATGCCTATTAGGATGTTATCTCTGAAATAGTCCTCCACCATTCTGTGAATGGAGACCGCATCACACATAGTCACGGTAGAAGACATGTCACTAGTAGTCAGTTCTCTCAGGCCCGACCAGATGTCATTTTTTGGTGCACGATCTGCATGACCGCAGGCATTCTGTAAGGAAAATTGAGTTTTTTCCTGGCAACTGCAGAAACTGAAGGAGGAGATGATGGCATTTCACTTGCGGCTGCAGCGGACAATTTTTTTACCAACAGCTCTTTGCATAGTTTTAGATTTCAGTCTGTTGGAAAAAAACTCACAAGGTAGGACTTAAACCTAGGATCCAGAATATATTTTTCAGATTTCAATAGATTGACGACTCTTGGATCCTGGTGAAGTGAATTAAGGGCTTGATCCACCAGTCTGATATACTTTGTGCAATCGCTCCATTTCACCTCCTCCTTCAGTTTTGTCCAGCTGTTTTTGCAAAAGTCTGATGAGGGGAATGACCTGACTCAAACTGGCAGTGTCTGAACTAACTTCACATGTGGCAAGTTCAAAGGGTTTGAGAACCTTGCACAACACGGAAATTATTCTGGAATGCACTTGAGTAAGGTGCATTCCCCCTCCACGGCTTATGTCATAGGCCATTGTGAAGCCGTGGATGACCTTTTGCTGTTCCTCCATCTGCTGAAGCATATAGAGGGTAGAATTCCACCGAGTTACTACCTCTTGCTTCAGCTGATGGCAGGGCAAATTTAACAGTACCTGCTGGTCATGCAATCTTTGACAAGCGGCTGCCGAATGTCTTAAATGAGAGTATCTCCTGCATGACTGTGTCAGTTATTAAATAACGTTGCACCACCAATTGTGTGAGCAAAACATGGGATGTGTTGGAATTCGCTCACATGTAATGCTCTCACAATATTGGTGGCATTGTCCGAAATCACAAATCCCGAGGAGAGTCCAAGTGGGGTAAGCCATTTAGCAATGATTTCCCTGAGTTTTTCTAGGAGGTTCTCATCGATATGCCTCTTAGTTAAACCAGTTATAAAAATAGTAGCCTGCCTCTGTATCAGCTGTCTTTTGATAGATGTTGCTGCTGCTGTTGCTGTTGTAGGTGATACACCTACCCAGTGGGCTGTCACAGTCATGTAATCTTTAGTTTTCCCTGTCCCACTTGTCCACATATCAGTGGTCAAGTGGACAGTGGGTACAACGGAATTTCTGAGGACATTATTAAGGTTTTTTTAATGTCCTTGTACAGACTTGGAATTGCTCTTCTAGCAAAGTGGAATCTAGAAGAGATCTGGTAGTGAGGACACAGGACCTTAATTAACTGTTGAAAACCCACTGCAGTAATGGTGGATACTGGACGCACATCTAATACCAGCTTAGCTGTTATGGCGTAAGTAATCTTCTGTGCAAATGGGTGATTGCTGTCATACTTGTTTACCCTTGCAAACGATTGTTTAACAGTTAATTGTTTTTTCGAGAATACGCTACAAGTAGTCTTCCCCCTGGTCCCCTTCTGGGATGAAGATCCACTCACAGCAACAGCAACAGGAGTAGTCATCAAGGATCCTTCTGAGGAATCACGGATAGGAGAGGAGTCAATCATCCTATAAATAACAACACTGGATGCAGTAGGACTTCTCCCGATGACGAATGAGGATGTTGATGATGCAGGTGTTGGTGTTGGAGATCGAAGGCGCTTGGATCTCACAGAGAGGGAGTAGGTAGGTGACACTGGAATAGTTATGTTTTGAGTTTTGGAACTTGGCGACGTACACTTTGATATTTGATGAGTGTGCTCCAAGTGACATAACAAGGAGGAGGTTCCTAGGTGGTTTAGGTCTCTCCCTCTACTCACTCTTGCTTGACAACTGTTGTCCGGATCGGGGAGGAAATAATTCCACATGTGAGTAGTGGATTATTTTGTCTTTTGTCCCGGCATGACAACAATGGGCTTTGGCTTTTTCAATCCATGGGCAACAGCTGTTGCCTTACTTACACAAAGGACATCTTCGTCATCAACATCCTCATCACCAACATCTTCATCATCAACATCCTCATCATCCTTATCAATTTCAACTACCAAAATATCCTCCTCCTCCATGTGCAATTCCAAAGAAGCATCCTCGATGACTACATCTGCAAGATGTTGACTACCCTTCCCCACATTTACAGAGGGCACACAAATGTTGGAACTTGGAGGATCTTCCAGTACACTAGTATTTAGGTCTGGCTCACACATGGCAACCGCAGACACACTTGCACTCTCCATGGGGATTTGTGTTCAATTACTCAGGGCACACAGTTGTTTTTTCTGAAGGGCTATCAGAATCAGAAACAGCAGTCTTCATAAAGAAAGGCCAAGGCCTTATCCTTTCCTTGCCACTTTGTGTAGTGAATGGCGTATTGCCAATTTTTTGTTTATCTAAAGGCAAATTTCCTTTCAATTTTTTTTCTTAACTTCAGTAAAAGTAGCTTTACCATATCGATGGTGTGACTTAAGCCCTGGAGCATGGGCCTTCATAGAGGACAAGGAAGTTGACGGCCTTGCACTGCTGGTCACAGCTACAACATGTAGTTTTTGGCCTTGCTCTCCTGTCATGTGACAGCCCCCCATATTTTCTGTGGTCTTGAAGCAGTGTCACAAGCACCAATAGTGTAGCCAAGGTTCGGTTACAAAATTCACACACGTGCAGTCGTGCGCCCACAGAAAAAAATTTGAGAAAAAAAAGACAATTTAAAAAAAAAAAAATTTCAGCTCCAGAACTTGGGCCCAGAGCACAGATTGATGACGACTGGAGTTGGGCAGCACTATGTTGCATTGCCAACTTGCTAGATCTTGTGTGGCTAAGCCCAACACGCACAGACACACAGACAATATTAGACAAATAAAGAAATAATTTTTTTCAGCTCCAGAACTTGGGCCCAGAGCACATATTGATGACAACTGGAGTTGGGCAGCACTAGGTTGTGTTGCCGACTTGCTAGATCTTGTGCGGCTAAGCCTAACATGCACAAACAATTATTAGACAAAAAATAATGTAAAAAAAAATAAAAATTTCAGCTCCAGAACTTGGGCCCAGAGCACAGATTGATGACGACTGGAGTCGGGCAGCACTAGGTTGCATTGCCGACTTGCTAGATCTTGTGCTGCTAAGCCTAACACGCACAGACACACAGACAATTATTAGACAAAAAGTAATTTGTTTAAAAAATGTTTTCAACTCCAGAACTTGGGCCCAGAGCACAGATTGATGAAGACTGGAGTCAGGCAGCACTAGGTTGCATTGCTGACTTGCTAGATCTTGTGCAGCTAAGCCTAACACGCACAGACACACAGGCAATTATTAGACAAAAAGTAATTTGTTTAAAAAATGTTTTCAGCTCCAGAACTTGGGCCCAGAGCACAGATTGATGACGACTGGAGTCGGGCAGCACAAGGTTGCGTTACCGACTTGCTAGATCTTGTGCGGCTAAGCCTAACATGCACAGACACATAGACAATTATTAGACAAAAAAAGACAATTTAAAAAAAAAAATGTTCAGCTCCAGAACTTGGGCCCAGCGCACAGATTCATGACGACTGGAGTCGGGCAGCACTAGGTTGCAACTTGCTGTATATTGTGCGGCTAAGCCTAACATGCACACACACAGAAAATAAATTGACTATATATATATATTAGGGATGAGCGGGTTCGGATTTCTGAAATCCGAACCCCCCCGAGCTCCCCTGATCTGAGTCGTACCCGAGTCAGGCTCGACTTTTCCCGCCTGACTCGGATCTGAAATCAAGGCAAAACGTCATCATCCCGCCTTCTGGATCTCGCGGGTTTTGGATTCTATAAAAGGTCCCGCGTCTGCGCCATTTCTCACTCCGGCTGTGGACAGTGAAGAGGGAGGGTGGGAGCTAGGGCTGGCTGGGCTGTATTGTGCTGCTGTTGTCCATAGGGGCTGTGTCCACTCAGTTCATAAAGGCTGACTGGGCTGTGCTGGCATGCTGTTGTCCATAGGGGCTGGCTGGGCTGTGTTGTGCTGATGTCATAGGGGCTGGCTGGGCTGTGTTGTGCAGTCAGTTGTCCATACGGGCTGTGTCCACTCCAAAGTCTATAAGGGCTGGCTGGACTGTGTTGTGCAGTGTCCCATAAAGTCTGTAGTCCTAGAGGGGTGCTGTAGTGTTGTCCAGGGGGTGATCTGTGCATCAGGGGTGCACCCCCAAAGTGCCCTCCAAAATTTTTTTCTTCTGTGTTTGTGAATTGTGTGCGCAGTAGCCGCACATGCATCAACAAAGTAGCGCCAAGCGTGCGCCTGTGTCATAAATCAAGGGCCGGCTGGCTTTTCCGTTAAAGGGTGCTGTAACCCCCAAAGTGCACTCCAAACAATATAAAAAAATATTTTCTGTGTTTGTGAATTGTGTGTACTGTCGCGCACGTGCATCAACAAAGTAGCGCCAAGCGTGCGCCTGTGTCATAAGTAAAGGGCCGGCTGGCTTGACAGTTAAAGGGTGGTGTAACCCCCAAAGTGCACCCCAAACAAAATAAAAAATAATTTTCTGTGTTTGTGAATTGTGTGCACTGTGGCCGCACGTGCATCAACAAAGTAGCGCCAAGCGTGCACCTGTGTCATAAGTAAAGGGCCGGCTGGCTTGACCGTTAGAGGGTGCTGTAACCCCAAAAGTGCACTCCAAACAAAATAAAAAACTATTTTGTGTGTTTGTGAATTGTGTGCACTGTGGCTGCACATGCATCAACAAAGTAGCGCCAAGCGTGTGCCTGTATCATAAGTAAAGGGCCGGCTGGCTTGACCATTAAAGGGTGCTGAAACCCCCAAAGTGCACTCCAAACAAAATAAAAAAATCTTTTCTGTGTTTGTGAATTGTGTGCACTGTGGCTGCACGTGCATCAACAAAGGAGCAGCGCCAAGCGTGCGCCTGTGTCCCATAAGTAAAGGGCCCGCTGGCTTGTCCGTTAAAGGGTGGTGTAACCCCCAAAGTGCACTCCAAACAAAATAAAAAATTATTTTCTGTGTTTGTGAATTGTGTGCACTGTGGCCGCACGTGCATCAACAAAGAAGCGCCAAGCGTGTGCGCCTGTGTCATAAGTAGAGGCCCAGCTGGCTCATCTCTTAAAGGGTGTTGTAAGCCCCCAAAGTGCACTCCAACAAAAAAAACCCATTTTCTTCTGTGTTTGTCAATTGTGTGCACTGTACGTGCATCCTCAAAACAGCAGCGCCAAGCGTGCGTCTGTCTGTTAAAGGGTGGTGTAACCCTCATAGTGCACTCCACAAAAAATAAAACATTTTCTTCTGTGTTTGTGAATTGTCTGCACTGTACGTGTATCCTCAAAGCAGCAGCGCCAAGCGTGCGTCTGTCTGTTAACCCACAAAGTGCACTAGTCTCCAACAATAATAAAAAATTATTTTCTGTGGTTGTGTGCGCCTTAGCCGCACTTATATATCAATATAACACAAATTTTCTCCGATAAAAATAAAATAGGGAAAGATCAAGAACCACTTCCTCCTAGTGCTGAAGCTGCTGCCACTAGCCATGACATAGACGATAACATGCCATCAACGTCGTCTGCCAAGGCCGATGCCCAATGTCATAGTAGAGGGCATTTGCAATCCCAAATAACAAAGTTCAGGAAAATGACCTTAAAAAAACATTTCAATCATCTGAGGAGAAACGTAAACTTGCCAATAAGCCATTTACAACACGGAGTGGCAAGGAACGGCTAAGGGCTTTCCCTATGTTCATGACTAGTGGTTCAGCTTCACATGACGATGGAAGCCCTCATCCCGCTAAAAAAATCAAACGAGTTAAGTTGGCAAAATCACAGCGAAAACTGTGCGTTCTAAGAAGATATCACAAATCCCCAAGGAGAGTACAAGTGTGGTGGTGGTTGCGATGCCTGACCTTCCCAGCACTGGACGGGAAGAGGTGGCTCTTTCCACCATTTGTACGCCCTCTGCAAGTGCTGAAAGGAGCACCCACAGTCCACTTGCTGATATGCAAATTGAAGATGTCACTGTTGAAGTACAACAGGATGAGGATACTGGTGTAGCTGGCGCTGAGAATGAAGTTGGCGATGAGGATTCTGATGGTGATGTGGTATGTTTAAATCAGGCTCCAGGGGAGACAGTTGTTGTCCGTGGGATGAAAAAGTCCATCACGGTCATGCCTGGGCAGAAGACCAAACATTCCACCTCTTTGGTTTGGCAATATTTCTATCCAAATCCGGACAACAACTGTCTTGCCATATATACCATATGTAAAGGTGAAATAAGTAGGGGTAGGGACGTTAACCACCTAGGAGCATCCTCCCTTATACGTCACCTACAGCGCATTCAAAAAAAGTTACTGTCAAGTTCAGAAACTTTGGTTAAGACCGTAAGCAGTCCAGTGAAGTAGGAACACCACTACTTTTACTAAACAATTGACCCTCCAACAGTCCTTAGCGAGGAGGATGAAGTATGACAGCAGTCATCCTGAAGCACAACGTATAACTGAGGCCTTGACTGCTATGTTGGTGTTAGACGTGCGTCCGGTATCCGCCATTAGTGCAGTGGGATTTAGACAATTGATGGAGGTAGTGTGTCCCCGGTTCCAAATCTCGTCTAGATTCCACTTCACTAGGCAGGTGATACCGAGACTGTACAGAAACGTCAGAAAAAGTGTCCTCAGTGTCCTGAAAAATGCGGTTGTACCCAATGTCCACTTAACCACGGACATGTGGACAAGTGGAACAGATGTATCACCTTATGCAGCAACAACAGCAGTGTCACCAGTAGCAGCATCACAGAAACGCCAGCTCGTTCCAAGGCAGGCTACGCTGTGTATCACTGGTTTCAGTAAGAGGCACACCGCCGACAACCTCTTAGAGAAACTGAGGGAAATCATCGCCCAGTGGCTTACCCCACTTAGACTCTCCTGGGGATTTGTGATATCTGACAACGCCACCAATATTGTGTGGGCATTACATCTGGGCAAATTCCAGCATATCCCATGTTTTGCTCACAATAAATTTGGTGGTGCAGAATTTTCTGAAAAGCGACAGGGGCGTGCAGGAGACGCTTTGGGTGGCCCGAATAATTTCTGGCCACTTTCACCATTCAGCGACTGCGTGCTAAAGACTGGAGCGCCAGCAAACACTCTTGAACCTGCCCCACCATCGCCTGAAGCAAGAGGTGGTGACGCGGTGGAACTCAACCCTCTATATGCTTCAGAGGATGGAGGAGCCACCAGACATGATGCACATATGAAGCAGTCTGTGTTGCTAGCCATGGCAAGTGGAAGTTGAGAGACTTAAGGAGAGGTCAGGTCAGGGCCGGCCCTAAAGTTTCGCCAGGTACGTAGTTGAGTAAGGCGCCAGTCTGAGGAGGGCGCCACAGCCAGACATGCGCCATCACAGTTAGTTACAGAGTCACTGTTACTCACTCTGTCCCCTGCCTGCCCCTGACACTAACACCCATGACAGGACAAGAGCACCATTACCCAGCCAGCAGCATTGTGTGACACAGTGCCTTTATAACAACCTGTGCACCGAAAGCCAGGACAGGGCAGGGGCTTAGATTCCCCCTCCAGAGCACCACGAGCGCCAAGAGTTGAAGCAGCTTATTCGCCTCTGCTGCCTGTGTATGTGCTGGGGGCAGGCTGGTGAAGAGCAGTCTGCTGGGTCCATGCTGGCAGAAACGTGCCCTCAGGTGAGTGGGAAGTGTGGGTTGTGTGTATCCAGCAGCAGCAGTAGGGACTTGGAGGGGTAACATGGTGTCACACAGGAGGCCCCTACTACACTGACATGTAGCAGCACATTGGGTGCTGATATTTTTGTCCCCCTCCTCTCTCTCCTTCTGCCTCTCTTGTTCTCTCTCTCTACTTAAATACCTTGCACCTGTCTACAGTCTTTCTCCCCTTTGTTTTTGCCCCCATTTGACTTCCTTCTCTCTCCCGGGGCACTGGGCATGCCTCCAGCGTAATCAAAAATGGGGTGTGGCTTGTGGGTATGGCTTTTCCCATGAGACCACGCCCCCTTAATTTTTATCAGCACACCTGGGGGCAGAAATATATTTTCGCATAACAAAAAATAGGGCTCAGGCCAGCCCTGGGTGAGGTAGAAAGACTGAGGGGCCTATGTATCAAGCTGTTTTTTACATAAAATTATGCACAAACTGCAGTTTATGCATATTTTCATGTATTGCTCCTATGTACTAATGGCAAAATGCAGGAGATTTCACAGAATTCTCTGGCAAAGTGTTATTAGCACTGCAGATCGCAGCCTCCATTATTATCAATGAGGACTATGACCTGACCCATATGTACTAAACTTCAAAAGAGAAACTTTTTGGAGTTTAGCCCCGGTAGTTTACACCAACTTCAGATATTTGATCTCTCTCTCCCAGCCCCCGGCCAACTTCGGAAGCTGACACTATGCGTATGCGCAGTGTCAGCTTCCCCCGGAGAAGTCTTTCAGTTCTGTGAAACACTACTACTGTACAATTTGCCGGGGACCACACAGCTGATCACTGGGGCTGTCTCCCGACTCTGCTCTGCCTGTCCAATTGCTCTGCCTACTCCAATTGCCCCTTAGTAAATTTATGTGAAACTAAAATAATGTGAAAAGGGTGTGAAAACACCCTTTTTCACTTTATTTTTGTAAAAATAATGTTAATAAATAGAGCCCTCAGTCTATTAAAGAGTTGTGACAGACTAATAAAAGTAGGTAGCTATAATTCTTTTTAAGTGACCTAACATTTAAGTCTCAGTTGGTGGCATAAGTGCAGAGAATGCATCTAAATGTAATCTCTCACTGTCAAAATCCATAAAGCGTCTAGGGACCTAGGTGACTCCCGGCCATCTACTTTAAATTTTCATACCAGAACTTCTACTTACTAATATCAGTCACTGAACTGCTCAAAATATAAGTGGGATGTTAATTTGCCAAACCATTTGGCATGACAAGGTGTATGTTATGTATTCACAGGAGACATGTGGGGTCACATCCCCACTCCCATTTGCAACCATGCCCCCTCCCTAGTCATGGTGGCTTCCTTGTTTTTTTTTCTGGATCCGCCACTGGCTGCCACCACCACACTCCTACCTGCATCTGCCAGTCCGCTACCCACTACCACCACAACCACAGGGGGGGAGTGCGGTACGGACTGGTGGTGGCAGTATTTTGGTCCAGTCCATCGGACTGTCCTCTCTTGTCTACCCAGAATGCCAGTAGGAGCACAGTGTGATTGCTGGACAGGTAAGGAGGGAGAGTTTGCAGAGCTGCGCATCTTGGTCCCAATTTTTTGTTTTGGTGGAGGAGGGGGGTGTCTCCATGCTTTACAGCACTGGGTGACACCAACCTTAGTGATGCCTCTGCCTGGGATTGCCCCGGGCTACCAGCCCAAGCTTGGGGTGCCCTGGAGAGGGGGACCCCTTTATTGGGGGGATCCCCAGGGATTCCCGGCCTGGGCTGACTAGTGGTCAGGGTTAATGCTTTTGACGGGGGACTCCGTAAAAGGGTTCCCCTGGCTGTGGCATTATCCCCCTGCTACAAAGAGTATTGTTCTGGTTATGGAAAATACAGGGGACCTACTCTTTTTGTCTCCTGTATTTCCAAAACCAGGACTGCCTCACTGAGCCCAGTACTGGCTTTGCTAAATACAGGGGATCCCTATATCTTTTGTCCCCTGTATTTTGACAACCAGGACTGGCTCAGAAAAGACTGGTGCTGGTTGGGCTAAATACAGGGGACCCATACATCATTTGTCCCCTGTATTTTAACAACCAGGACCGGCAGTGAAAAGCCTGGGGCTGGTTGTGCTTTAGCACCCCTTTACATAATCAACCAACACCCACCGTCCAGGGGTGCCGGGGATAGCCCTGGGCTATCAGCCTAGGCCTGGGTGCCCTGGAGAGGGGGACCCTTTTATGGGGGCGGTCCCCAGGGATCGCCGACCTATCTACAGATTGCAAAAAGGAGAAGGATACCTAGCATCCCTCGCTGGAACTCTGTATTCAAACCACAGAAGCAAAGGGTTTGCAGTAGGGTTGTGCATAGATCTCCTTCAGTTAATGTGCCTGGAACACAAGTAAAGGGGTTGGGTATGGAATGTCGGCAGTTGAGATCCAAGCGGTCAGAATCCTATCTCTGTCACCCCAACACTTGTTGGTTGGTATGCTAACCCTCCCTCTCTCCCTACCCTAACCCTCCCTCTTTGGTGCCTAACCTTTACCTCCTCATCTAGTGCCTGAACCTAACCTCCCCTTCCCTGCACCCTAAACCTAAGCCTCTCCGCTAAGTGCCTAACCCTAAGCCCAGTGGCAGACACGTCCATTGTCTCCCATGTTATGTGCGGAGGGTGCAGGGTTGGTCCCAGGGGAGGAGCCAGCCCACAGTAAATAGCCACACACTGTAAGTGTTAGAGAGAAGGGCTGTATGGTGGTAGGAGGTAGAAAAACCGGAAAGGGGATGATCTCCATCCAGACACTGACCGTGGTAACCCTAGGTTGTGGCTACACTACACCCCCTATAGGGTGATGTCCCTATGTGGTTCCTCTGATTGAATGGCCCTTGAGCAGGCCCAGCGCCCCCTAGTGCATAACCATAACCTCTCACCTGTAGTCTAGTCCTAACCCTCCCCCTAGTGCATAACCCTAACCTCCTGTCCCGTAGCCTAACCCCCCCCCTAGTGCATAACCCTGACTCTCCCCACCCATATTCTTTTCTTTCACTGCCGGTCTGCACAGAATGCTAATATTGCTGATGTCTACATTGTGGACATGTCGACATTCTGTGCCTGTCGACATTTTTAATGTCAACATCATAACTGTTAACATTTTGAATATTGACATTGTAAATGTCAATATTATGACTACATGCCCACTAGACACAAGTAACAGGATCGTAATAATCTGGCAACCCGATATCCAGTGTGCCAGATTAATATAGCCTCTGAGGAATGCCTAGTGCCAATGATGATGATAGCACAAAGAGTGCTATGCGCTTTATGCATGTAGAAGCCAGACATGTCTATTTGTATATAAAATGCTTAAGTGTCATACACAGTTACAAATATACAGTATGATAACCCCTGCCATATCGGAATTGGTATGAAATACCGTCGGCCGCCTGGCCGGCGGTTCGATTCCCGTCAGCGGCAGCCCGACAGGAGCAGAGTGCGATGCAGTGGAAGCCCGACAGCGCTTGAAATCCCGATCGTGGATATGTAAGTATTTACTAACCTAACCTAACCCCCCTAACCCTAACCCTCCTTAGGGGTGCCTAACCCTAACTTCCCCCCCAAGTGCCTAACCCTAATCCCCCCTCTAAGTGCCTAACCCTAACCACCCCCTTCCCCGCTGCCTAAACCTAAGTCCCCCGGGGGGGTGCCTAATCCTAAGTCCCCCCCAGGGGTGCCTAACGCTAACCTTCCCTCCCCCTGGCCTAACCCTAACCCTCCCGGGGGGGTGCCTAACCCTAAGTCCCCCCCGGGAGCCCTAAACCTAACCCACCCCCCCGTGGCTGTCCGCTCGCGGCGCCCGGCATCACTACGATCGTGATGCCGGGCGCCGGTCTCCCGGCGTCGGGGAAATGCGGGCGTCTACATCTAGACGCCCGGCATTTCACCCTTGCCGGGATAAGACAGTCGGGAAGCCGGCTGCCGTTATTTAGGCAGTCGGCTTCCTGATTGCCTCCCGCCATATCAAAGCACTCCTCCTAATAGCATGAATCTTATCAGTACACTGCACAAGCATCAGTTACTTCTATATACAAATTGTACAGATTAATAAAGTAAGGGCTGACAGGGCCGCCAAGAGCCAAGGCGGGCCCCAGTAATAGGGGGCATGGCCTAATCTCGGGAGGCGTGGCCACGCCCCCTTGCCGAAAAAGAAATAAATAAAAAAGATTTGCAGCGCCGCGGAGTGACACTGCGCGCCGGGGAGGGGGGCTGCGCGCCAGGGAGGGGGGCGCTCTGAGCCCCCTCAGCCCGACGCAAAGCCAGGGGGGGCACGATTAGTGTGATCGCTCCCCCGCACAGGCTAAGGAGACTGCTGTGGCTGCTGATCAGCAGCCACGAGCAGTCTCCAAATGCAGCTCAGCACACGCTGTGTGCTGGGCTGCTGTGAGGAAGGGGGGGGGGGCAGCGTCGGACCCGGGCCCCTGCCGGGCCCCTCAGGAAGCCCGGGCCCGGGTAATCTGTACCCGCTCAACCCCCTCTCGGCGCCCCTGAGGGCTGATGATTAAAATGAGCACTGTTTTTCTCGAGCACAGTAATAAACAGCAGCATCTTCAAAAGTAATATTGTTAATTACCAAATACAATGTGCTGTTTACATTATTTCTAAATAATTGAAATCTTTCTCGAAATGTATTTGTTAACCGACCATTTTCAGAACCGGGATTTATATAACCCATGTACACAGGTTCCTTTCCTGGAGTATGTTGGACCCAAGAAAACAGACTTGACTCCTGTAAAAATAATTAAAGAAAGATGGCACATTATTGTATGAATGTAACTTTATTGTATTAAGGGCTAGTTTCTAGCCACACAGCAGAGATTATCTTACCCATGTAGAGGAGCAGGAGGCAATGGCTGACCAGCAACATAGAGATGTCCTAGTACAGTATACAGTAAACTTCTTCTTACTTTTCCTATTGAGAAAGATCTGAAGCCTTAGAGTTAGAACCGCATAGTGTCACATGACCAGAATCAGCACTATGCTGCCCACACACTGATGGTCTCCTTTGTGTCAGAAAACTGGAAGGCACATTGTTCAACACTTATAAAACCAGTGCAGCTGTTGAAACCTTCATGGTTTCATGTACTGTTAAATAATTAATACATTTAAAGTGACTCCTCAAAACAAGTACATAGTTACGTGGGAATCGGTATGTATTACCGCCGGACTTACGCCCGGCGGATGAAATCCCGACGCCGGAAGGCTGGCAGATGAAGAGTAAAGTATTGTTAGTTTTGGGGAAATCAGCCTGACACCCCCCAAATGATGCTCTGACATGGGGGTTCACTATGGTACCCCCCGATTTGGCTTGCTGAAGGTATTTGCTGTTTTTAAATGGGCTCAATATCTGCTAAATAGCGTTTTTCTATACCTGATGCAGAATAGTATTTAGGAGTTTTTTTCCAGAAAAAAAGTTATCCCAGCAAATTTGGGGTACTTGAAAATGGGGGTCAGCATATTTAAAGTTGAAAAAATCGTGAAAAATCTACCTTCCGCAAACACCTGCAATCAAAAACACACTTGGAGCATACTTGGGGACCCCCCCAGAGTCAAGTTCGCTAGTTTTTAAGTTTGTACCCCAACATTTTTTTTTTGCCCCCTTTTTCAAAGTCAATTTTTGGGGTGTCCTTAACTTTTTTTTTTGACACAGATTACCTTTGAGGGACTGTCTGAAGGCTGCACGGGGGTTCCCGCAATGTTGCACCCCAAAACCCCAATCCTGCACTTTTTTCCGCCTGCCATTCATAGGCGATACTTTACCGCATATTACATTGCGACGCTCTCTGCATTATATGGCACTTACTGCGATGCTCTCTGCATTATATGGTGCTCACTGTGATGCTCTCTGCATTAAATGGCACTTACTGTGACGCTCTCTGCATTATATGATGTTCACTGTGATTTTATCTGTATTATATGGTGCTTATGGCAATGTTCTCTGCATGATATTGCACATACTGCAACGCTCTCTTCATTACATGGCACTTACTGCGATGCTCTTTGCATTATATGACACTTACTGCGATGCTCTCTGCATTATATGACGCTCACTGTGACGCTCTCTGTATTATATGGTGCTCACTGTGATGCTCTCTGCAATATATGGTGCTTAAGGCAATGCTCTCTGCATTATATGGCACTTACGGTGATGCTCTCTGCATTATATGGTACTTACTGCGACACTCTCTGCCTTATATGGCACTGCGATGCTCTCTGCATTACATGGCACTTACTGCGATGCTCTCTGCATTATAAGGCACGTACTGAGATGCTCTCTGCATTATATGGCACTTACTGCGATGCTCTTTGCATTATATGACACTTACTGCGATGCTCTTTGCATTATATGGCACTTGTTGCAATGCTCTCTGCATTATATGGCACTTGCTGCGATGCTCTTTGCATTATATGACACTTACTGCGATGCTCTTTGCATTATATGACACCTACTGCGATGCTTTCTGCATTATATGATGCTCACTGTGACGCTCTCTGTATTATATGGAGCGTACTGTGATGCTCTCTGCAATATATGGTGCTTAAGGCAATGCTCTCTGCATTATATGGCACTTACGGTGATGCTCTTTGCATTATATGGCACTTACTGCGACACTCTCTGCATTATATGGCACTTACTGCGACACTCTCTGCATTATATGGCACTTACTGTGATTCTCTCTGCATTATATGGCACTTACTGCGACGCTCTCTGCATTATATGGCGCTTGCTGCGACACTCTCTACATTATATGGCACTTACTGTGATTCTCTCTGCATTATATTGCAATTACTGTGATGCTCTCTGCATTATATGGCACTTACTGCGACGCTCTCTGCATTATATGGCACTTACTGCGACGCTCTCTGCATTATATGGCACTTATGGTGATGCTCTCTGCATTATATGGTTTTTACTGAGAGAGAAGGGCTGTATGGTTGTAGGAGGAAGAAAAAACGGAAAGGGGATGATCTCCATCCAGACACAGACCGTGGTAACCCTAGGTTGTGGCTACACTACACCCCCTATAGGGTGATGTCCCTATGTGGTTCCTCTGATTGAATGGCCCTTGAGCAGGCCCAGCGCCCCCTAGTGCATAACCATAACCTCTCACCTGTAGTCTAGTCCTAACCCTCCCCCTAGTGCATAACCCTAACCTCCTGTCCCGTAGCCTAACCCCCCCCCCCCTAGTGCACCCTGACTCTCCCCACCCATAGCCTTTTCTTCCACTGCCGGTCTGCACAGAATGCTAATATTGCAGATGTCTACATTGTGGACATGTCGACATTCTGTGCCTGTCGACATTATTAATGTCAACTTCATAACTGTTAACATTTTAAATATTGACATTGTAAATGTCAATATTATGACTACATGCCCACTAGACACAGGTAACAGGATCGTAATAATCTGGCAACCCGATATCCAGTGTGCCAGATTAATATAGCCTCTGAGGAATGCCTAGTGCCAATGATGATGATAACACAAAGAGGCTTTCCCTGTGTCTATGCGCTTTATGCATGTAGAAGCCAGACATGTTTATTTATATATTAAATGCTGAAGTGTCATACACAGTTACAAATATACAGTATGATAACCCCTGCCATATCAAAGCACTCCTCCTAATAGCATAAATCTTATCAGTACACTGCACAAGCATCAGTTACTTCTATATACAAATTGTACAGATTAATAGAGTAAGGGCTGATGAATAAAATGAGCACTGTGTTTCTCGAGCACAGTAATAAACAGCAGCATCTTCAAAAGTAATTTTTTTAATTACCAAATACAATGTGCTGTTTACATTATTTCTAAATAATTGAAATCTTTCTCGAAATGTGTTTGTTAACCGACCATTTTCAGAACCGGGATTTATATAACCCATGTACACAGGTTCCTTCCCTGGAGTATGTTGGACCCAAGAAAACAAATACTGAGTAAACTCATTTTCTGATGCTTTACAAGTTAATTGGACTTGATCACCATATTCTCCAGTCTCTGTCACTGGCTGGACCAATATAGTCTGAGACTTGACTCCTGTAAAAATAATTAAAGAAAGATGGCACATTATTGTATGAATGTAACTTTATTGTATTAAGGGCTAGTTTCTAGCCACACAGCAGAGATTATCTTACCCATGTAGAGGAGCAGGAGGCAATGGCTGACCAGCAACATAGAGATGTCCTAGTACAGTATACAGTAAACTTCTTCTTACTTTTCCTATTGAGAAAGATCTGAAGCCTTAAGCTGGCCACACACTAGACCAACTTACATCCAACCAGCCAACTTGTTGATTGGTTGGAATGAAAATCTGGTAAGGAATGGGAGTAAATGATGATCAGCAATTTGCTCCTAAATGCCAGAAAACAGATGATAATGGCCATCAGACATGTTTGTTAAATGTTTGATCTAAACTATTTGTTCAAACAACAGTTTTTGTCCATTTTCCAGCATTTAGGAGCAAATTGCTGATTGTCATTTGCTTCCATACCTTACCAGATTTTCATTCCAACCGATCAACTAGAAGGCTGGTTGGACAGATAATCTTTAGATGTGTGGCCAGCTTTAGAGGTAGAACCGCATAGTGTCACATGACCAGAATCAGCACTATGATGCCCACACACTGATGGTTTCCTTTGTGTCAGAAAACTGGAAGGCACATTGTTCAACACTTATAAAACCAGTGCAGCTGTTGAAACCTTCATGGTTTCATGTACTGTTAAATAATTAATACATTTAAAGTGACTCCTCAAAACAAGTACATAGTTATGTGGGAATCGGTATGTATTACCGCCGGACTTACGCCCGTCGGATGAAATCCCGACGCCGGAAGGCTGGCAGATGAAGAGTAAAGTACTGTTAGTTTTGTGGAAATCAGCCTGACACCCCCCAAATGATGCTCTGACATGGGGGTTCACTATGGTACCCCCCGATTTGGCTTGCTGAAGGTATTTGCTGTTTTTAAATGGGCTCAATATCTGCTAAATAGCGTTTTTCTATACCTGATGCAGAATAGTATTTAGGAGTTTTTTTCCAGAAAAAAAGTTATCCCAGCAAATTTGGGGTACTTGAAAATGGGGGTCAGCATATTTAAAGTTGAAAAAATCGTGAAAAATCTACCCGCCGCAAACACCTGCAATCAAAAACACACTTGGAGCATACTTGGGGACCCCCCCAGAGTCAAGTTCGCTAGTTTTTAAGTTTGTACCCCAACATTTTTTTTTTGCCCCCTTTTTCAAAGTAAATTTTTGGGGTGTCCTTAAGTTATATTTTCTGACACAGATTACCTTTGAGGGACTGTCTGAAGGCTGCACGGGGGTTCCCGCAATGTTGCACCCCAAAACCCCAATCCTGCACTTTTTTCCGCCTGCCATTCATAGGCGATACTTTACCGCATATTACATTGCGACGCTCTCTGCATTATATGGCACTTGCTGCGATGCTCTCTGCATTATATGGCGCTCACTGTGATGCTCTCTGCATTATATGGCACTTACTGTGACGCTCTCTGCATTATATGATGTTCACTGTGATTTTATCTGTATTATATGGTGCTTATGGCGATGTTCTCTGCATGATATTGCACATACTGCGACGCTCTCTTCATTACATGGCACTTACTGCGATGCTCTTTGCATTATATGACACTTACTGCGATGCTCTCTGCATTATATGACGCTCACTGTGACGCTCTCTGTATTATATGGTGCTTACTGTGATGCTCTCTGCAATATATGGTGCTTAAGGCAATGCTCTCTGCATTATATGGCACTTACGGTGATGCTCTCTGCAGTATATGGCACTTACTGTGACACTCTCTGCCTTATATGGCACTGCGATGCTCTCTGCATTACATGGCACTTACTGTGACGCTCTCTGCATTATATAGCACTTACTGCGATGCTCTCTGCATTACATGGCACTTACTGTGATGCTCTCTGCATTATAAGGCACGTACTGCGATGCTCTCTGCATTATATGGCACTTACTGCGATGCTGTTTGCATTATATGACACTTACTGCGATGCTCTTTGCATTATATGGCACTTGCTGCAATGCTCTCTGCATTATATGGCACTTACTGCGATGCTCTTTGCATTATATGACATTTACTGCGATGCTCTTTGCATTATATGACATCTACTGCGATGCTCTCTGCATTATATGACGCTCACTGTGACGCTCTCTGTATTATATGGAGCTTACTGTGATGCTCTCTGCAATATATGGTGCTTAAGGCAATGCTCTCTGCATTATATGGCACTTACGGTGATGCTCTTTGCATTATATGGCACTTACTGCGACACTCTCTGCATTATATGGCACTTACTGCGGTACTCTCTGCATTATATGGCACTTACTGTGATTCTCTCTGCATTATATGGCACTTACTGCGACGCTCTCTGCATTATATGGCGCTTGCTGCGTCACTCTCTACATTATATGGCACTTACTGTGATTCTCTCTGCATTATATTGCAATTACTGTGATGCTCTCTGCATTATATGGCACTTACTGTGATGCTCTCTGCATTATATGGCACTTACTGCGACGCTCTCTGCATTACATGGCACTTACTGCGACGCTCTCTGCATTATATGGCACTTACTGCGACACTCTCTGCATTATATGGCACTTACTGCGATTCTCTCTGCATTATATGGCACTTATGGTGATGCTCTCTGCATTATATGGTACTTACTGCGATTCTCTCTGCATTATATGGTTCTTACTGAGACGCTCTCTGCATTATATGGTTCTTACTGAGATGCTCTCTGCATTATATGGCTATTACTACAACGCTCTCTGCATTTTATGGCGCTCACTGAAGCTCTCTGTATTATATGGTGCTTACTATGACACTCTCTGCATTATATGGCACTTATGGTGATGCTCTCTGCATTATATGGCACTTACTGCGATTCTCTCTGCATTATATGGCACTTATGGTGATGCTCTCTGCATTATATGGTACTTACTGCGATTCTCTCTGCATTATATGGTTCTTACTGAGACGCTCTCTGCATTATATGGTTCTTACTGAGATGCTCTCTGCATTATATGGCTATTACTACAACGCTCTCTGCATTTTATGGCGCTCACTGAAGCTCTCTGTATTAAATGGTGCTTAATATGACACTCTCTGCATTATATGGCACTTATGGCAATGCTCTCTGCATTATATGGCACTTACTGTGATGCTCTCTGCATTATATGGCACTTACTGCGACGCTCTCTGCATTATATGGCACTTACTGCGACGCTCTCTGCATTATATGGCACTTATGGTGATGCTCTCTGCATTATATGGTTCTTACTGAGAGAGAAGGGCTGTATGGTTGTAGGAGGAAGAAAAAACGGAAAGGGGATGATCTCCATCCAGACACAGACCGTGGTAACCCTAGGTTGTGGCTACACTACGCCACCTACAGGGTGATATCCCTATGTGGTTCCTCTGATTGAATGGCCCTTGAGCAGGCCCAGCGCCCCCTAGTGCATAACCATAACCTCTCACCTATAGTCTAGTCCTAACCCTCCCCCTAGTGCATAGCCCTAACCTCCTGTCCCGTAGCCTAACCCCCCCCCCCCTAGTGCACCCTGACTCTCCCCACCCATAGCCTTTTCTTCCACTGCCGGTCTGCACAGAATGCTAATATTGCAGATGTCTACATTGTGGACATGTCGACATTCTGTGCCTGTCGACATTATTAATGTCAACATCATAACTGTTAACATTTTGAATATTGACATTGTAAATGTCAATATTATGACTACATGCCCACTAGACACAAGTAACAGGATCGTAATAATCTGGCAACGCGATATCCAGTGTGCCAGATTAATATAGCCTCTGAGGAATGCCTAGTGCCAATGATGATGATAACACAAAGAGGCTTTCCCTGTGTCTATGCGCTTTATGCATGTAGAAGCCAGACATGTTTATTTATATATTAAATGCTGAAGTGTCATACACAGTTACAAATATACAGTATGATAACCCCTGCCATATCAAAGCACTCCTCCTAATAGCATAAATCTTATCAGTACACTGCACAAGCATCAGTTACTTCTATATACAAATTGTACAGATTAATAGAGTAAGGGCTGATGATTAAAATGAGCACTGTGTATACCGAGCACAGTAATAAACAGCAGCATCTTCAAAAGTAATTTTTTTAATTACCAAATACAATGTGCTGTTTACATTATTTCTAAATAATTGAAATCTTTCTCGAAATGTGTTTGTTAACCGACCATTTTCAGAACCGGGATTTATATAACCCATGTACACAGGTTCCTTTCCTGGAGTATGTTGGACCCAAGAAAACAAATACTGAGTAAACTCATTTTCTGATGCTTTACAAGTTAATTGGACTTGATCACCATATTCTCCAGTCTCTGTCACTGGCTGGACCAATATAGTCTGAGACTTGACTCCTGTAAAAATAATTAAAGAAAGATGGCACATTATTGTATGAATGTAACTTTATTGTATTAAGGGCTAGTTTCTAGCCACACAGCAGAGATTATCTTACCCATGTAGAGGAGCAGGAGGCAATGGCTGACCAGCAACATAGAGATGTCCTAGTACAGTATACAGTAAACTTCTTCTTACTTTTCCTATTGAGAAAGATCTGAAGCCTTAGAGTTAGAACCGCATAGTGTCACATGACCAGAATCAGCACTATGCTGCCCACACACTGATGGTTTCCTTTGTGTCAGAAAACTGGAAGGCACATTGTTCAACACTTATAAAACCAGTGCAGCTGTTGAAACCTTCATGGTTTCATGTACTGTTAAATAATTAATACATTTAAAGTGACTCCTCAAAACAAGTACATAGATATGTGGGAATCGGTATGTATTACCGCCGGACTTACGCCCGGCGGATGAAATCCCGACGCCGGAAGGCTGGCAGATGAAGAGTAAAGTACTGTTAGTTTTGGGGAAATCAGCCTGACACCCCCCAAATGATGCTCTGACATGGGGGTTCACTATGGTACCCCCCGATTTGGCTTGCTGAAGGTATTTGCTGTTTTTAAATGGGCTCAATATCTGCTAAATAGCGTTTTTCTATACCTGATGCAGAATAGTATTTAGGAGTTTTTTTCCAGAAAAAAAGTTATCCCAGCAAATTTGGGGTACTTGAAAATGGGGGTCAGCATATTTAAAGTTGAAAAAATCGTGAAAAATCTACCCGCCGCTCTACCCGCCGCAAACACCTGCAATCAAAAACACACTTGGAGCATACTTGGGGACCCCCCCAGAGTCAAGTTCGCTAGTTTTTAAGTTTGTACCCCAACATTTTTTTTTTGCCCCCTTTTTCAAAGTCAATTTTTGGGGTGTCCTTAAGTTTTTTTTTTTGACACAGATTACCTTTGAGGGACTGTCTGAAGGCTGCACGGGGGTTCCCGCAATGTTGCACCCCAAAACCCCAATCCTGCACTTTTTTCCGCCTACCATTCATAGGCGATACTTTACCGCCTATTACATTGCATTGACCTTCCGCCTAGGTAGAAAGTCTTTCAAAATTGAATACGGGGTATAATCAAAACAGGCGACAATGACGTTATTGGTGGTAACTTAACGCGGATTTGGACTTAACGCTTCAAATTGAATGTGGGCCTAAGCTAAGTAAGTACTCTAACCCTCCCCTCCCCCCCCTAACCCTAACCTCCACCGGTAGTGCATGACCCTAACCCCCCCTTCCCCTAGCCTAACACTAACCCTCCCGAGGGGTGCCTACCCTAACCTAACCCTCACTCCTCGCGACTTTGAGCTACTGACGCCAGGCTTACATACGTTCAGTATGCTGGGCATTGGGACTGCTATTCTCTCTGCATTATATGGCACTTACTGCGACGCTCTCTGCATTATATGGCACTTACTGCGATGCTCTCTGCATTATATGGCACTTACTGCAACGCTCTCTGCATTATATGGCACTTACTGTGATTCTCTCTACATTATATGGCAATTACTGTGATGCTCTCTGCATTATATGGCACTTACTGTGATACTCTCTGCATTACATGGCACTTACTGTGATGCTCTCTGCATTACATAGCACTTACTGCGACGCTCTCTGCATTACATGGCACTTACTGCGATGCTCTCTGCATTATATGGCACTTACTGCGACGCTCTCTGCACGATATGGCACTTACTGCAATTCTCTCTGCATTATATGGCAATTACTGTGATGCTCTCTGCATTATATGGCACTTACTGTGATGCTCTCTGCATTATATGGCACTTACTGCGACGCTCTCTGCATTATATGGCACTTACTGCGATGCTCTCTGCATTATATGGCACTTACTGCGACGCTCTCTGCATTATATGGCACTTACTGTGATTCTCTCTACATTATATGGCAATTACTGTGATGCTCTCTGCATTATATGGCACTTACTGTGATACTCTCTGCATTATATGGCACTTACTGCAATTCTCTCTGCATTATATGGTTCCTACTGAGACGCTCTCTGCATTATATGGCACTTACTGTGATTCTCTCTACATTATATGGCAATTACTGTGATGCTCTCTGCATTATATGGCACTTACTGTGATTCTCTCTGCATTATATGGTACTTACTGCGATTCTCTCTGCATTATATGGTTCCTACTGAGACGCTCTCTGCATTATATGGTTCTTACTGAGATGCTCTCTGCATTATATGGCTATTACTAAAATGCTCTCTGCATTTTATGGCGCTCACTGAAGCTCTCTGTATTAAATGGTGCTTACTATGACACTCTCTGCATTATATGGCACTTATGGCGATGCTCTCTGCATTATATGGCAATTACTGTGATGCTCTCTGCATTATATGGCACTTACTGTGATGCTCTCTGCATTATATGGCACTGACTGCGACGCTCTCTGCATTATATGGCACTTACTGCGACGCTCTCTGCATTATATGGCACTTATAGTGATGCTCTCTGCATTGTATGGTTCTTACTGAGACGCTCTCTGCATTATATGACTATTACTACAACGCTCTCTGCATTTTATGGTGCTCACTGAAGCTCTCTGTATTATATGGTGCTTACTATGATGCTCTCTGCATTATATGGCACTTATGCCGATGCTCTCTGCATTATATGGCACTTACTGCGATGCTCTCTGCAATGTATGCCACTTACTGCCAGGGCTGCCATCAGAAATTGTGGGGCCCAGGACTGACAAAATAGGCAGGGCCCCCCCCATTTAGTTCAGAAACTGTGAGCCGGAAGATGGCGCGGACTGCAGTGAATGGCAGGTACAGCTCTTACCACGCCCAGGCGATCCCGGCCTGTGTGGCCGCAAACCACTCCTTGTGGCCCTGTATATCAATATGCTACTGCCATTGCATCATATGTGCCTGGTTTGCTGCTGCCAGGTGTATGCAGTGCCCCCTAAAGTAGTACCCCTTATGCAGTGCCCCCTAAAGTAGTACCCCTTATGCAGTGCCCACTAAAGTAGTACCCCTTATGCAGTGCCCCCTAAAGTAGTGCCCCTTATGCAGTGCCCCCTAAAATAGTGCCCATTATGCAGTGCCCCTTAAAGTAATGCTCCTTATGCAGTGCCCCCTAAAGTAGTGACCCTTATGCAGTGCCTTTAAAGTAGTACCCCTTATGCAGTGCCCACTAAAGTAGTACCCCTTATGCAGTGCCCACTAAAGTAATTCCCCTTATGCAGTGTACCCTAAAGTAGTACCCCTTATGCAGTTCCCACTAAAGTAATGCCCCTTATGCAGTGCTCCCTAAATAGTGCCCCTTAGGCAGTGCTGACTAAAGTAGTGCCCCTGTGGTTTTGTCCCATAAGCAGGCCCCCAGCCCAGTAACTCACCATGCTCCCGCTGCCGCACCACCGCTGCCTCTCTGATTCGGACGATGCGCAGGGCAGGCTCGCTCCTCACATCACTGGCATGAACGCTTCAGAGGCCAGCGTTCCCAGTGATTCACTGCGCGGGTGACATCATGACGTCACCCGCGCAATGCATCTCTGGGAATGCTGGCCTCGCGCTTCAGAGGCCAGCGTTCCCAGTTCACAGATACATGCATCGGCTGCTGATGCAGCAGCAGCGGTGGGTTGGGGCGTAGGACAGAAGGCCCCTTTAGTTTGCTTCGGTGGTAGCAGCAGGCAGGTGGTTGGAGTTGGCCGGGCCCCCCTTCTCTGTTGGAGTGCCCAGGCCTGGTACAGTAGTCCCCACAGTCCCTGCTTACTGCAACGCTTTCTTCATTATATGGCACGTACTGCGATTCTCTGCATTATATGGCACTTACTGCAACCCTTTCTGCATTATATGGCTACTTACTGTGATGCTCTCTGAATTATATGGCACTTACTGCGACGCTCTCTGCATTATATGGCACTTACTGTGATGCTCTATGCATTTTATGGCACTTACTGTGACGCTTTCTGCATTATATTGTGCTTACTGTGACACTCTCTGCATTATATGGCACTTACTGCGATGCTCTCTGCATTATATGGCACTTAGGCCACTGATAAACAGAGTGGCAGAACACCTCAGGAACATTTCAAACAAATCTGACAACCACAACGTCCCAATACACTTCCAGGATAAACACCAAAGCAACCCCAAAGATTTAAAATTCACAGGCATGAAAACCATCAAAAAAAAACGGAGAGGAGGCAACATTATCAAACTACTCAACAAAGAAGAACTTAAGTGGATGTTCACAGTTCGCACTTTCACACCACACGGCCTCAACATTGATAACGAAATAAAGTCAGTCATCTCCAAATAAACACACCACAAACCCTACGCTTATTATCATCAACAACACACCGACCCAGAGGAACACAACACCTGCCACCCACCATCACCAACACCACCACCCGCCATCACCCACCATACCACCAGATACACCACCACTAAACACACCACTCACCCACAATCAGTACACCCCGTGACTAACTACCACCACTAACACCACTACCCCCAAGGCACCACATAACCTCCCACACCCCCCGACAACACCACTCCACATAATAAGACACCATGACCAAACCCAGACACAACACCAATGATCCCAAGCACCCTAGATCAGCCACCATACAGACTATTTAACCAACACAACTCAGCACACCACGCAAACACGCAATCAGTCACAACCACAGACACCACCTGAACCCCAATTGTACACCACCACTACAGACACAACACAACTAGACCCACATGACAGATGAAACAGACACGCCCATATTCCATCACAGATGACGGACACAACCCGGCAGCACACTCCACATAGACACCGATAGGGCACACATACGAACTCCCAACAGCACGTACAAACCCGACACCACGTCTCCTTAAACACATCACACATTTTAAAACAACCCCCACAATAAAACCCCACGCCCACATACATATCAACTCACACCACGCCAGTCGGCCTAGCGACACCGCCGCCCACCGACCACTCCGCCCGCTTGGCACATGCCCGCCATCAAAGCAACCCGATTCATGGCACTATCACAATCCCCACATACCCGTCGTAACCCACAGCCTCGCTACCAAGCACAGCGACACTTCCCCTTACCCCGACACACACCATGACATGCAAACCTACGTCACCGCTCAGACACGCCCCCACAACCATCACACCACCCATGGCCTCCATCGGCTTCCCCTTACCCCGACACACACCACTACATGCCAACCCATGTTATCGTTCAGACACGCCCCCACACACGTTACACCATCCATGGCCCCCATCAGCTCCACACACACATATCCACACTTCCCGATCAGAGAGCAGTCACCCACACCTACACTTATAACTGAATGCACAGTCCTCAAGCAGCCCTGCACACGCCCACACATCCACACCGCCTGATTGGATATCTGCCACCCACACCCACACCAATCCACACAACCGAACTCAACACTCCCACACGCTTCTGATTGGACCAAAGACAACAGCTGACCAATTAACAGCCCAGGACTCTGCTGTTAAATAGCTAGCCCTCAGAACAGCTCAGAAACTCCTTGAGAAAGGCCAACGGGCCACAACGCGTCAGAGACTTCCACACCTGCACCAAAGAATACTTAACTCTGAACTCTTGAACTTTGTTCCACACATCACCCGCCTGCTTTCACTTCACCAGCGGCACCCAGAATTACGTCCAGGTCCCTCACACCCACAAGCAGCAGCAGCAGCGGCACACCCCTACAGACACCGGCACCTCTCACACACGGCTGCACGCCCGCCAGCGTGCAACCTATGCAGCCATGCCTGCATCAGCACGTGCAACTCCCCAATCAGCGCTGGGTCAAGGTCGACACACACAGCCGGCACCCATCACGCCGCAGCTACCATCGTGGCACGCGCCACTGTCACACATCTACACAGGGCAAACGCATAAAGCCAGCGGGTCACCCCTGCCCTGCACCCACGGAACATCTGGCTTCAACTGGACTTTGAGGAAGCCGCTCCCTGCCACAGAAGTCGAGCACCTACCGGTAGGTACCAACCACCCCTCCTTAACAGTGCGGGACACCCCCCAACCACCAACAATAGAGCATCCCAGTTACCAAGACTGTAGACCATAGGTCCAGCAGGGATACATGCAGTAGTAAGGACCGCATGGTAAGGAGCCCCCTCAAAGGGTCCACCCACACCCCATACTGTGGATTGCACCAGATCACCACCATCGGGCAGCACATGCCCCCACAAACTATCCAGAGACAACGAATTCCTGAGGAGCACTGTGTCTCCAGACAAAGGAAGGAACTTGTGTCCACACAATTAAACATGAATTGAATAAATTATCATTTATACCCATTCACCCAGCATTCTGTTGTCATTCGCATCCCACCACAAAACATCCACCACAATCAGAGGTGGGCTGGTCCAGGGGGCAGGGTGCTATCTGCCCCCTGGGCCAGTACAATTTTAGTGTTATGGGGCCGCCAGTTGCATTTGGCACCCGGGAGACATGCAGAGGATGCTCCCCGGCAGCTCAGTTTGTGTAACAAGGATATTCAGTGTTGCCGTCCTTGAAGCCCTTTTAACAAACTGAGTGGCCGGGGAGTGTCCTCTGCATATCTCCCGGGCTGCCAGACATTGGATTAGTGGCCACTCAGCCCTACCCTGATGGCACCTGCTCCACCTCCTGGGGCTCCCTTTCCCCATGGCACCACTTACTGCTGGCCTGGCCGTCTCTCATCAGCCGGCCGATCACATGATTTTGCGTTCCACTTGGGAACACAATCCGGATGGCGGGGCACTACTGGGTGCCAGACGGAGCTGGCGGGGACAGCTTTAGTGGCGGCCGAGCAGCCGAACACTAACAGTACGATTGAGCATATTTTGGAGTGGTGGCTGCTAGATCCCCCTGTCCAGACTTGTAACCTCACCCGGTAACTGTGCGCCTCCCAGTGAGGGCAGGAGGAAAGATTGTTGCTCCCACCTCAGTGCCCTACACCTCCCACCTGACTGCCTCACACCCTGCTCACTGCCTACTATTTAATTTATTCACCCACACTGCCTTTACGTGTGTGTATATATATATATATATATATGTGTGTGTGTCCATTGAAAAAAACAAGGAAACTAAAAGGCTTCTCTGCACTTTTCTTCATAGAAAATTATAGTGAAACAATGTGTAAGGCTTTCTCCACCTTGACAAAAGTCTATTTTAAGTTTAATAATTAGACCCCTTTGCACCATATTTTGACCATGACTTTTTTGCTACCCGTAATCTAACACTGCAGCCCTTTGACTTTCCTGCTTCACCTCTGCCTGTCTCACTACCGTTCCATCTCTTCCCCCTACAAATTATCTTGACACTCTCTTGTCCCACCAGCCCCCTCGACTTCCTCCTTCTCTTACTCTCCTCTCTATCCTTCTGTCAATGTCCCTCCTTTTCCTGTCTCCTCTTTATCCCCTTCTTACCTCCTCCTTTCCTGTCAACCCTATCTCTTCCCTGCCACATCTATTCCCCCTCTACATATCTGCCCTCCTCCCTTACACATTTTCCACATCCACCCTATAAATCCTCTTCCTCCACACCACACATGCTCCCACCTTCCCACTACAAATCCACCCTCTTCCCCCTACACATCCTCTCTCATTATTTTTTTTGAAAGCTGGGGCCACTTGCTTGTGTTGCCCCCCAGGCTGAAAGTTACCAGCCAGCCCCTGACCACAATATACACTGACTGCCCAACCCTCCCCCCAACATTTCCCTCTCCCCATTCCCTCCTCACCCCTACACAATACCCAGGAGTGCACGTCAACCTTTCCATATATAGCCAACCTATAGTAGGGCCAGGTACCCCTACTCGCACGTTGCAGCACCAGCCCCCATCCCTCCTTCCCCCGCCTCAGACGGTCCCAACCACACATCCCCTTACCCCACTCTACCACGAAGCGCATCCTAACAAACCAACTTCCTACGTTTGTAATGACGCTACTTTGCTAATTATGCACACCCATTAAACGCCGTTCTAATGGTTGGCCACGCCTGCGTTCGCACATCCACAACCCCTTTTACAAGCACCTTCCCCTGTTACCACCCACAAATGGCACTATCTGTCACTCAAAATAGTGGCCCGACTGTGGGCTACGGGCAAGCACTTTCCCATCACAATGACTGGTTCGCGCACACGCATTGCGACTCATACGCATACGCAGATTGTGAATAATTGCTCAATGCGAGCAAGCACAGCATAGTGTCTGGGTCTGAATTAGGCCCTTACTGCGATTCTCTCTGCATTATATGGCCCTCTGCATTATATGGCACTTACTGTGACACTCTGCATTATATGGTTCTTACTGTGATGCTCTCCATGCATTATATGGCACTTACTGTGACGCTTTCTGCATTATATGGCACTTACAGTACTGCGACACTCTCTGCATTATATGGCACTTACTGCGATGCTCTCTGCATTACATGGTTCTTACTGTGATGTTCTCTGCATTATATGGCACTTACTGCGATGCTCTCTGCATTATATGGCACTTACTGTGATGCTCTCTGATTTATAGGGCACTTACTGCGATGCTCTCTGCATTATATGACACACTGCAATGCTCTCTGCATTATATGACACTTACTGTGATGCTCTCTGTATTATATGGCACTTACTGCGATGCCATCTGCATTATATGGTTGTTACTGAGACGCTCTCTGCATTATATGGTTCTTACTAAGACGTTCTCTGCATTATATGATGCTTACTACAATGCTCCCTGTATTATATGGCACTCACTGGCACTCTCTGTATTATATGGCACTTACTGTGATGCTCTCTGCATTATATGGCACTTACGGTGATGTTTTCTGCATTATATGGTTCTTACTGAGAAGCTCCCTGCGTTATATGGTGCTTAGGCCCTGATTCAGAGCCGGACGCATAGCTGTGGGTGACCACCCACAGCTATAGCGAGCGGCCAGGAAGATGGTCTCGATGGTCAAGATGGTCAAGACCATCGCGACCATCGGGCTTGCAACGAGACCCTTGTGGTAGGGTTTCGTTGTCGCAAGCCCCAGAGTGCTTTCGGGCACTCAGAGCCGAGAGCCCTCCCTGGGCCGGGCCTAGACGGTATGCGTTCCCATGGGAACACCTCCGTTTGGGCAGCCATGCCCCCGGCCCGCCCACCAAAGGGGGCGTGCTGTCACTCAACATCGACAGCATGCCCCCTTTGGTACGAGACCCGGAGCGACGGATTGCCCGTCGCTATCCGGGTCTCGCGCATGCGCGCGACGGAGTCGGCTCCATCGTGCGCATGCGCACTGGGCCACCATCGACCAGCTTGCGATCGCATAGCGCTCGCTCGCGAGTCTAAATCAGGCCCTTACTGCGATGCTCTCTGCATTATATGGCGCCTACGGCGATGCTCTCTGCATTATATGTCACTTACAGCAATGTTTTCTGCATTATATGGTTCTTACTGCGATGCTTTCTGTATTATGTGATTCTTACTGCGATGCTTTCTGCAATATGTGGTGCTTACGGTGATGCTCTCTGCATTATATGGCACTTATTGCAATGTTTTCTGCATTATATGGTTTTTACTGCGATGCTCTCTGCATTATATGGCGCTTACGGCGATGCTCTCTGCATTATATGTCACTTACAGCAATGTTTTCTGCATTATATAGTTCTTATTACGATGCTTTCTGTATTATATGATTCTTGCTGCGATGCTCTCTGCATTATATGGTGCTTACGGTGATGCTCTTTGCATTATATGGTGCTTACGGTGATGCTCTGTGCATTATATGGCACCTATTGGGTATGCAATCGGGAAGCCGACTGCCTAAATACCGGCAGCCGGCTTCCCGACTGTCATATCCCGGCAAGGGTGAAATCCCGGGCGTCTAGATGTAGACGCCCGGCATTTCCCCGACGCTGGGTGACCGGCGCCCGGCATCCCGATCGGAGAGATGCCGGGCGCCACGAGCGGACAGCCGCGGGGGGGGAAAGGGTTAGGTTTAGGCCTCCCGGGGGGGACAGAGTTAAGCACCCCCCGGGAGGGTTAGGGTTAGGCTAGGGGGAGGGAGGGTTAGGGTTAGGCACCCCCGGTGGGGACTTAGGGTTAGGCCCCCCGGGGGACTTAGGTTTAGGCAGCGGGGAAGGGGGTGGTTAGGGTTAGGCACTTAGAGGGGGGATTAGGGTTAGGCACTTGGGGGGGAGGTTAGGGTACGGCACCCCTAAGGAGGGTTATGGTTAGGAGGGTTAGGTTAGTATATACTCACCTATCAACGATTGGGATTTCCAGCGCTTTCGGGCTTCCGATGCCGGGATCTTTGCTGATGTCGGGCTGCTGCTGCCGGGAAACGGCCAGCGGTATTTCATGTTTTCTGCATTATATATTTCTTACTGTGATCCTCTCTGCATTATATGGCGCTTACTGCGATGCTCTCTGCATTATATGGCGCTAATGATGATGCTCTCTGATTTACATATGGCACTTACTGCTATTCTCTCTGCATTATATGGTTCTTACTGAGATGCTCTCTGCATTATATGGCACTCAATGTGATGCACTCTGCAGTATATGGCGCTTACTGCGATGCTGTCTGCATTACTAGGCAGTCTTTGTGATGTTCTCTGCATTTATATGGTGGTCACTGTGATGATCTTTGCATTATATGAGACTTTCCCACAAGACCACTCCCCTGCTTGCAGTGGGGTGGGGGCCCCAAAGCATATTGTTGTACCTGGGCCCACCACACACGGTGTCTGTGTGCCGGCAGACTGTCAGCTCATTGATTCTGGACAGATGCAGGGTGCTGCTCTGTCTCCTCTCCTGCTCTCTACTGTGTTGTCTGCCTGCGTGTGACTTATCACGTCACACCCACAGAGAGAGAGGGTAGCCGAGAAGACAGAAGTTGAGGTGTGCTGCAGCCCAAAGTGGATAGTAGAGTAGAAGGTGAGGTGTGTCTGCTGTCTTTGATTTTACTGGGGGAAGGGCAGTGGCGTAACTAGGGTATTTGGAGCCCAGAGCAAATTTTAAAATGGACCCCCCCACTATGTGTGCGCGCCTGCGGCAAAAAATGGGCATGGTCACAAGAGGCGTTGCCACTGAAAAATGGGGCATGTCAACATGACACACACCCCTTTCTTGTCACTGGGAACATTTCTTTCCATTTACACCTTAATGCAGTGCCCCTTATATAGTCCCCCCTATGCAGTGCCCCTAGCAGTGGTCCCCCTCATGCAGGCCCCCAGTAGTACCCCTTATATAGTACCCCCAGTATACAATGCCCCCAGTAGTGGTCCCTCTTATGCAGCCCCTGATTAGTTCCCCTTATACAGGCCCCCAGTAGTGGTCCCTCATATGCAGTGCCCCTTACACAGTGCCCCCTGTAGTGTTCCTCCTTATGCAGCCCCCCATTAGTTCCCCTTATACAGTGCCCCCAGTAGTGATCCCCCATATGCAGGCCCCCAGTAGTGATCCCCCATATGCAGTGCCCCTTATACAGTGCCCCCAGGAGTGATCCCCCTAATATAGTGCCCCCAGTAGGAGTCCCCCTTGATGCATTGCCCCCTGTAGTAGTCCCCAGTAGTGGTCCCCCCCAATGCAGTGCCCCAGTAGTGGTCCCACCA
Organism: Taudactylus pleione; assembly: GCA_031769625.1. Lineage (NCBI taxonomy): Eukaryota > Metazoa > Chordata > Amphibia > Anura > Myobatrachidae > Taudactylus > Taudactylus pleione. The sequence goes on from JAUIMM010000094.1 coordinate 7,877,304, forward strand.
ATGCAGTGCCCCCAGTAGTATCCCCCCAGTAGTAGTTCCCAGTAGTGGTCCCCCCCTGAAGCAGTGCCCCCAGTAGTAGTCCCCTCCTTAGTAATAGTCCCCCCCGATGCAGTGCCCCCAGTATAAGTGCCCCCCGACAAATACACACTGAAATTAAACAATAAATAAAAGAAAAATACCTACCTGAATCCACGCTCTGGCTCCCGCCGCCATCTGCACGTCAGTCCTCCTGGGCTGGCGCGCTCTGCATTATGGGAGAGACGTCATGATGTCTCTCCCATTACCCACTGCAGGAGCCGGCTCTTGCAGTGGGCGCTGCAGCAGTCAATGAGAGTCTATCTGACTCTCATTGGCTGCTGTTTAACACATACATCGCCGCCAGTGCTGGCGGAGATGTGTGTGCAGCAGCAGCAACAGAAAATGAGAGTTTGTCTGACTCTCATTGGCTGCTGATTAACACACACATCACCGGCAGCGCTGGCGGCGATGTGTGTGTTATGCACAGCATGAGCCCGCCTACCACCCTCCTCCTGGCACTATTGGGAAAGCGCTCAGGGGGAGGGAAGGGGCTCAGCTGTGCAGCACAGGACTGGCGCTGGGAAGCCTAGCGCCGGTCCTGTGTAAATGTGAAGTGCTGACCGCACTCACTGCGGTTGGTATTACACTGGCTAATTAGGACGGGCCGGTAACATGGCCGGCTGCGCCCCCTCCCCCCCATGCCGCTGGTCCACGGCACCCAGGGCACATGCCCCGCTCACCCTGCCCTAGTTACGCCACTGGGGAAGGGGGAACCGGTGCAGGTGTGGGGTTTGTGGCGTCTCACAGTGTGGGGGGGAGGCAGGGTGCTTTATGCTGGCAACGTCCCTTCCCCCTCCTCACATTGGCAGGCACTTTTACTGATTCCAGCTTTCACTTACATTCACCTGCTACAATTGGATGGTTGGGGGTGGTGTGGGTGCAGTCCGGGGGTGTGGGGGGTTAAACCTGGTACAATAATTACTGTGGACATAAGTGCTTCTCTGTAATATTCACATATCTAAAAATGTTCCAGTCCTGGGGTGGGGGGCGGAGATTAGGCATACACTGACTGACTGGTGGGGTGGGGGGGATTTGGCATATGCAGACTGACTGGGAGGGCAATTGTTTGAGGAAGGGGGGCCCAAATTGATATCTTGCTTAGGGCCCCATGAGGCCTAAATCTGCCTCTGGCCAGGGGTACCGATATAAGTGTGCCTCCTGGCTGTGGCATTACATTCCTACTAGAAAGAGTTCGGTGCTGGTTGTGTAAAATTCCGGGGACCCAAACGTCATTTTTACTGGTTGGCTGAGAAAGGCTGTCACTCAGATAGTGCTTCCCCATAGACTCTAATGGGCCCATTGAAGTCTATGGGGACACGTTGATTGGCTGAGAAAGCCATTCTCAGCCAGCAAGTGGCCTGTTACCATGGTGGTATGGCAAAGATGATGTTTTGTCCTGTTTTTGGATCCGGAGCTGGTGAGAAGATCTGAGCCAGGACCCGGATCTACTAGGTACAGGAAAGTCAGGGTGGGTTCAGTTTCCATGAAACCGGCCCCGCTCATCTCGAATGTTTGTGTATGTGTATATATATATATATATATATATAAATATAATCTCCAAAAAATGAGGGTGCACTCACCAGACTTCAAGGAATGTTCATAAAATATTTGATTTTTATTTAGGTCATCTTAAAAGTACAGCCATCAACGTTTCGGTCCAGTCCAAGGACCTTTGTCAAGATGCAAGTACATATAACACTGAGCACATATAAATACACATACTAATTACATGATTAAACAATTAACATAAACAAGTACATCCCACATAGGTCACCTGCAATATATCAGTGTACTACTAAATATAATCATATCTAGCATTTAGATTAAACAAACGGTTGTTGAAACTTAGTGATCAGTGGCATAACTAGGGTATTTGGAGCCCAGGGCAAATTTGAAAAGGGAGCCCCCCCCAACACCCCGATATGTGCTTGTGCCTTTGGCGCGCGCGGGAAAAAAAATGGGCGTGGTCACTTAAAAATGGGGCGTGTCAACATGACACAGCCCTTTATTTTCACCCCTAAATTCCTATCCATATGCACCTCAACCCCAGTAGTACCCCTTATACAGTACCCCCAGTATGCAGTTGTGGTCCCTCTTATGCAGGCCCATAGTAGTGTCCCTTATACAGTATCCCCAGTAGTGGTCCCCCTTATACAGCCCCCCAATTAGTTCCCCTTATTCAGTGCCCCCAGTAGTAGTTCCCCCAAATGCAGTGCCCCATGTAGTGTTCCCCTTATGCAGTGCCCCCAGTAGCAGTCCCCACAATGCAGTGCGCCCAGTAGTGGTATCCCCTTATGCAGTGCCCTTCATATAGTGCCCCGAGTAGTAGTCCACCCCCCTATGCAATGCCCTTTATATAGTGCCCCCAGCAGTAGTCCCCCCCATGCAGTTTTCCCAGTAGTGATCCCGCCTATCTAGTGTCCCCTGTAGTGGTCCCCCCAGTGCAGTGCCCCTAGCAGTAAGCCCCTTATATAGTGCCCCCAGCAGTAGTCCCCCCCTCTCCCATGCAGTGCCCCCAGTAGTGGTCCCCCTGATGCAGGCCCCCAGTAGTGATCCCCCCTATCCAGTGCCCCCTGTAGTGGTCCTTCCTATTATTGCCCCCAGTTGTGGTCTCCCCAGTGCAGTGCCCCTAACAGTAGGCCCCTTTTATAATGCCCCCAGTAGTAGTTCCCCCCCAAGTAGTGGTCCCCAGTTGAGGTTCCCCATCTCGATTAAGTGCCCCCAGTAATAGGCCCCCCAGTAGAGGTCTTCCCAATAATGGTGCCCCCAGTAATAGCCCCCCCAGTAGAGGTCTTCCCAATAATGGTGCCCCCAGTAATAGCACCCCCCCCAGTAGAGATCTTTCCAATAATGGTGCCCCCAGTAGTAGCCACCCCCCATTGTGCCCCCACCCCCAGTATAGGTCCCCCCAGTAGTAGCCATCCCCTCCCCCGTTGTGCCCCCATTAGTGCAGGCAGGTTTTAAAAAAATAAAAATAAAAATATACTTACCTGAATCCACACTGCTGCTCCGGACCGCAACACCGCTCCCGCCACCGCCACCGCCCGCCAGTCCTCCCGGGCTGGCGTGCTCAGCATAATGGGAGAGATGTCATGACGTCTGTCCCATTACCCACTGCAGGAGCCGGACAGAAGTCCGGCTCTTGCAGTGGGTGCTGCAGCAGTCAATGAGAGTCTATCTGACTCTCATTGGCTGCTATTTAACACACGCATCGCCGCCAGCGTTGGCGGCGATGCGTGTGTTATGCACAGCCTGAGCCTGCCTCCTGGCGCTATTGGGCAAATGCTCAGGGGGAGGGAATAGGCTCAGGTGTGTATCACAGGACCGGCGCTGGAAGCCTAGCGCCGGTCCTGTGTAAATGTGTAGCGCTGACCATACTCACTGCGGTCGGCACTACACTGGTGGCGCCCAGGGTACGCACCCTGCCTGACCCCCCCTAGTTACGCCATTGTCAGTGATAGATAAATAATGAGCACAAATAAGGCTTGTCATGACGTCTGTCCCATTACCCACTGCAAGAGCTGGACAGAAGTCCGGCTCTTGCAGTGGGTGCTGCAGCAGTTAATGAGAGTCTATCTGACTCTCATTGGCTGCTGTTTAACACACGCATCGCCACCAGCGTTGGTGGCGATGCGTGTGTTATGCACAGCCTGACCCCGCCTCCTGGCGCTATTGGGCAAGCGCTCAGGGGGAGGGAACGGGCTCAGGTGTGCAGCACAGGACCGGCGCTGGAAGCCTAGCGCTGGTCCTGTGTAAATGTGTAGCGCTGACCGTACTCACTGCGGTCGGCACTACACTGGTGGCGCCCAGGGCACGCACCCTGCCCGACCCCCCATAGTTATGCCACTGTCAGTGATAGATAAATAATGAGCACAAATAAGGCTTAGTCAACATATAAAGATCGCTCACCATTCTGTGTACCATAATCCAGCATGATGTGCCAGCATGTGTTCCAGCTACTACTACTTCCCCCTTCTGGAACGCACACACCCTGGTTACCAGAAAAACACTAGAGATGCATACAGGAAGTAGACACACGCTTAGATCATGTGACTCAAACCAGAGTCATGATGAACGGCGCTAGTTACTGGAATGCTGTCCAGTCATCTGGCTTCAATACAAACTCCCCTGTTACCATGGATACATAAACAACAGGAAAAAATAATGATGCCAGGTTTATGTGCCAATCGCGTGTGTTCCAGTCATTGTTTCTTACACTGGACAACACGCACACAGAGCGACCCAAAGTGACTATTAGTGTTTCCAGTAAACTCTTACAATAAAGAAAAATCAAGTGTGCTAGGCAAAGGAACCGTGCAATCCTCCAAAACATGCAAATATACTGCATGAAATGCATACCATACATATTTAAATAATGCATAACAAACATAAATAAAACAAAAAAATGAAGAAATTATGAAAAAATTATTTTTTTTAAATATATATATAACCCACTGACACACAACTCATGGCTCTCCATTAGTCTCCAGAAAAATAAAAAATAACAAAATCAAAAAATAATAAATAAAAGAAAAAATGCTGGAATATATGAAAAAATGCTGGAAGTGCACCCCTCATAAAAAATTCACAAGAACATACTTCAATGGGCTGCTTCGTTGAGTCCCTTTGGATAAATAGTGTCAAGTTTATGCGTCCATAATGCTTCCCTCTGCAAAAGCAATTTATCGCGGTCTCCTCCTCTGTTTGGTGGTGGCACCCAGTCGATAATTATACATTTCAAAGTAGATAATGGATGCTTTCGTTCGCAGAAGTGTCGAGCGACCGGTTTATCAGAAGTCCCATTCGTCAGAGCTGATCTAATAGATGACCTGTGATTGGCCATTCGCTCACAAAATGGTCTTATAGTTTTGCCAATATAGTACAATGAGCAGGGACAAATGAGAGCATATACCACATAATCAGTGGTGCAGGTAACTCTATGGCAGATCCAAAATTTCCGACCAGTACGTGGATGGCAAAATATCTGGCCAGTAAGCATGCTTCTACAGGTGGTGCATCCAGCACAACAATAACATCCTGGTTTAGGAACACTGAGCCAGGTCTGTGAAGTACACAGACTCGACCAATCTGGCTGCATCAGGATATCTTTCAGGTTTTTCCCCATCCTAAAACTTATTAGGGGTCTTTCAGGAATACAACCCTTCAAAACTGGATCCAATGCTACTACATGCCAGTGTTTACGTATAGCTACAAACACAATGGGCCCTGCAGTATCAAAGGTAGTACAGACAACAAAGGGATCCAGTACTTGTTTCTTTTGCGAGTTATTACCCTCTTTGAAAATCTGTCTTGCTCTTGTAAGGCATTTGTTGACAATTTTGGCAGAATATCCACAAACAATAAAATGATCACACATCTCCTTAAGCTGAACCTCAGCTGTTGTTGAATCAGAATTATTGCGAAGCACTCTGATAAATTGAGATACCGGTAGATTGTCTTTTAAAGTATGTGGATGGTGACTAGAGTAATGGAGAAGCGTGTTGCGGTCAGTGGGTTTCCTATAAAGCCTATACCCATAGCCTAGGCCAGTGGTGTAAACAGTAACATCCAGGAAATTGATTTCAACAAAGTCATATTTCATAGTTAATCTGATAGGAGATTCGAGCTGATTCAAAAATTCAATCATCTGCAATAGTGCCTCCTCAGTATTGTTCCATATCAGGAAAATATTGTCAATAAAATGACCATAAAAGCAGATACTATCTCCAAACAACTGGACCAGATGATGATTCTCATACGCGTCCATATATAGGTTTACGTATGCTGGCGCAATGTTACTGCCCATAGCAGTACCAGCAGTCTGGAGATAGTATCTGCTGCCAATTTTGAAATAATTACATGTCAGTGTTAACTCAAGTAGTTCCAATAGGAAATCAATAGGAGTGTGTCTGTTCCAAAGCTCTTTTAGTTGCAGAAATGCCCTCATTATGGGGAATTACCGTATAAAGAGACGAGACGTCAAGAGTTACCAGTATACCGCTGGTGTTTAAAGGTACAATATATAATTTCTCAAAAAAGTCATTAGTGTCCTTTAGATAACTGCCTGTTTTCAATACACAATCTTGAAGGAAACTGTCGAGGAACTGAGCAATAGGCGCAAACAAAGAATTGCGTGCCGAAATAATCGGACGCCCAGGGGGTTTTGTTATCGATTTATGTATTTTCAGCAATAAATATAGTATAGGACAGATAGGGAACTCTGTAGTCAAAAAAACAAAGGTGTTCTCATCAATCCATTTATTGTTCAAAGCATTTATAAGAATTAAATCCAATTTATTTTCAAAGAATATACTGGGATCACCAGATAGTAATCGGTAGGTGTTTGAATCAGCCAATTGCCTAAATGCCTCTTGTTCAAAATCAGTGGTGTTCAAAACCACCACAGCTCCCCCTTTATCAGCCTTTCTGATAGTAATAGAATCATTCTTTTTAAGATCATACAGCGCCTTTCTCTCAAGTTTATTGAGGTTATTTCTAGAATTTGACTTCATTTTCAAAGGTGACTCGATCGAATGATCTACTAATCTAGCAAATGTCTTAATGCTTGCATTTTGAGAGACAGGGTCAAAAGTACTTTTTTTTTAATCAAGAAGCCAAGAAGAAGGGGTCCTTACAAAGGAATGCATCTATAGTTGCATGACCATAATGATAATAATAAAACTTAACGTTTAATAATAAAAATTAATAAACATATAATTACAAACAAATCCAGCGAATTAAAATGGGTATAGATAAGTAAAGAAAGTAAACAAGTAGGAAAACAAGTATTAAAATATGTGCTGTAATTATCACTATGTCCCAATAGTTAGCTGCTGTTGTGGAAAAGATATAGTGCAGTACAAATATATCAGGTTCTGTATTGAAGAATGTGTTAGTCTACCAGGGAATTGTGGCAAGATATAAAGAGAAACAATGTCTCATACTTCAAATTCACACCCCACTGACACAATATATCTATTTATACAGAACTATATAATTGATACATTCATTCAGCTATATGTGATAGATTCACAGTGCTGAATATATTCAATAAAGTGGTCAATAACTGTATTATTAATAATCTAAATGCTCTCATACAAAATAAATTAATAGATGAGGGAACTCAATTTATCATCTAAGTTGATGGATCGTTTAATATGAATGAACAGTTATAATGTATAGGATGGACAAAACCGCTGCCTATATAGAGAACACTATACCTTAACTATTTATAAACTGCGGAGGCTGCTATGATATTCTGCTAGTAATAGATGCTTCACAAATTGTAATAAAATACTGTCATGCTCTATCAGCAGTATGCGTGTAAATCAGAGGAATTCACTGCTGTAGTAAATATAATGACAACGTTCTGATGTCAGTTTCTTAATACTTAGAAAATAGCAGGGATCCCGCAACCATAATGAATTGCAGCGTGTTTTATTAGTACCGTCCCAATTATACAATATCTTGCCCCACTTTTGGTCAGTATTATATGCGCTATTGTGCACTCATGTTTACAAGTCAATGTGTAAAGGCAAAGGTAGCAGGGATCCTACACGTGCACTACAAGACAGCATGTGATAGCATAATAGCTATTGCATTGAACATTTTAGCCCCACTCACGGTGAATATAACAGGCGCTACTGTGCGCTATCATATCACAGACCAACAGTGAACACGAACAGCATATACATTTAAATGGGCATAGTATTAGTAATAACAGCTAGACGCCGATGCGCCTTTCGCTGTAGCTTTATCAGAGAGGCAAGCCGACCGCTGCCTTTCCCGGTTCTTTTATATATTGAGTGACCAATCCCTGTCAGTATTGTTTTTCAAAAATGGCAATCCAAGTTTGTGATTGGTGATCATACACTCCATTATTATTAACTCCTTTTATATCAATATAGCCCATAATTGAGTGAAAACAAAATTATATATCAATAAAAAACATCCTAAATTTTCTAAAATATTAGTGACTACACATTAGCAAAATACACTAAATAAAAAATAAATAAACCATTTCATAATCTCATATAGACAAATATCAATCATGAATCAACCAAAATATATATATATATATATACATATACAAATATTCATGCATGTATACACATATACAGATACCTTAATACCTGCACATATACCTAAAACCCATACATAAAATAAATAATTGATAAATATATATTAGTTGTAAGTAAAAATAAATGTAAGTATAGTATATAAAGTGTTATTAGAAATAAAATATCAGTGATATAATGTAAATGTGCATAATTAATGCAATATAGTATCAATAAAAAACCATGTGTTAATATTATGAGTGCCATAAATAGTGTGAAATAATACTATAGATTGATAAATATGACCACCAAGAATAAATATATTAATAACATATTACAAAAAATAGTGCCATAGTGTCCTAAATAGAATACATTAAATAGAATAAAATAAAATAAAAATAAAAATAAAAAATAATCTCAGTGCAGATTAATAAATATTTCTGAAATATACAAATATGTTCCGCATGAAAAATTTATAGAAAAGTGTAAATTAGTGTAAAGTATATATGTGTTCATATAAAATTATATAAAAAACCACTCCAACATTTCAATCACAAGGGTATTTGATATTATATAAATGAATAGTAGTCACCTCTATAGATAGTTATCAATATCTACAAAAACATTGAGAAATTAATATTTTCATTAAGTCCTAATGGTGTAACACTATTCATCAAAAAATTTTGTCTGGCTTCTTTCTAGAGGAGTTCCTGAGTTATATCACCTCCTCTTAAACCAAGATTTATTTTTTCCATCCCAAATGCAATCAGCCCATTGCTCTTGCCATGGTGGTAATGCAGGAAATGTCTGGCTACACTGGTTAGGGGTTTCATCCTACTGTTGTCCCTGTGCGCATTATTAATGTTAGATACATGTTCCAGTACCCTCTTCTTCAGTTGTCTCTTTGTCATGCCAACATATATCTTACCACAGGGGCAGATTAAACAATATATAACTCCCAATGTGGAGCAGTTAATGAAATCTCTTATCTCACAACTCTTCCCATATCTATTTACATAGTAGTATCTTTTCACCATGAACTCACAAGCTTTGCAGTATCCACATTTATGGGAACCAGTGTTATTTTTACTTACTCACAACTAATATATATTTATCAATTATTTATTTTATGTATGGGTTTTAGGTATATGTGCAGGTATTAAGGTATCTGTATATATGTATACATGCATGAATATTTGTATATGTATATATATATATATATATATTTTGGATGATTCATGATTGATATATGTCTATATGAGATTAGAAATGGTTTATTTATTTATTATTTAGTGTATTTTGCTAAGGTGTATTCACTAATATTTTAGAACATTTAGGATTTTTTTATTGATATATAATTTTGTTTTCACTCAATTATGGGCTATATTGATATAAAAGGAGTCAATAAAAATGGAGTGTATGATCACCAATCACAAACTTGGATTGCCATTTTTGAAAAACAATACTGACAGGGATTGGTCACTCAATATATAAAAGAACCGGGAAAGGCAGCGGTCGGCTTGCCTCTCTGCTAAAGCTACAGCAAAACGCGCGTCGGCGTCTAGCTGTTATTACGAATACTATGTCCATTTAAATGTACATGCTGTTCGTGTTCACTGTTGGTCTGTGATATGATAGCGCACAGTAGCGCCTGTTATATTCACCGTGAGTGGGGCTAAAATGTTCAATGCAATAGCTATTATGCTATCACATGCTGTCTTGTAGTGCACGTGTAGGATCCCTGCTACCTTTGCCTTTACACATTGACTTGTAAACGTGAGCGCACAATAGCGCATATAATACTGACCAAAAGTGGGGCAAGATATTGTATAATTGGGACAGTACTAATAAAACATGCTGCAATTCATTATGGTTGCGGGATCCCTGCTATTTTCTAAGTATTAAGAAACTGACATCAGAACGTTATCATTATATTTACTACAGCAGTGAATTCCTCTGATTTACACGCATACTGCTGATAGAGCATGACAGTATTTTATTACAATTTGTGAAGCATCTATTACTAGCAGAATATCATAGCAGCCTCCGCAGTTTATAAATAGTTAAGGTATAGTGTTCTCTATATAGGCAGCGGTTTTGTCCATCCTATACATTATAACTGTTCATTCATATTAAACGATCCATCAACTTAGATGATAAATTGAGTTCCCTCATCTATTAATTTATTTTGTATGAGAGCGTTTAGATTATTAATAATACAGTTATTGACCACTTTATTGAATATATTCAGCACTGTGAATCTATCACATGTAGCTGAATGAATGTATCAATTATATAGTTCTGTATAAATAGATACATTGTGTCAGTGGGGTGTGAATTTGAAGTATGAGACATTGTTTCTCTTTATATCTTGCCACAATTCCCTGGTAGACTAACACATTCTTCAATACAGAACCTGATATATTTGTACTGCACTATGGCCCTCATTCAGAGCCGCTCGTTAACAGCAGTACGCTAGTTGTGTTCCGATGTTGAGAAACCGCGCATGCGTCGGTGTAACACTGCGCATGTGCGTACGGCAGATTGCGAGCTTTTTGTCACTCGTTCGGCAAGTTGCGAACAGGAAGTGACATGTCAAATGTGATTGACAGAACAGGCCGTTTTTGGGCGTTGATGGGGGTGGAGAGGGAAAAACGCAGGCGTGGCGAGGCATTTTTGGGGCGTACATAAATTAGCTCATGCGAACGTCAATTGTGTTCGTACCAAGTCATACGTCACTGGCTGATCCTCTTTCCGTTCAAACTGCTCGCACAGCTTGGGGTCTGGATTACTCGACCACAATGGCGATGGCCTTGTCCTCTGGCCCGGGCATCCTAGACGTTTCATCGATTTATCACGGCTTGTCAGAAAAACAATCAACTTTGGATCGAAAACCAGCTTGTAATGTGTTTTTTTTTTTTTTCTTTGGGATAGCACAAAACCGTACGCAGCTGAAAATCTCGGCTGCTAATTTCAGGATTACACAATCAATTAGCGTTTTTTTGAAGGAATGTATTTTACAATTTTGTTAGTGTTTTTTGATATTGTAACAATATTGTCATCATGTTTGTGTGTATTGTAACCTTTTGCATTGGGCTGGAGTTTTTTTTTTTTTTACCAAAGTGTTCCTTAAAGTAACATTTTTTTTTAACCCTTGATTTTTTGGAAATCCAAAGCTAAGATTTAGTTTTTTCCTTGTGGTACAGGATTAACTAGAATGCAATTTTCAATTAATGTCACAATACAGTTGAGAACAATTTGTAGGTTTTATTGTCAAAACACATTTTTAAACAAATCATGTGCATTTCCACATACAAGTTTGGGGTCATTGTTACCCACTAATCTTTGGTACATTTGTCTTTTATAAATGATAATTTTGGAGCAAAAAATAAAAAAATTAAAAAATCAATTCATAAGAAAGGAGAGGGAAGTTTTGGCCAGAAAGGAATATGGGGCAAGCACAGAAGGAGTGTGAGAAAAGTAGCCAGTGCTGTCATCATTTCTTTCCCCGTTTGGCTGGGGTAGGGTGGGCGCCAGACCGGGTCAGGGATGTCCTCTGGCTGGCCTGTCCAGAGGCAGATGTTGTGGCCTCTGGACTAGGCAGAGGGCTAGGCACATTTGGAGGAATGGCTGTTGTTGTGCCAGAGGTGGAGGATCCTGATGTTCCGGCAGGAAGGGAGGTCGGCTCCACCATGTGCTGGCGAACGAGCTGCTCCAGGGCATTGGTGTTTCGGATGTTGGCCCTGGTATTTTCAGCCAGGGCCTGACCAATGGTCACGTTGGCCACAGCATTTTGCTCCAGGGCCTCAGCCACCCGTAGCAGACTGGCGTCCATCCTCTGCAGAATCTCCGTATGGGAATCCGATTTAAAATTGAGTTCTGTGAGGAGTGCCACTGCCTGCGAGGGGGATTGCCCAGGACTGGCTTCTGCAGGGTCCTCAGCCGGATGTACTGGTTCCAAGGCTCCCCTCTGGAGCAGACTCATCCACCTGTGTCTCTGTGCGAAAAAAGAGAAAAGAGGAACATTACAATCTACATATTGTCACAATAACATTTCAGAGTTGGTTACATCACAACATTTACCTGGGACAACATGAGGAGCCGCAAAGTCTGGCATGTCCGTATCCATGTTGGACACGCCAAACACCTCCACATCCTGCACACACCCCTGTGCCAGCTCTTCCAAATCATTAAACTCCAATGACACAGGGGTGGGACCCCCACCTGTCCCCCTTGCATGCCTAGCCCTGTCAGCCATTTTTTGCTTCAGGCGATATTTGAAGTCTTGCCATCTGTGGGTGAAACAGTAGACATTATTCCTGCATTATTTGACCCTGTTTTTTTTGGGTGGTCAAGTTTTTACTTACCGCCGTTTGACATCCCGGGCTAGACGGACATAATCACCCACCCTATTGACAGCACTGGCTATCTCCTCCCACATTCTCCACTTCTGGCTTACACCCATATTCCTGTCTGCCTGTGGCAGGATGTCCACACACTTCTGAACCAAAACCTCCATCTCCTTTCTTGTGAATTGTGGCTGCCTTTTCTTTTTCCCAGCTTTGGCCGGAATACTGGGCCCAGCAGCCTCTTCCATGTCATCCTCAACACCTATTTACAATAAAATTGTTACATTTTAGCTTGACAACTTTCACTATATTCTGGTTCAAAATAATCCTTGATTAGAAATGCCAGAAATACTTACCGGCCGCCTCTTGGCCATTGTTTGGCTGGTCTGTAGCCATTTTTCTGGTCCAAACAAGAAATACACCAGACCGTTTTTTTTTGGTCGTGACGTATTTATACATGCATCCTTATTATTCGGCCGCATCATTGATTGTGCGTTCCTATGATCCGTCCTTAATTTGAGCGGGAAAAGAAACACTATTTATGGCTTGGGCTGACTCGAGTCTAGGTGGCGGGTGTTGTTTGTTGGAGGTTAGGTTGGTCGGAGTGGATTGTTGGCGGGAGTTGTATTTGGCGGTGTTTTGTGATTTGTTCTCTGCGGTTTTTTTTGGGTTTAACTTTCCGTTCGCATTTTTTTGTGTGGTTCTTTTAGTTGTTGTGTATTTTTTTGGTAAGTTTTTTACCGTCTTCCTTTTGTAAAATTTGGCTATCCTTTTTTGTTTTTTTGGGACCAACAATTTTTATTTTTTATCCTTTTGTAGGTTTTTTTTGGCTCTGCCCCAACGACCTTTTTGTTCTGTGACTTCTATATCGTGTATTGGTAAGTTTGGATTTTCACTTGTTTGTTAAATGTTCATGACTTTTTTTACGCATCTTTTGTGGACATTACTGTTTTTTTCTGTGTTTTTGTGGATCATAAATGTGAGAACTAATTAGCGCATTTTTTTCGGCTTGATTTCTCTAGTTAAATTGCAAACTAATTAGCACATTTTTGTCGCCTTGATTTCTCTAGTTAAATTGCAAACTAATTAGCGCATTTTTGGTGGCTTGATTTCTCTAGTTAAATTGCGAACTAATTAGCGCTTTTTTGGCAGCTTGATTTCTCTAGTTAAATAGCGAACTAATTAGCGCATTTTTGGCGGCTTGATTTCTCTAGTTAAATTGCGAACTAATTAGTGCATTTTTGGTGGCTTGATTTCTCTAGTTAAATTGCGAACTAATTAGCGCATTTTTGGAGGCTTGATTTCTCTAGTTCATTGCGAGATATTTACCGTTCACAATCTGGGTTGTTGTTTGGGGCCCAAATTGTGAAAGTCGGTGCTATGTCAGTTTGCTCTTTGTAGAAATGTGTGTTTATCCCCTTTTTTTTTTGACATATACAAAATTAAGCTTACAAAATGGGCAACCCAAATTTTGTCCTTGTTATGGTCTGTTGAATTTTAGGTTTGGGAAATCATGACAATACCCCGGCATGTAAGCATCTTTGGATTGTATCGTAAAGATAAGTATTTTTCTGTCTTTTTTGGGCGAAACAAACCTTAACTTCAAATTTTGCCATTTCAGGTTGATCTTGGTCGGATGGTTGTGGCCATGCTCCCGGAAGCCGACCAACCTCAATCTCATCCCAGGCATAGGCATTGTAGGCATGCAAGGCCCCAGATATATAGAACATGTGTCACCCTTTTTGGAATGCCCGATGATGAGGTGTTAAGGCGCTATCATCTTCCGCCCCAAATCATCATAGACACTCTCTCATTAATAGAGAGTGATCTGGAGCGGCAAATTGACAGTCCTACAGCAATACCACCACTTACGCAATTTATGGCGGTGTTACATTTCTGTGCTTCAGGATCCTTTCAAACCACGGTGGGAATAGTTGCGGGAATCTCCCAATCCTCCTTTTCAAGGATCCTGAGGGCAGTGATGGAGGCCCTTTTCAAGCACCTCCATCATTTTATTAAAATGCCTTTGGATATGGGTTCCCTTAGTGTGGCCAAGGCCAATTTTTACCAAATAGCTGGCTTCCCACACATCATAGGGGTTGTGGATGGTACTCACATACCACTTCAGCCACCAGCATGGCTGGGGGCCATTTTTAGGAAGCGAAAACACTATCACTCACTGAATGTAATGGTGGTATGTGATGCCTCCCTCCAGATCCTGTCCCTGAATGCAAAATTACCCGGGAGTGCACATGACTCATTCGTCATCCGGCAATCAGGGATATGGCAAAAATTAAACAACCTACAAGCTGGTGATGCATGGCTTCTGGGTAAGTGGAGACCTTTAGTAGATACCAATGCAAAGCTTGATACACAGTGATCCTGATGTTGTCACTTCTTTTTCACAGGAGACAGTGGCTACCCTTGCATGCCCTGGCTGCTCACTCCTTATTTGGCTCCCACACCAGGCCCACAAAGTGATTTTAATTCCACACTTACAGCCACCAGGCAAGTGGTGGAGTGCTGTATAGGCCTTTTAAAAGGCCGATTCAGATGCCTCCACCGCTCTGGTGGCGAGCTCATGTATTTGCCGGATATGGTTTCGAAAATTGTGGTCCTGTGTGGGATATTTCACAACATCGCCATAAGGAGTGGTGTCCCAATGCAGCCAGAGGATGCCTTGCCTGAGGATGGCCCCCCCGAGTTTGGTCGGAGGTCAGTATGTGGGGGGGCCATACGCGATGATGTGGTGGCCAGATTCTTTAGGTAATTATTGGCACAAAATAAGTTATTTGACACAATGTTGAAAGGAAATTATTTTTCAATCAAATTAATCGGAATTTTTTTCCCATCTTGTTTTTTATTTCATAATATTTTGGAATGAAACAATGACTACTTCCTGCTCCCAAAAAATGACTTCATGGGGCCACATTGGATATATATTATGGACCCAATTTTGAAACGCAACATTTGTGGAATCATGTTGGCATGCTCATTCATCAACCAGTTCTTGATTTTTAGCTTAATTTTTATTATGGTGTTTGCTGGTTTTTTCAGTTTGTTATCACTGTGTGTATTGTTTGTGACCCAACACTTTGTGTTTTTTTTTTTTGGTGAATAAATTTTTGGTTATTTAAAACAAAACAATTCTTTTCGACATTACAAGCAAGTGTAAGCAGGTTCACCCAAGGAAAAGTTGCTTAATGGCTAATCCTGTAATGTGTCAATTTGCTCATTTTTTAACTATGCTTTGTTGGTAAAAACCAACACCAAAAGGTATTATGTAGAATCAGTATGTTTTTGAATCTCGGCCTAAGCAGGTTTACCTAAAATTTTTTATATGTAAATAAAAAAAACAAACCAAAAAACATCTGGTAACTCTCCAAACCTATTGTTAGTGTTAGGTGTTTCATGTGCCTGCTTTAAAAAAACAGCATAACACAATCTTAGTTACATTAGTTTCAAATACTTGCTGCAAGAGTCTACTTATGTAAGTTTAAACAATCTAAGATTTTCAGACAAGGAATGAGACTGTATTCAAAATTTTACTTTTTATTTTAGAAAAATAATTCTGTGGAAAACACAAAAAATTAGGGGCGCAGGATCCCCGCCATCCTATCCAGGACCACCAGCAGGCCGATCACGTGCCCCCGCATCAGTTGGACACACCCGGCTAGGTCCGCCAAACGCCTCTGGTCCTCTGTGGGTTATAAAATTGTGGTGCTTACTAAAATGAATCCATAATTTATGAATCTAAAAAACTACGCAAGCAAAATAGACTTAGCAAAAAGTGACAATAGTGTTGCAAAAACCATATTAAAAAAAAAACCTTGAACAATAAAAAACAAACAAAAAAACCTTAAAAATCTAGCAACCGTAAACCAGAGATACAAGTTTGACTGTTTTGACATGTGGGATATGTGTATGGGGAAATCAGCTGTGAAATGTAAATACAAACAGATATATAACCAACCTTTAAAAATTATAAAAAAAGGAAAAGGCACAGACAAAGGATTACATCAACACATTTTCCTTAAAAAAAAGGATAAAAGGGAAACATACCATTGTGAATAATGGCTGGCCCCGAAACCACTCCATTGTCCTCCTCGGAGGTGGTCAAATTTCCCAAGGAGGTGGGGGGGGGGTTATGACTGACTCGGGAGATGGGGTGGTCAAGAGAGGGGTGGGTTGAGGGGAGGGGGAATTGGGATGGAGGGGAAATCGCCAAGAGGGATGGGCGACAGGGTCTGGGCAGGCTGGGGTGGAGGGGGAATTTGGGGAATTTTGGGGAGAGGAGGTTTGGCTGGGGGTTGGAGAGAGGGGACGAGGGTGACATCTTTGCTGGCGATGACGCCGTAGTCTTTGCACGGCCCCTAAATGATGGGAAACAAATTGAGGTTAGTTTAGAACATCACCTTGCTAAACGCTAATTGTTTAACAAACAAAAAGGAAAACAGGCACACGCAGATATGAGTGAAAAAAAGAAACAGGCCGAACAAGAAAACAGGCACATGCAGATATGAGTGAAAAAAAGAAACAGGCCAAACAAGAAAACATGCACACGCAGATATGAGTGAAAAAAAGAAACAGGCCAAACAAGAAAACATGCACACGCAGATATGAGTGAAAAAAAGAAACAGGCCAAACAAGAAAACATGCACACGCAGATATGAGTGAAAAAAAGAAACAGGCCAAACAAGAAAACATGCACATGCAGATATGAGTGAAAAAAAGAAACAGGCCAAACAAGAAAACATGCACATGCAGATATGAGTGAAAAAAAGAAACAGGCCAAACAAGAAAACATGCACACGCAGATATGAGTGAAAAAAAGAAACAGGCCAAACAAGAAAACATGCACACGCAGATAGGGCGACAAAGATAAACAGGAAAAACAAACAAAACATAACTTACTTTCCGCTATACGCTGGCGAAAACATGCCAGCAAGCGGGGCGTCCGCCGTTGAAGGTCGGACCACCTGCGCTCCAGCTGGCCGATCTGTCGGCGTGAGCCGAAGGAACGCAGGCGGCCGCGAACCTCCGCATAGGCGGCACGCTTCTCCCGATTGCAGATGGGGGGAGGCTGACTGGTGATACGCCTGTCCATCACCTCTGTAAGAACCAGAAGCTCTCGCTTGGTGAATGCAGAGGCTCTCATGATGGCAATGGTGTATTTTTAATAAAACAGTTTTAATAAAGACCAGAAAATAATTTTGATTGGCTAATGTAGTTGGGAAGTTAACAGGAACCATTCTATTGGTTAGTGTATGAGTCATGTGTTCTACAGGCCAAAAAATCTATTGTGAGTTATGATAGGCTTGATGCAGTGACATGCGTAAGCTAATTTAAATAAAGAAATGAACCCAGTAAAATATGCGTGGGTAAAAACACGGAAAACAAATGGATAATTGGCTCAAACATGTGCAAAAGAAAACCATTGTTTAAACCGTACGTATTCTGCGGGTAAACAAAAACACGGACAAGAGTAAATTTTATTGAAAAACAAACAAAAAAAAACGAACACATGTGAAGAGCAATTAAGCTAATTGATATATTGATTGGCATGATACGATTGAAGGAGGTAGGCAGAATGAACGAGCAGGTAATCGGAATCTGACAGGCCCACTTCCGGTTTGTACTTGTGCGTGCGTTCCCTGCAAGCCACATTGGGGATGTACGCGCGCTATTTGGCTCGCTCGTTAGCTAGAGGAGGGGTCGGGAGACTTTGGGGAGGAAGTTTAGCTGCGTTCGAAATTACGTGCGAGCGCTTAAATTAACATATTTCCGCACGTACGCTGACGTACGAACGGACACTTGCGTCCGGGTCTGAATCAGGGCCTATATCTTTTCCACAACAGCAGCTAACTATTGGGACATCAATTGAAGAATCAGTGGAGCGCTTATTCCACTTGGTGATCTAATTGTTTACACAGCAGCTGACATATAGAGGAGACTGCCAAATCCCTCTCAACAAATAGAAATAGACAAAAATAATATGTCTGCGCTAGTGTTCACAAATACAATAATAAAAATTATTCATAAAATGGCAATTTATTGCACATATATCTAGAACTGCAGTTCCTATAAGCATTTCAATGAAACAACTTAATTAGAATAGAATACCCAGACAGTATCTGTATAATTAACCATATGACAATGGTAAAGTATTTGCACATAAGTAATTACTGGCTGTAAAACACAATTAGACAAGCAAATGTTGAATTAATGTCCCACCAATTGGTGGAGGACAAAATATGGGGAAAAGACAAGCAGCAATTGTCTAAAATTAAGTGGTGTTCACAATATCCCCAGGGTTAACTGAATGGGATTCCCAAATGAACTCCTAAAAAATGGAAACAAGTGGCAAAGTTTTTGATAATCCAATGTCATTAACATCCACGGTGTCCGTTGAATTGGGAGACACAATGTAGTACATGTGGATGTAAATGATAGTATAGCAAGCCGCTCACCATCAGCTCATGCAGCCCAAGGGGTTCCATCTGCTCCGGCAGGTCACTGGCTCCCGATCGGGCAGACACGCTAAATGCTGCACTGTGGAGTACGTGCTGACACAGTGACAGCTAGCCCTACGGCGTAATCATCCCGGGGGTCCGTCTGCTTCGGCAGGCTCCTGACTCCCGCTAGTAGGATACAATAAGTGGTGGCTGTTTGCCCGCTGATAGCGGCTAAAAGGGGGTCCATCTGCACCGGCAGGCTCCTGACTCCCGCTGTTGATTGCAATGGGTAGTGGCTGTTAACAGCTGAAAGCGGCTAAAAGTGATAGCTGATGCGGTCTCCAAATGCGAACAGGAACAGAGGCAGTCCTAACTTATTCCCTTGACGCGTTTCTCCCCTCTCACAGGGGTTTTATCAAAAGGCTGAAGAGTTAATGACATTGGATTATCAAAAACTTTGCCACTTGTTTCCATTTTTTAGGAGTTCATTTGGGAATCCCATTCAGTTAACCCTGGGATATTTTTGCTGCTTGTCTTTTCCCCATATTTTGTCCTCCACCAATTGGTGGGACATTAATTCAACATTTGCTAGTCTAATTGTGTTTTACAGCCAGTAATTACTTATGTGCAAATACTTTACCATTGTCATATGGTTAATTATACAGATACTGTCTGGGTATTCTATTCTAATTAAGTTGTTTAATTGAAATGCTTATAGGAACTGCAGTTCTAGATATATGTGCAATAAATTGATATTTTATGAATAATTTTTATTATTGTATTTGTGAACACTAACTATTGGGACATAGTGATAATTACAGCACATATTTTAATTCTTGTTTTCCTACTTGATTACTTTCTTTACTTATCTATACCCATTTTAATTCGCTGGATTTGTTTGTAATTATATGTTTATTAATTTTTATTATTAAAGGTTAAGTTTTATTATTATCATTATGGTCATGCAACTATAGATGCATTCCTTTGTAAGGACCCCTTATTCTTGGCTTCTTGATTAATCTATATTTCGGGTCTGGGAATAGCACCCCATAACATTATTAATTATACAACTGAGCTTTATTCATTAATATTTATATGGGTTTCTTTGCATGATTGTATTATCGATACAATTTTCCTTGGTGCGATCTTCTTTTTGTATTACTTTTTTTTTAAAATTGAATAATGGAAGGGTCAGATATACCTATGAACTTTTCTTTCAGCCTCAATTTCCTACATAATTTTTAATTATCAATAGACCATAAAAACTTGTCATGATGATTCGTCAGCACAAAAGTCAAACCCCTAGCAAACACATTCATATCCGTGTCACTGAGGGTATGATCAGATAAATTAATAACTAGATCTTTTACTTTTTCTTTGGTCTTCTCCCTCCTTTTGAAGTGGCCCCTCCTTGGATGAGGCCTTCTACGTCTAAATGGGACTCCGCTTTGAACTTCACAAAACGTGAGTGTGGACACTATTTGTTTTTTTTTATATATATATATAGTATGCTTTGTGGTGTTGTTCTGTTCACACTGGCTTGGATTGTCCTGATGATGGTCCCTGTGAGGATCGAAACGTCAACAATATGGTGATGTTTTTAAAGATGACTCTATTAAAGATGTGATTTTATCTTCATTTTCTACCTGGTGAGTGCCTTTTTTCTATTTTTGTATTTTTGGGTTCTGCTGGATCTCTAAGGAGCACCGCCTATATATATATATATATATATATATATATATATATAAATATATATATATGTGACTTATATTTGAAGCTTTGAATGCGGACTTACGATATTATGATAATATATATATATATATATATATATATATATAAAATCCCAAAAAAGGGCACTCACCACACTTCATGCAAAAAGATTTGTTCTTTTATTTCAACACAATCATTTGTCGACGTTTCGGTCCACCAGGACCTTTATCAAGACCCACCAGCAAAAACCAGCGCAGCTACCACCAACATGGTCCTTTGGTGGTAGCTGTGCTGATTTTTGCTGGTGGGTCTTGATAAAGGTCCTGGTGGACCGAAACGTCAAATGATAATTGTGAGTTGAAATAAAAGAACAAATCTTTTTGCATGAAGTGCGGTGAGTGCCCTTCTTTATGGATTTTTTGTGCTTTGGCCAATATGTCTTTAAAGGAGCACCCCAAGATGTTATCTATATATATATATATACATATATATATATATATATATATATATATTATAAGGACACAGTTATGCACTTATATTAAGGCTGGACCGAATAAACTGAATTCTCCCATAGAGAATTCTGGAGATGGGGACATGATGTTTAAGGTGCTACACCCCAAAAGCTATTAAGTGTACTGAGATTACATTTGGCATGTTCAAGAAGAACTGTTGCTCAGTGCTACGTGCCAAATTTAAGGGTAAAATAATTAAATATGAGTATTTGGGAACAATCTAAAGTTTAAACTGTCTTTAGTCTATGGGGGATTTTTGGGAAGGCATAACTCAGGACAGTGGGCCTGATTCTGACCCGCTCGCGAGCGCTGGACGCTCGCAAGTGGGTCGATGGTGCCGAAGTGCACATGCGCACGACGGAGGGATCTCCGTCGTGCGCATGCGCGAGACCCGGCGAGCGACGGGGAATCCGTCGCTCGGGGTCTCGCTACAAAGGGGGCATGCTGTCGATGGTGAGTGACAGCATGCCCCCTTTGGTGGGCGTGCCGGGGCGTGGCTGCCAGACTTAGGCGTTCCCATGGGAACGCCTACCGTCTGAGTCCGGCCCCACTGACATCAGTAGTGATGTCAGTGGGAGTGATTTTGGCTCTGATAGAGCCAAAATCACTCCAGGGCTTGCGGTCAACGAGACCCTACAGCAGGGTCTCGTCGCAAGCCCGATGGTCATGATGATCTTGACCATCGCGACCATCATCATGGACGCTCGCTATAGCTGTGGGTGGTAACCCACAGCTATGCGAGCGTCCATGAGGCCGCTCCAAAATGAAGTAGGAGGGCCCTGATTCAGAGCGAGCACTCTGGTCAGAGTGTCCGGCTCTGAATCAGGCCCAGAGGACGAATTAGGACTTGGGGTTTGTGTTATTAGTTAGCTCTTGTTCCACTGTAGGTGATTTTGAGGTTCAGGTAATTGAGAAAATGACAGTTTTTTTTTTACCTATTAGCCCACAAATGCCCCATTATAGAGAAAGGGAGCTTCAATTTGATGTGCCTGCTCAGTAGGTGTACAGTGGCTTCACTTGGGTGCACTAAGATGACTGTCCTTTGCAGGCATAAGCGGCGGCGAGACACGGCGGAGGTAGCAGGTGTTAGCGGTGGCAGCGGTGGGATCCTGCACCATCCACCACTGCTGTAGGAAGCAGCGGGAATGGTGGCAGGCATGGAGACGGGACGCAGCAGGCGTGGTGCCGGAGGCAGCGGCGAGACATGGCTATTACCTTGCAGAGTTTGCGGACGGTTTCGCGGCTGGTTTCCAATTTGGAAAATAGCATTGCAGCGCTATTTTTGAAATTCAAGATCACCCTGCCCTTTATGCTAGCTTATGCTAGCGTGAGGAAGTGGGTGTCAGTCTGATGGCGGAGGAGGAGCAATGAAGAGCTCCTGAAGATGGAAGACGCCGAGCAGGTCCTGGATGGGCGGCAGCCATGAAAAAGAGCGTAAAGGCCACTGCCCTCCAGGTGAAGATGCTGTGGAAGTCCTGGGGGAGGTGGCAGCTATGTAAAAGAGCTTAAAGGTTGCCGCCCCCCATATGAAGGTGCAGCAAAATAAATTCTTAAAACATTCGGTGTAATGTGTTTTTTTTTATATTTCCCCAGCTCCCCAGGGATCCCCGGCCAGTGTACAGATCGCAAAAAGTATCAGGAGAGGGATCCCTATCATCCATCCCTGGCACTCCCTACTAAAACTTATGCACAGTAGCGCTGAAGGAGAAGTAAAGGATTTGTATTAGGGTTGTTATTAGATCCCCTTCAGTTAAAGTGCCTGGTACACATGCAAAGGTGTTGGGTATGGGATGTCGGCAGTCGGTATCCCAGTGCTTAGAATCTGGTCTCTGGCATCATGCTAACCCTCCCCCTCTCCCTACCCTAACCCTCCCTCTTTGGTGCCTAACCTTAACTTCCCCCTCTAGTGCCTGAACCTAACCTCCCCCTCCCCCTCCCCCTCCCTGCACCCTAAACCTGACCCTCTCCACTTAGGGCCTAACCCTTACCCTCCCCCCAGCATCGACATCCTGGCTGCCGGCATTCCGACCGCATCCCCGTGAAAAGATATACAGCTGTCCCATCATATACCAGAGACACAAGATAAGGGATAACATTGTCTATTATAAAGATGAGGACTGCAGTGAGGAATGTAATATATGTTTGTATGAAGACTGACCTCAGCTACAGCCCTGGGGTCAATTAGGAGTATCTACAGCTATGCATCAGTCACAGATAAGATAGTGACCTGTATAGTGCAATTAGCATGAGGCTCAAAGTCCTCCTGATGGAGGCAAAAGCCACCTGATGTAGGTGGGGAGTCCTCCTAATAGCCCTGATGGAGAGGAAAACCACCTGATGTGGGGGCTTTGAGGACTGAGTTTGAGTTAAGAATACTGTAAGACTGCCCCTGTCGTGGGACTACAAATCACAAAATGCCCAGTCTACTGGAAATTACTTCACATGCCAGGAAGTTGCTCCACTAAAGATCTGCCCCCAGACTCAGTCGCTGGTGCCCCAGGCCCCCATCTCCCATGCACTCTTACCCATATCACCATCTGGTGCATCCATGTTGACATCCAGCTCCTGGAAGATCTGCAGCCATGTTTATGCTCGGCCCACTGCAAAGGTCTGCGGCTAGAGCTTCTGCAAGCAAGGAGTGGGAAGGGGAGCTGTGGGTGAGAGGGGGCACTGGGACTGCTGCACGAGTCCAAGGCTAGGGCTGCTGCCAGGGAGGAGTGGCATGGGGGGACATCGGGACTGCTGCATGGGTTTGCGGCAATGGCTGATGCCAGGGAGGAGTGGGACGGGGAGTTGTGGGTGAGGAGGGGCGCTTGATGTGTCTCACTGGCATAAGAAGCTGTTGAGGAGCAGCGACACCAATGAGCGGCGACAGGTTATATAGATACTGTAGATGGAAGTGGCAGCTGATGGTCTGACATAGAGCCCTCCACTAGTATATGGTTATCGTAGCTTCTCAAGTGCCGGGAAAAATGTGCCGTCTATGGAGTGGCTATGATGGTACACTCCGGGTACATATTTACAGCCCTAAGTATGGTAAATATATTGTGGGCATTGGAGGAGGTGCCCCTTCAGTGCTGGTGCCCAGCAGCAGGTGCCTCCATTGTCTCTCATAGCTCTGCCCCTGAATCTGCTGTTATGTGAGAAGGGTGCAGGGTTGGTCCCACTCCACAGTAAATAGCCACACACCATAAGGGTTGGAGAGAAGGGCTGTAGGATGGAAGAACGTGGAACAGCCATAAAGGGGAAGATTTCCATCCGGATACTGACCGTGGTAACCCTAGATTGTGGCTGCACTACACCCCCTATGGGGTGATGCCCCTATGCGCCTCCTCTGAGTGAATGGCCCTCGAGCAGGCCCAGCCCTTCCCTAGTGCATAACCCTAACCTCCCACCCGTATCCTAACTCCAACCCTCCCCCTAGTGTATAACCCTAACCTCCTATCCCGTAGCTTAACCCTAACCCCCCACCCCGTGCATAACCCTAACTCTCCCCACCCATAGCCTAACCCTCCTCTTCCGGTCTGCACAGAAGGCTAATTTCAGATGTCTACATTGTGGACATGTCGACATTCTTTGCATGCCGACATTTTAACTGTTGACAATATTTATATTGACACTGTAAATGTCGATATTATGACTACATGCCCACTAGACACCAGTAACAGGATCATAATAATCTGGCAACCCGATGTCCAGGGTGCCAAATTAATATAGTCTCTGAGGAATGTCTAGTGCCAATGATGATGGTAGCACATAGAGGCTTTCCCTGTGTCTATGCGCTTTATGCATGTAGAAGCCAGACATGTCTATTTGTATATAAAATGCAGAAGTCTCAGGTACACACAGTTACAAATATACAGTATGATAACCCCTGCCATATCAAAGCACTCCTCAGTCCTAATAGCATAAAGCGTATCAGTACACTGCACAAACATCAGTTACTTCTATATACAAATTGTACAGATTAATAGAGTAAGGGCTGGTGATTAAAATGAGCACTGTGTATACCGAGCACAGTAATAAACAGCAGCATCTTCAAAAGTAATAGTGTTAATTACCAGGTACAATGTGCTGTTTAAATCATTTGTAAATAATTGAAATCTTTCTCTAAATGTGTTTGTTAACCGACTGTTTCCAAAACTGGGATATATATAACCCATGTACACAGGTTCATTTCCTGGAGTTTGTTGGACCCAAGAAAACCAGTACTGAGTAAACTCATTTTCTGAAGCTTTACATGTTAATTGGACTTGATCACCATATTCTCCAGTTTCTGTCACTGGCTGGACCAATATAGTCTGAGACCTGACTCCTGTAAAAATAGTTAAAGAAAGATGGCACATTTATTGTATGAATGTGACTTTATTGTATTAAGGGCTAGTCTCTAACCACACAGCAGATTATCTTACCCATGTAGAAGAACAGGAGGCAACGGCTGACCAGCAACATAGAGATGTCTTAGTATAGTATACAGTAAACTTCTTCTTACTTTTCCTATTGAGAAAGATCTGAAGCCTTAGAGGTAGAACCGCATAGTGTCACATGACCAGAATCAGCACTATGCTGCCCACACACTGATGGTTTCCTTTGTGTCAGAGAACTGGAAGGCACATATGATTTCATATACTGTGTTAAATCATTAATACATTGAAAGTGACTCCTCAAAACAAGAAAGTACATAGTTATGTGTGATTGTAACACTATTGTGAATGAATGTATGATCTGAAATTTGTCTTAAATGTCTTATCTGTACAGAGACTTAAGGGACCTATCCATTAGCAACAAATTTGAACGATGAACGATTTATCATTCAGTCGTTCAATTTATCTGCTAATGGATAGGCTCTGAATGATACAAATGCGCACTCCCGCGGCCGACAAATTTGGTCTTTTGTCTCTCCAACATGTTGGTCAATTATCGTTTATCGCTGACAGATATTTGAAATATCTGTTGCGGTAAACGACGAACGATTTTTTTAATTAAAATGAAAAGACACATAAAAAAAATCCACTCCCAGAATGATGTCATGTAATATCGTTCGTAGTTTGCAAAAATCTGTCATGTACATGAGAGATATCTGTCACCGCAGCCCCAGGAATTTTCAAGGGAAAAATCTTTTGTCTTTCATCTTACAGAAAGTTCTGCTAATGGATAGGCCCCTATAGAGGAGAGCAAGGTAACAGAGGCATTATGTTAATGTGCTGGTGCAGATGTGGTACCCCCATAGAAACCTGTGGAACTACAGGTGCCAGCATGCTTCTGCAGCCAGCAAGGCTGAGCCATGCTGCACACCCCACCTCTACAGAAATGACAGGGACAACATGGGTTAATGCAGCTAGAGACAATACAATGTTGTAAGCTGTAAGCCTCCTTACCTTCCCCTGATTGGATGCTCTGAGAGCGGGAATCCCAGGCATGGAATCAATGTTGCCCTGGACAGAGAAAGGTGTTAAATATGCCCTCCATCTGAAGGGAGCTGAGTAGTAGCCACACATGTGTCAGTTTTCCCATATATTCCTTGGGTCCTTGTATGGTTTATCACCCACAGTGCAACCTTTGTAGTTGGCCCACCATGGCTGCCTCACCTGGTACACTCGTGGATGGGATAAAAAATACATGGACCTGACTATTATGTTGGGACCCTACTCCTAGCATCAGGATGCTGCAACCACCCATTTTGTGTCATCTCTTCTAGGCGTAACCTTTTCCACCCAGGGTAATCCTACGTAGTGCGCCCAAGACGACTGCCACATTTGGTACCTTTGTGGGTGGAATATATAACCCATGGAAGTTATTTCCCAAAATGTCTGCACCAACCCCGCAATACGCTTATTGTGCTCTCTAGGTTTTGGTTGATTTCAATTATCTCAGTGTGGCTTTCTATTCTTTTGCAACACCAAATCCTTTTACAATGTACCATGTTTTCTGATGTCTGTAAAGCGACTTTGAGTCCTATGGGAGAAAAGCGCTATATAAATAAAATTATTATTATTATTAATTATTATTAGTGCAGAGAAGAGCCAGTGTGGAGAGACAGTGTTGTGTGATGAGCAGAGAAGGACTGATTAAGTAACGAGTGAGTCCCAGCGACAAGGCCAGAGGAGGCACAGCAAAAGGGGAAATCCCTGCTATCAGCAACCGGGCAAGTGCTAATTCAGAGAGGGAAGCCCTGCCTGCACCTAAAGAATTACCCTGCAGCTGCATTCGGTATGAGCCGGCTGCCGCATGACCGGCATTTCGATTCCCGGCTACGGCAGCCCAACAAAACAGCAGAGCCCGGCAGCGGAAGCCCGACAGCGCTTGAAATCACGATCATCCCTAAGGTAATTACTTACTAACCTAACCAACCCCCCTAACCCTAACCCTCCTTAGGGGTGCCTTAGGGGTGAATAACCCTAACCTCCCCCCCAAGTGCCTAACCCTAACCTCCCCCTCTAAGTGCATAACCCTAACCCCCCTTCCCCGCTGCCTAAACCTAAGTCCCCTGGGGGGGTGCCTAACCCTAAGTCCCCCCGGGGAGCCTATCCCTAACCCTCCCTCCCCATAGCCTAACCCTGACCCCTCCCGGGGGTGTGCCTTACCCTAATTCCCCCCGAGTGCCCTAAACCTAACCCTCCCCCCCATGGCTGTCCGATCGTGGCGCCTGGCATCCCGAAGGGATACCGGGAAAATTACAGGCGTCTAGGTTTTAGATGCCGGTTATTTATCCCTAGGCGGGATAGAGGATTCGGGAAGCCGGCGGTCAGGATTGCGGCTGCCGGCTTCCTAAACGTATCCCCCTGCAGCCTGATCCAGTAACATGTGTAAGAGACCCGTTGAACCAACACACCTACCAGGACTTAGTGAATACCTACCCACACCACCCAGTATTGTGTCATGGCCCCTGGCCAAGCCAGTAGTAAAGGGAGACACCAGTTTAGCTATGGGACAACTAATTTACCTTTAATTAAAAGGAATCAGATTCCAGTCTGTGGTGCAGACCATAGCAAGCTTTGATAAGACAGCACCTGGATTATCCTAAGGAGAACAGTGTCCATGTCACTCAGGATCATTCCCACTACTGTGTCTTTTGGAGGAATTAATCTTGCATTTAAGGGCATTATGTATTTGCATATACATCCCTTCTTATTTTGGGATCTCAAACCCTGAGCTCAGGTATACCGGAACTATATCCCAGGAATATTGTTACAGTGAACTACCTTGGTGTTAAATTACAGGATACTTACTAAATGAATAGTGATATTGCCTATATATCGGAAAAGTCATTTTTTTCTTAAATGTAATGTCTGAAAGTGATTTATACTATTGCGTATAATATTGGAATGTCACTTGTGTTATTACGTGATCCATGGTGCATGTGACAGTGATTCATAGATTAAGTACAGTACAGTATATTGATACAAAAGTGATTATTGCCAATTATTGATGAGCTGCATATCCAGTGATTATATTGTTAGTCATTGTGGTGCACCCGTACTGCGGGCAGTGTTCCTTTGCTCAAATTAATTTCTTGCAAATAAAATAACTTCACGGTGGCCTTGCACACCACACCAGAGACTGGTCCTGTATTTCCATAGGTCCGCCATCATTAGAGAACCTGAAGTGGAAACAACTTGGCTGAAGAAACAAGAGGTTAGTGAATTCTATACACACCATGAATTATCCCTACCATGCTATTACACAGTCTCTCCATTACTGATAGTCCATCAGTTGTAACTGTAAAGTGCTGGAGAGGAGGAGAGGAGTGGCCTGTGCTGTCTCCTTATAGTGAAGGTGACCAGGCACCGTTACCAAGATGGCCACCTGGTGTGTTACTGTGCATGCGCGGCCGGTGCACAGTAACACACCAGATGTGTTGAGTGTCGCAGTTGTGCAGCGTTTAGCTCCTTACAAGCATGAATACCTATTACAGTTATAAGATCTACATTGGTTTATTACCTCCGAACCTTTAACAACCTTAATTAGTTTACTTAACTTAAACTACAAATAAAGACACAGACACCAGAGCTTGGCTAAAAGGTCACAGATTTTTATTTATAATTAACCGAATTAACCTAACCAGGGTGGCAAAGAGACGCTGCAAGCTCAGTTCCAGCTTTCACCTTGCTCAAATACTTGGGGGATGACTAACACATCCCCACTTCTAGATGCACTAATGCTGCAAGGGTCCCAGGTGCTTATTCAGACCCAGTTGTTAGCTCTACGAGCTCGCAACCTGGTCGATGTGGCTCGAGTGCGCATGCGCACGATGGAGCTGGCTCTGTCGTGCGCATGCGTGAGACCCGGCTAACGACGGGTGATCTGTCGTTAGGGGTCTCGTAGCAGACGGGGCGAGCTGTAGATGTTGAGTGACAGCTCGCTCCGTTTACTGGGCGGGCCGGGGCCGTGCCCGGCCAAACGGAGGCGTTCCTGTCGGAACACTTGCCGTTTGGGGGCAGCCCCACTGACATCATCAGTGATGTCAGTGGATAGCTTCCTGCTCAAAAAGAGCAGGAAGCTCCCTGGGGCTTAAGGTTGACGAGACCCTACCTTAGGGTCTCGTCGTAAGCCCCGATGGTCACGATGCTCTTGACCAACGCGACCTTCACCCTTAGCGGTCATTAGAGCTGTGAGTGTTAACCCACAGCCTAACGATCGACATGGAGGTGGCCGTTCAGGATGCAAGCAGCCGCCCTGTTTCAGAATGACCGCTTGCATCCTATGACCGCCTCTGACTGAGGGCCCTTAGTTACCTCCTTGGCCAATCTGAGGCGCTTCTGTACAAAAGCGCCCTGGGTCCCCTTGCATGAAGCAGGACAAATTTGCCATGGACATTGAGGGCAAGTGCCCTCACAAAGTTATCTTGCACCAAATAAAGCCACTGAGCTGCAGCGTACTACCGCCAAAGCCACACCCTAAAGGAGACTGGCCCGCCACCCAAAACAAACTATCTAAGAAAAGAAAACAAATCCTTAACAAACAGACTCTTACCCAGGCCATTCAAATGCACTCCGTCAGGTCGAAAAAAACCCGAACAAGATCACCCACCAAAAAGCCATGACTCACGACCAAGTCACTTATAGACGCTACATGCCTAGCAACTGCCACATTCACCTTCTTCCGTGCCCTGTCCAAAGCACCCCACTCCACGTCAAACGAGGCGTCATCTCCGACCACACAATCTGCACAGTCGGCTATCGTACGCGAACCGCATCCAAAACCTCGTGCAATTAACTCCACCCCTTTCAAATGACCAATGTCATTCCCACCAACATGTAAGACCAACCAGTCAGGCACTCCCCATTTGACAACATATGAAACAAGCAACACGAGAACAGATTCAACACGTAAACCTCTCACACCAATCCAACGCACCTTCCTCCCACCCAGCGACAAACCAGCACTCTGACTCGAGACATGCCATTCAGCCCAAAAAATATGAGTGGCCAACAAGCCACACCTGCCCATCTTCCTTCACCATCACTGTGGAAAATGAAGAAACTCTGGCCATGAGACCCACACCAAATCCGAATCGAACTAACACAACTTATACACGAAACATAGCAACTAACTAGCAGGGATTCAAAAGGGGAAACAGGAACCCGAGTGAAGAAAAACTAAAATCCTACCTGTGAACAAAATTGGACCAGATCATGGCTCCCGGGAGGAACAATTAAAAAATCCGTTCATGCCCCCCAATTGTTAAATGCTAGTCGTTCAACGATTGGCAGGCAAGCAAAGTCTTTGGGTTGTTGCCAGTTGCGCACCTACAACTTATTGCAACAAACATATGTCTTATAAGCCGCTGACTTCCAGCACCCTACCTTCTGAATGGCCGTAGAAGATGTCCCTGCAATCGCTGCGCAAGTATCTGCCCCAATTCAGAACGAATGGGTGCTCTAAGCTGAAGGATCCACACCTAACTCCACTAAACCTCATTTAAATACAGCAGCGAACTGAAACTTCGTGAGAGGCACTAAATCTGCATGCAGCAATCACTGAGACCACCCTACTGGGCACAAACTCATATAGTGAGATGCAAAACGTACTGGACAAATAGCCCCATCCTGATGCTGGGCAAGAGTAACCCATCTACCCCTACCTGTTTGGTCCATTTTAGAGAAGCAGAGTTTGCAGAGCACTGCCAAATCTCTAAATACAATGTCCTTAAACAACAGCCGGAAGCTTTATTGACCGTTGCTAACTCGCTAACCGTAAATGCCTCAAAAAATGCTGCAGAAAAAGCCAAACGAAAAAAAGAGACCTAAAACATGTCAGAAGCCACCTTCTCTATAACAGCAAGCAATGCTAACAAAAGCTGGATGTCAATAGGCCGAAGGTAGTCAGCGTAAGCAGGAGCCTGCTTCGCCCAACCCTTCAGAGCCTTAACCAGAATAAAATATTTGGTTGGATCGCGGAGAACTTTCAGCCCACAAAAGAAGGAGACCCCCGCCAGCGTCGACCCCATGTATGCCCTGGACTTCCCTTGCTGATATCTCTCCCAAACAAAGAAAGACAGCAACTCCTTTGGAGACTTAGCCTCCATATTTGGGCGCGCACAGGCAGCTTTCGGAGAGTCAATGGAGCAAGCGATTACAGCGCCAAAACATCTAAGCTGGCCTGATGATCTGCCACACAAACGGGCTGCACATCAAACCAACAGCAGAAGCCAACAGTGCAAGCGCTCGAAAACATGCAAATTGAAAATGAGAAAACGCATCTGCAATTTCAGTAACACCTGGAACATGGCGAGCTCGAAATCTAATATTTGCTTCCAAAATGCGCAAAATTAAATGGCGGAGTAAACTCAACACTAACGGAGAAGACAATCGCTGGTTGTTGATGGCGTGAACTACTCCCAGATTGTCACACCAAAATATCACATGACAGCTACTCAGTCGCACGGACCAGAATTCCACTGCAACAACAATCGGGAACAGTTCCAACAGCAACAAATTACTCGTCAGACCCTCCTTGTGCCAAACTGGAGGCCAAGAAGCAGCGCACCATTCCCCATTGAAAAATGCACCAAAACCAGACGATCCAGCCGCATCAATAAAAAGCTGCAATGACCCGTTTGCTACCAGAGGAGCAGGCCAAATCCATTCACAATTGAATTGAACCAGAAACTTGGCCCAAATACAAAGATCATCTTTAATCTCCACTGACAAACTAACATGATGATGCGGCCGGCTTGACCCGGTTGTGGCCCTCTCCAACTTCCTACAGAACACTCTGCCCATGGGAATTATACGACAAGCAAAATTAAAGGAACCCAGCAGTGACTGGTCTGTGCGCAATCTCACCATGTCTACCGACAAGCAACCCGCAATTTGCTCCAGCAACTTACCTACTTTGTCATGTGGCAACCTACAACAACCGGCAACCGTGTCTATCTCAATTCCCAAATACGATTGACAAGAAACGGGACCTTCCATCTTATCATGCACAATTGGAACCCCTAAAATACGGAAGACAGCCTGTGCAGAAAAGAGGTGTTCTGAACAGATGTTGATCCCTCCCGGACCTATGAAGAGAAAGTCATCCAAATAATATGCCACACCCGCCTGTCCAGTGCCGGCATGAACACACCAGGGCAGAAAGGAACTGATTGAACTTCTCAAAATAGCCATAGGAATCTGCACAACCCATAGGCAAACATTTATCCACGAAGTAACCAGA
This sequence comes from Taudactylus pleione, assembly GCA_031769625.1. NCBI lineage: Eukaryota > Metazoa > Chordata > Amphibia > Anura > Myobatrachidae > Taudactylus > Taudactylus pleione. The sequence goes on from JAUIMM010000094.1 coordinate 7,910,129, forward strand.
ATATAACTTGAAACCCATGAACTGCATAGCCTCTGGGTGTAGAGTCAATAAACGAAAGGCCACCTCAATGTCTAATTTTGCCATCAATGTGCCATGCCCAAAACTGCGAACTAAACCCAAAGCCTCATTGAAGGATTGATATTCCACTCTGCAGAAACCATCCGGTATGGCATCGTTGACTGAACTCCCAGGCGGATATGACAGGTGTTGTATTAAACTAAACTTACCTGGTACCTTCTTGGGCACTACACCAACAGGAGAGATACAAAGGTCTGGCAACCAAGGACCAGAGAAAGGACCCTCCATCCTCCCCAGCAGCACCTCTGCCCTCACTTTAGCCCACAAAACCTCCGGATAGTCCCTTGCTGAGCGCAAGTTCCGGGGAGCTCTAACCAACAAAGGTGCCATTATTGGCAAATGAAAACCACACAAAAAACCCTCTAACAGGAAAGTAGAATCCTCCTTATGAGGATAGAGCTCCAACCATCTAGACAGCACACCCAAACAAATTGGCGAACTAGCCTTAACCAGCTCCTTTTGACCCTTCACTGCGATCCTGGGCAGCCCCAGCAGAGATATCAGGAGTGGCGAAAACAATAGGATGACCCCCGCATACAGCAGGAGTCATTAAAGGAAAAACATTTGCCCCTTGCCACCCCTGTCATCCCCAGCTTACTGGCAGGATAGCTCCTGCGAGGAGGCATCGTATCCAAGGGGGGCTGACACTGCTGCGAAACCTCTAACCACAACTCAACATCTTTTACCCCAAAAGGTATAACTAGACTACCATCATGCTTCTGTCTAAATTGCACATCATAATCGCGCCATGCCAAAGTCCGCGAGCGGACATATATGTCAAGGACCAAAAATATATATTTAACAATATTAACATGTTCGTTGGCCTGAGTCTCCAAATAGCATGCCGTGAATATAAGCATGCCCATCAACCAACTGGTGAAACTACAAAAGGCCTCCACGCCAATACCTCCTGCCTTCTTAGCTTGATTAAAGGTCTTTTTCATATCGTCAGTGAGTGAAAATAAATCCACAAATTTCCACTTGCAGATTCTCCCTCACACACTTTTGCGCAAGCAGCGAAGTACTGTGGCATTTGCACAGTGAACCATGTCAGCACCTGTCTCTATTGTCGCCTGCCCTGCAATCGTGCCCTGTCTATTTGAACTACCTGACTTCTTGGCCAAATGCCTTGCAACCATCCTGGCAGTCTTACACGGGCACGCAGAGGAACCAGGAGAATGAGAAGAAGAGGAGGAATCAGAAGACAAAGAACAAGACAATGCATGCTCACCAGTACCAGAGGGCCCCAGAACCACTTCATCAATATTTTCATGCAGAGTAGCCAACAGCTCACCTGCCGGGGCTGACTCAACGTGCACAGGGTAAGCAGACGCACGAACAAACAGTTCTTCTGCAGCAACTTCTCCCACAACCTCAGAACCTGCAACTTCGAGACAGCAGGCATGACAGCAGGAGCGGGGGGATTGGCCACGGGGGGAATGGGTGGAAGGGGTGGAGATGCAGTTAAAAGATGAGCAGGTGGAACTGGCCTGAGCTCAGACCCCGGGGTGGGTGGTGGTGGTGGGGTGACTAGTGATGCTGGGAAGTGGGAATCGTCGTGGAGGCATGGCGACCACAGGTGGAGCCAGTTGCAGAGGTGGCAGATAGGGTTAGTGAAGTTGGGTTGGATAATATGCGTGGGGGTAAGACACAAAAGAGGGCAATGAAAAAGTAGTATAGAAAGGAGAGAAAGATACCACTGAGGTTGAGGGATAAATTGGGGGTGCAAGGCCCGAGCTCCAAGAAGGGCCGGCCATGGAAAAAGGCTGTGCATTATAAATGGAGGGATGAGCGCTGACCACTGGGAGCCAGGGGGCCTGATAAGGGGTAGGGTGCAGGGCACCACTAGGTCCAGCAACACTGCACTGGAAGCCAAGGTATGGGAGACATTTGTGCCAAAAGGGGATGCCAGGGTGCCTGCTTGGGCTGCCTAGTGCAGGGGGAAGATTCCCCAAAATGGCCATCGGGCCCACCGCACTAGCAAGGCTGATAGGTGCACCTGCCCCCTGAGGGCCTGAAATTACTCCCCCCATAGGGCACACAATGCTGACTGCCAGGGGTCACAGTGGGCCTTGTGCAGAGTGACCAGCTGGAGCCACGAGAACAAACACCTGCTGGTGCAGTGCCAATGGAAGAGGGCGTGGGGATGCAGCAGAGCATCCATCAGGCACTCCCGCTGGTGCAGTCAGAGACAAGGTATTATTGAGCAATGCCATGGGAGAGGAGAAGTCTGTGCCGTGGTCCCCGGAGGGAGCTGCTCCCTCCGGAGTTTCAGCTGAGGCAGTAGCTGTAAGTGCCTGGCTAGGTGCTGGACACAAAGGTATTGATTCCTACTAGTCACTAGTTGCTGTTAGCGCTGCAAGTCACTTAAGAAAGAATTGCTTTCCAGTCCAATCATGTGGTTCCAAAGCACAAAAACTTATTTATGTAAACAGGGAAAGATTTAACAATTAGAATAAAAAGCAATAAGATATATATAAGTAGAGCCAATACATACGCATGTGCTACTGGTCCCAGTATGCAGTATTTCAATCCTGAACCCTGTGGTCACCATCACCCAAAGAAATGGAGAAATGACTGAACACTGAGACCAGCTCACAGCATATATTCGGTACAGGTTACAGAGAGAACAAAGGGACAAGTTGGCAGGTTTCCTTTGGTTCTTGCATCTGGTCACTCAGGTCATTGGTTAGTTCATACGGTGTCATCAAAGGGATGGCTCAGTCCTCAAAGGGTCACATTGTGTAGTTTCCAGCCAAACAACTAGCTACAACACTACATACTAATAATAACAATCTATGCAATAAATACCATCATCCATAACTAGCGGACGCAAGATGTGACTTCTTTGCTGATAGGAACTGAGGTCTGCAAATGATCAGGGATTTAGTATGAGACCAAACATGACATGTGCCTTATATTCTAAACTTTAGATCTCGTTTAAGTGCATATTACATTGTAATTATTAGCTCAAAATACCTTAAATAACTCTGATTATTAACCGTAGTGAATGGGAACCATTTTATACATATGCGTTTGCATATGTGTGTCCGTGTAATGTCTGTATGTATGTATGTATGTGAGTACGCATGTGAACGTCTGTGTGTACGTATGTGGATACACATACGAGCGTCTATGTGTATGCATATATGTTTATGTGTGTGCGTTATGTGCATCAGTGTATGTGTAATGGATTAATATATATATACCCCTATTTTTATCCATTAACTGACATATTTAATATTATGTTTGCCTGAACCAAATTCCAATGTGTCATAGACAATAAGGTTGTTCTGCTCAGGGGTGACCAGCAGATGTTTGCTGGAGTCATAATGTCTGATAGCTCTTCAAAGGTTTTCCTCTGCTTATTTGGAGTGTAAATTTCAGTTCCTCTAAACTACAACAGCATTGAACAAAAGGCATACAATTGCTAAAGATATCCAGACTTCTGACAATTGTCTTTAACTCTGCATTTAAAACACTCCTCTGTGCATACCAGTATCTGTGTTCATTTACATTTTTTGTTACAGACAGACACACAAAACCTGTTTCCCATACACCGACTAAACCTTGCATTAATATATATATATATGTGCATTTGTGCGCATCAGATTGCGCCCGACTCAAAGTAGTGTCCATTTTACTCGCCATCAGACAATAGATGACTAGATCGTCAGATAATAATTGCACAGCGATCATAACCAATTATTTTACTTTGACAGTCCAAACTTTGATAGCAACATAAACCTATCAAATTCTAATCTTAATCTTTCCAGTCATGCATAATAATTTATTATTCAATGTTCTAAATTGTGTGACACAGATTGGTCATTGAAACATCAATAATGCATCTCAGGAAACCCTTATACGCCATCTGCGGATCTATAGGGGATCATTGGTAGGATGTGGGATCTCATCGAACCTATAAAGGAAGTTTAGGGGAATTGAGACTACATTATCTAGGATGTTTTTACGGAACATTTACAATAATTATTATTATACATGACTTAGCCTATTCACATATTATTATCTGACAGCACATTCAATTTCAGGATTGTAATACAGTTCTTTATCAACCTTAGTACCCATACCACCATCACTCCACCACCATTATTTCATTTTTACTGTTCACCTTAGTGGTACATTTTCCACACTTCACCACAGCAAATACACATCTGACACATAAACCAATTACTAAATGACAATCAGTATAAGAATAAGGAGTTTACCTATACTTGCAACCATCTCCTGTACCCCCTCTCCCAGACCTGTGAACCATTTTACAGGGTTTAACCAAGAGAACCATTTCTCTACCTTTACCTCTGTCTCATACAACTAAATATTATGGTGCTTCCGAAACTCCCACTTCAGTTGTAGGATTTCATCCATTTTCCGGTCAATCATCTTTGGGGTCACTAGTATTATTGGTAATGTACGTGCGACACTTAACACCAAATTGGGTGGCCAAAGTCACACAGTATCCACCAGTAATAGATGTTAAATAGTTTATCACTAGCCTATGTTGTACCAACTCCTTTTTATAAGCTTGTAGCTCTTTACCAGTATACTTGAAAGTGTCATCATACATCTCGGTTATGTTGTCTATTAATTTAGCCAGGTCTTGGATGTATCTATAATTTAAAGTTCCCGAGTGATCCTGATGGGATCTAATGCTACCAAAATTTGGAAGCCATTTGTTTCACTAATCATCTGTGTGGCTATATGTTCTTCACCAGGGATCATATTTCTTTTGTCACGATGTTCATACTGTGTGTGTATGTATGGAGGTGGTGCAGTTTTATGGACACCAATTATTTCATCAAGGGTCATGATTTCTGAAAATACCCTTCCAAGATAACATAAACCTTCAGAACTCGGAGAGAGCCACTTATACGCTTTCGTTCCACATATAAAATACACATCATCTGGGAGAATGTAAGGAATAGAATGCATCATTATCATCGAACACATTATTCTTACAAAGGATCCTGCTCCCAGTCCATTTGACTGGTACACATTTATGTTTGTGTGATACCAACCATTGCTGTCTCATATCTACGTGTGTACCTATACCGGAAACATCTCCCACTTGCAATAATACTGCGTACAAGTTCCGAATTGATAGACTCACTATCAGCTCTGTGTGAAAAGTTCATTGTCTGATTGTTCCCAGACACCTCCCAATTTCCTGGATTGTTGAAACTTGTGATATTAAAGCATACCAAGGATCTATCTACCTGGTACTGGTGGAGCCTAAGACTAGGGGGTTTGGAAACATTACATTTCTTGTCCACCGTTCTTCCCCCATGTAATTCAAGTACCTCTGCTAACTTTAATGGGTATGGCACTAATCCCGATTTACTCTATCCTTGAGGTACTTGTGAACACACCCAACATTCAGTCTGGTTTAAGACCTTACCCACTAAGGAATGGTAATCCTCTACAGGATGCTCACCCAAATACAGATTACTCTTGGACTGGCATTGTTGGATGCATTTATCATCAATTAGGAACCCACAGTACTCGCAAATACAATATTCATCAGACAATAACCCCTCACACCACCTCCGAGTTTCATGACTAACAGATCTCTTAACAATTTCTTTGACCATATACCACCCTGATTGTTTTATCACTCTCTCTCTCGACCCAATCCATCGACGTCACTATCGGCCCCCTCTGTCCTCCATCACAGAAACAGGAAATCCCAAAACAAATAAGGATGAGAAGAACCCTGGAAGGAAGCACAAACACAAACCCAGACTGCCACTTCGTTGCTGGAATAGTGGTCTCCACACGCCTCTGGCTCAGGTGTTTCACTGCAGTCTCTAGCTCTCCTGGAACAGGCTCGCAATCGACAGGTCCACGTTATCTGCCTCGACTCCGCCTTGTATCTCCTTCGGGTGGTTGACCTTTCTGCAGTGAGTGGAATGGACCCAGGTATCTCTTTCTGCTACCTTCAATGATGTGGTACTTGTCATCAACACCTGATACGGACCTTCCCACCATTCTGTCAAACAACCTGAGCATAAGAAATTTCAGATCATAACATATTCTCCAGGTTCAACATCATGACAGTTTGTTTCTGGCATATCAGGTGACATTTTCAGTTTCTGTTGCTGTTGTTTCAGCTGTTTACTAGTTTTTATAAGATATCCCACAGTAACCTCATTATTACTCTTCAAATCATCCTGTGGACTTACAATCAAATGAGGTTGTCTCCCAAACAGTATCTCAAAGGGGGACAGATGAAGAGGAGATCTGGGAGTGGTTCTAATGCTATGGAGGACCAGCGGTAAGGCTTCTGGCCATCCTAATCCAGTTTCAGCCATGATCTTACTCAGTTTATTCTTAATAGTACAGTTCTCTTTCTCCACCTTCGCGCTGGCTTGCGGTCGGTAGGGGATGTGAAGTCTACCATTAATACCCATAAACTTACACATGTTCTGGAAAACATCACCAGTGAAATGAGTATCCCTATCACTTTCTATGATTCTAGGGATACAAATTCCTGAACAATCTTTTTAGCAGTAAAAACAGCAGTATTAGTAACAGCTGGATATGCCTCTACCCAGTTAGAAAATACATCAGTACAAACTAATACATACTTGAGATCCTGCAAGGTGGTAATTGAATGAAGTCAATTTGTATTACCTGAAAAGGACCGTCTGTCGGAGGGATATGGGATGGTTTGGTAGGGATTGTCTTCCCGACATTTTTCCTCAAACAAGTCAGACAGGACATTGCTATCTTTCCAGCTTGAGAAGAAAAGCCTGGTGCATACTAATATGCTCTGACCAACTTGCACATACCTTCTTTTCCCAGGTGAGTCAGACCATGCACTGCCTCAGCCAAGCTTGGGTAATATGCCTTGGGAGCAGCAGGCCTACCTTGTCCATCTCTCCAGAGCCCGGAGGACTCCTGAACATATCCCTTCGATCTCCAGACTGCCTTTACCTGTAGGGAACACAAATTTTGCATCTCAATTAATTTATGCATGTCTATTGTCTGGAAGACCATTAATTTATCAGTTGTTAAGTTTATGCGCAACCCTGCTGCCCATTTGGCAGCTTCATCTGCTCTGTTATTGCCCATTGACACCGGGTCTTCTTCACATGTGTGGGCTTTGTGTTTGATGACAGCTACTGCCCTTGGTAACTTTAATGCATAAGTTTTATCACTACAGGATTTATTAAACAGAATAAAAATGGAATGATATACCATGAATGTATCTGTGTGAAGTGTACATGCGTGTGTGTATGGGGGGAATATATGATATACTGTAAGTTTATTTTAAGGGAATTTTAATTATTCACCTGCACTTCTGGTCCAACTCATGGTCTATAGATAAATTGTGGAGAGCAATCTATCAGAGAAAATAATTATTTGTGCATGTATGTGAGTGTGTGTGGGTGGGGTCTCATGGTAATGTAGCCATGATGGTATGAGGAGAGTGTTCCTCGTCATTTACAACAGCATAATCCTGTGCATAATTATCCTATGTCCGTCTGTCTATGACAACTCCCATCTGTGTAATAAGTTACTTGCAGTAAAGGTCTGATTCAGATACTCCATACAATCATGTGTGTCAGTATACCTGCAAAACTCACCTTCAACCAGATACTCACCTTCCTCCACCCTTTGTGCATCTCGAGCCACATATTGTAATTACACTGCAGGATTTAACGTATTGCACCTTTTAATGGTGATATTTGCAGGTGCCATTAAAGTTAGTTCCCATTTCGTGAACCTAGCTGAAGAGAAATGTCTGGTTTGGGCAGAATTCAACAAGGCAGATACTGCATGTGGTGTATAGACAGCTGTATCACGCCCTAATACTACATCCTCGCTCTTATTTACCAGAAGAGCAGTTGTAACTACACTTCTTAAACATGTTGGGAGTGATCTTGCTACAGTGTCCAGTTGTGCACTGTAGTATGCTACAGGTCTGCTAGCATCACCATGTTTTTGTGTAAGGACACCTGCTGCGCAGCCCTCAGCTTACATGCAAAATAACTCAAATGGTTTTTCATAATCTAATATTCCCAGGGCAGGTGCTCTTGTCAGACTATCCTTAAGGTTAAGGAAAGCCTGCTCTGTCTCCTCAGTGTGTATGACACGGTCGGGTTTTGAAGATGAAACTAATTCCTGCAATGTTAAAACCAAAATAGAAAGACCTGGGATTCACATTCTGCAGTATCCACACATGCCCATGAAGGTACGAATTTGCTGTTGGCTTTGCAGCAGTGTCATGGTCTTTACAGCGTGTATTGTGTCAGTCTTCAAGTGTCGTAGCCCCTGGGTTAGAGTGTCCCAAGTATTGAACCTTAGCCTGGCATGGCTGTAATTTGTCCTTTGCAACCTTGTGCCCTGTTTGTGAGAGATGAAGCAACAACAGTTTAGTATGATTTAAACATGACAAAAACAAATCAGAGCACAACAACAAATCATCTACATATTGAATGAGGACAGACCAATTGCTTGGTTGAAAAGATTGAAAACAGTCATGTAAGGCCTGAGAGAGACTACTAAGGTTATCTATGAAACCCTGGGGCAATCATGTCCATGTGTATTATACACCTCTGTAGGAAAATGCAAACAGACATTAACAGTCAAGGTAAAGAGAAACAGAGAAGAATGCAGAACATAAATAAATGACAGTAAAATGAGTACTTGACCCCTATCACTGACTATTATCCTCCAGCAGAGCATTGGCTGTCACTATGTGAGCGGGTGACCATTGGAAATTCCCTGAATCTTGTGAGTGCCCTTTCTGAGTGTACCTGGGTGTTTCCTTCCTAGGTGGCCCCCGATCTCTCAATTTACAGTACCTCTATATGTGTCCTACTTTTTTACAATTAAAACACCTTACTGTATTACCCGTTGCTGGTATGTGTTGTAAGACTGTGGCTGTGTATGTGATCCCTCTAGAGCCTGAATGCTCACTGCCATTAATTTCGCACTCAGTGCCTCTTTCTTCCTGACAATGTTCTTGTCATGTTCTATAGCTGATTCTATAAGTGCATCTACAGTAATCCCTCTCCAGTTAGGTAGAGAGGTTTGCACTCTGGTTTTTAGATTGTCTTTGAGACCATCCATAAGTACTGTAACAGGTACCTCCCTGTGGTGTAAATCATCTTTAATATCTGCTATCCCAGTGTACTTGGTTATTGTTAGCAGTGCTCGGGCAAAATAATCTGCTGTAGATTCACTATCCTTTTGTTTAATAGTGAAGATTTTACTCCAGTTAACTACCACTGGGAAATATATAGCCAATTGTGTTATTATACATTTTATATTGTTCTGGTTATTCTCATCAGCTTAAGGATTCATCCTCCACCAATACACAATCCTTTATAAACTTCTGCACATCAGTATTGGAGGGGAGACAGGCCCTTAACACCACTCGCCAATCCTTATTAGTTGGCTCAAGAGCATTACCCAAATCTTTAATACATTTCTGGCATTTGCCTAACTCTTTCCTAGGGTCTGGAAAATCTGACATTATTGAATGTAATTCTGCTCTCATCCATGGACAGTGCATTTCTACATTCCTTATGGGAACTATACCATGTTTGTCCGGTTTCCCATTGGGAACTGCAATTGTACGGAACGGATGTGCACCTACCACATCACTTTGTTCAGTGTTACCTCTCCTAGTACGGTCTCCACTAGTCTCACCAATTTCAGCTGCTGGCCCTGCTGGTTGGATCTCTGCCTTTCCTCTCTGTGGAACATCTAATATATTAACAGCATGTGTAATGGCTGAAATTACAGTAGGGTCATCATCGTCTACCAAAACATTTTCCTGGAGGGGACTTAAATTAGGATACAAGTTACTTATTACGATTTTTTTTATTATTTTGGTATCAGCTGTACTTTTACCTGTGGTCGCATATGGCGACCGAGGTGCACTTGTGTTGTCTCCTTTATGCGCGATGATGCTACCTTGTAGCGTGGGTATGCTACCGGGCAGCGTGTTGCTTTGCAGCATGAGTACGCTGTTTTGCGATGCACATACACCACCATGCCACGTGTTCCCCTCGTACTGCCATAACTTTAAACAATCATTATACTTTACTCTTTTCTTTAGAGACTTGACTAAACATATGTTATCTCTAACAGTATTCAGTGCCTCCAAATCGAAACTGCCAACTTTAGGAAAGGGTTTCACACATCTTTTGGTCATTTTGACCCATATGTCACAGTACACAGTAGCATACGCACCATACTTCTCATTCATTATATACCTTGCTGATCCAATCGGCCCATTCATAAGCAGCTCTCCCTTTACCTTCCCTTGCGATTGCTTAGCACCCATCTGGGCCCACGCTTTCGCCTGTCACTAGGGATTTCGGCATTGAACGAATTAACATAAATGACCAGGGAAGGGGGGAATAGGGGGATATAGTTTGAGCACAGGATATAATATATTGGATATAATTAGTCAAAAGAATAATGAAAATCCACAATTATAAATATCAAACCCTAGTATAGGTGTCAAGCAAAAATATTGTAAAGTGTGGAGGTGCTCCCCATGAGAGTATAGATAAACGTAGTATGGGGAAGAAGAAGAAAACTCTCTTGTTGGGGGTACTCGAATGTAAAGGTTATAATAAGAATAATATATAAAAAATAACTTTTATTAGATATATTTTAAAATACCAAAAACAAGTCTGAGCCTGTTACTTATTGGCATTACTGTTGGAATAACAGCTATAAATTATCACAAGCAGAACACGAACATACATAGAACATAAGACAACATATAATACAATACTTATCACAATTGTGTGAAGCTAAGTGAAATATTACATATAGGTCTATAATTCTCTGTCTCATACAATATTGAGACCTATATAAAACATATACTAGTTCAATGACCTCATAATGTCGTCATAGCACAATGGCTAATCAGAATTACGGCAGAAGCATACAAGGAAATCTTCTAGAAAAGAATGTGATAATAACCATACAATATTCAATATAGGTTACGTGAGATATCACAGCACAATAACACTGAACAGTAATCAGAGAAATACAATGATAAGGGGGTCAGATGAAATAATAGCTGACCCTGCAAATATCAAAATGAATATAAGTAAATCACAGGTTGTAATGAGAGGCAGATCACACGTAGGTCGCCTGTGATGCCACCCAGGTACTTGTAGACAGTAAGGTTATAGGAAAAAGTAAAGCTACTCCTTTATGTGGAGTTTACAAAATAGCAGCTGCTGCATGCCATTGTATAGCCATTGAATGGCATGTGAGCGTACTATAAAGGTACTCCCAGGGTAGGAAATAAGTACAATGAGTATCTGCTGTTGGACTGCGTTAAAAAGAAGGTCCTAGTGTAAACATTGCAGGAACCTCTAATAGGCGCACCCCAATGAGAGTACTCATAGAGACAATAGTTATCGTAATGAAATAACACAGCATAGGTTTGCGATCTGTGCTGCTGCCAGTCATATACCAAAGGTAGTGGTGAGTGGTGGGAAACCCAGATCGCATATGCAGTGATAGGAAGAAAGAGTATGAGTGTAGCTGCACTATGGCTAGTACAGGACAAGTGGAGCTCTGTTGCCCTAAAGGTATTGCAGGGTCACAAACTTGTCTCTGTTGAATAAAGCCACTCAGTGCGCTAAAGAAAGTGTAGTATGAAAAGTACCTGAGCGCTCACCTCCAGGGAGCCGGTGTGTAGTATAGAAAATCTGCCACTAGAAGAGCCTGTCAGTATGCTGCCATGACGAATCCCGCCTGTACACAGCCGGATTAGCGGGTCTGAGACGCGTGTTTCACTGTCGCTTCCTCAGTCAGATGCATGTGGACTGTGATACACAGGTGATCTTTAACCTGCATTGTGACCAATGGGAGAGCAGGTGCTGTGTGTTGCAGATGCAATACCCTTGTCAATAGGTCCAAGTGTTAACTCCCTCTATTGGTCCACAGCAACAGGAGGGAGTGAGTCATAGGAGGGGGGAGTGTTTGGGTTAGATGAAGCTCATAACGATCAGGCTAACAGGCTAAGGTGGAAAACCTGACTAGTAGCTAAAGTGTCTGTCTTGCAGCAAAAATAGTTATGCAAAAATGCTAATACCAAACATACAGATATATAAATAGTAGACATAAATAAGTGTGTATAAAGTGATTAGAATAAAGAAAATGTCACTTCCTCAGTCAGATGCATGTGGACTGTGATACACAGGTGATCTTTAACCTGCGTTGTGACCAATGGGAGAGCAGCTGCTGTGTGTTGCAGATGCAATACCCTTGTCAATAGGTCCAAGTGTTAACTCCCTCTATTGGTCCACAGCAACAGGAGGGAGTGAGTCATAGGAGGGGGGAGTGTTTGGGTTAGATGAAGCTCATAACGATCAGGCTAACAGGCTAAGGTGGAAAACCTGACTAGTAGCTAAAGTGTCTGTCTTGCAGCAAAAATAGTTATGCAAAAATGCTAATACCAAACATACAGATATATAAATAGTAGATATAAATAAGTGTGTATAAAGTGATTAGAATAAAGAAAATGTCACTTCCTCAGTCAGATGCAGTATTCAGTGCCTCCAAATCGAAACTGCCAACTTTAGGAAAGGGTTTCACACATCTTTTGGTCATTTTGACCCATATGTCACAGTACACAGTAGCATACGCACCATACTTCACATTCATTATATACCTTGCTGATCCAATCGGCCCATTCATAAGCAGCTCTCCCTTGATCTTCCCTTGCGATTGCTTAGCACCCATCTGGGCCCACGCTTTCGCCTGTCACTAGGGATTTTGGCATTGAACGAATTAAATAAGATGCATCCACTCACTTCAACATACGCATGCACTACTGGTCCCAGTATGCAGTATTTCAATCCAGAACCCTGCGGTCACCATCACCGAAAGAAATGGAGAAATGACTGAACACTGAGACCAGCTCACAGCATATATTCGGTACAGGTTACAGAGAGAACAAAGGGACAAGTTGGCAGGTTTCCATTAGTTCTTGCATTTGGTCACTCAGGTCATTGGTTAGTTCATACAGTGTTATCAAAGGGATGGCTCAGTCCTCAAATGGTCACATTGTGTAGATTCCAGCCAAACAGCTAGCTACAACACTACATACTAATAATAACAATCTATGCAATAAATCCCTATCATCCATAACTAGCGGACGCAAGATGTGACTTCTTTGCCGATAGGAATGGAGGTCTACAAATGAACAGGGATTTAGTATGATACCAAACAAGACATGTCCCTTATATTCTAAACCTTAGATCTCGTTTAAGTTCATATAACATTGTAATTATTAGCTCAAAATGCCTTTAATAACTCTGATTATTAACCATAGTGAATGGGAACCATTTTATACATATGCGTTCGCATATGTGTGTCCATGTAATGCCCGTATGTATGTATGTGAGTATGCATGTGAGCATCTATGTGTATGCATATATGGTTATGTGTGTGCATTATGTGCATCAGTGTATGTGTAATGGACTAATATATATATATATATATATATATATATACCCCTATCTTTATCCATTAACTGACATATTTAATATTCTCTTTGCCTGAACCAAATTCCAAGGTGTCATAGACAATAAGGTTGTTCTGCTCAGGGGTGACCAGCAGATGTTTGCTGGAGTCATAAAGTCTGATAGCTCATCAAAGGTTTTCCTCTGCTTATTTGGACTTTAAATGTCACTTCCTCTTAACTACAGTAGCATTGAACAAAAGGCATACAATTGCTATAGATATTCAGACTTCTGACAATGTTCTTTAACTCTGCATTTAAAACTCTCCTCTGTGTATACCAGTATCTGCGTGCAGTTTAATTAAATATATGTTACAGACATACACACAAAACCTGTTTCCCATACACTGACTAAACCTTGCATTAATATATATATATATATATATATATATATATGCATTTGTGCGCATTAGATTGCGCCCGACACAGAGTGGTGTCCATTTTACTCGTCATCAGACAATAGTCGACTAGATCATCAGATAATAATTTTACAGCGATCATAACCAATTATTTTACTTTGACAGTCCACCCTTTGATAGCAAACATAAAACTATCACATTCTAATCTTAACCTTTCCAGTCATGCATAATAATTTATTATTCAATGTTCTAAATTGTGTGACACAGATTGGTCATTGAACCGTCAATAATGCATTTCAGTAAGGGTAAAACAACCCTTATATGCCATCTGCGGATCTATAGGGGATCATATCAAACCTATAAAGGAAGTTTGGGGGAATTGAGACTACATTATCTAGGCTGTTTTACGGAACATTTACAATAATTATTATTATACATGACTTAGCCTATTTACATATTATTATCTGAGAGCACATTTAATTTTAGAATTGTAATACAGTTCTTTATCAACCTTAGTACCCATACCGCCATCACTCACCACCACCATTATTTCATTTTTACTGTTCACCTTAGTGGTACATTTTCCACACTTCACCACAACAAATACACATCTGACATATAAACCGAGTGATCCTGGTGGGATCTAATGCTACCAAAATTTGGAAGCCATTTGTTTCACTATTCATCTGTACGGCTATATGTTCTTCACCAGGGATCATATTTCTTTTGTCACGATGTTCATACTGTGTGTGTATGTATGGAGGTGGTGCAGTTTTATGGATACCAATCATTTCATCATGTGTAAGGGTCATGATTTCTGGAAATACCCTTCCAGGATAACATAAACCTTCAGAACTTGGAGAGAGCCACTTGTACGCTTTCCTTCCACATATAAAACACACATCATCTGGGAGAATGTTAGGAATAGAATGCATCATTATCATCGAACACATTATTCTTACAAAGGATCCTGCTCCCAGTTCTGCCATTTGACTGGTACATGTTTCTGTTTCTATAACATTTGCACAGTACCCTAGTGATACTCTGCCAACCATTGCTGTCTCATATCTACGTGTGTACCTATACCGGAAATGTTTCCCACTTGCAATAATACTGCGTACAAGTTCCGAATTTATAGCCTCACTATCAGCTCTGTGTGAAAAGGTCATTGTCTGATTGTTCCCGGTCACCTCCCAATTCCCTGGTTTGTTGAAATTTGAGATATTAAAGCATACCAGGGATCTATCTACCTGGTACTGGTGGAGCCTAGGACTAGGGGGTTTGGAAACATTATATTTCTTGTCCACTGATTTTTCCCCATGTAATTCAAGTACCTCTGCTAACTTTAATGGGTATGGCACTAGTCCCAAATTACTTTGTACCTTGAGGTACTTGTGAACACACCCAACATTCAGTCTGGTTTAAGACCTTACCCACTAAGGAATGGTAATCCTCTATAGGATGCTCACCCAAATACAGATTACTCTTGGACTGGCATCGTTGGATGCATTTATCAACTAGGAACCCACAGTACTCGCAAATACATTATTCATCAGACAGTAACCCCTCACACCGTCTCCGAGTTTCATGACTAACAGATCTCTTAACAAATTCTGTACTAAGTTCGACCATATACCGCCCTGATTGTTTTATCGCTCTCTCCCAACCCCACTCCATCGACATCACTATCGGCCTCCCTCTCCATCATCTCTCCTCCATCACAGAAACAGGAAATCCCAAAACAAATAAGGATGAGGAGAATCCTGGAAGCAAGCACAAACACAAACCCAGCCTGCCACTCCTCCACACGCCTCTAGCTCAGGTGTTTCACTGCAGTCTCTAGCTCTCCCTGAACAGGCTCGCAATTGATAGGTCCACGTTATCTGCCTCGACTCCGCCTTGTATCTCCTTCAGGTGGCTGACCTTTCTGCAGTGAGTGGAATGGACCCAGGTATCTCATTCCGCTACCTTCAACGATGTGGTACTTGTCATCAACACCTGATACGGACCTTCCCACTGGTCTGTCAAACAACCTGAGCATAAGAAATTTCAGATCATAACATATGATCCAGGTTCAACATGACAGTTTGTTTCTGGCATATCAGGTAACAACATTTTCAGTTTCTGTTGCTGTTGTTTCAGCTGTTTACTCATTTTTATAAGATATTTCACAGTAACCTCATTATTACTCTTCAAATCATCCTGTGGATTTACAATCAAGTGAGGTTTTCTCCCAAACAGTATCTCAAAGGGGGCAGATTAAGAGGAGATCTGGGAGGACTAGCGGTAAGGCTTCTGGCCATCCTAATCCAGTTTCAGACATGATCTTACTCAATTTATTCTTAATAGTACCGTTCTGTCAGGACTGCGACTATTTCAGTACATAAAGAAAGACTACTTTTGCCAAAGTTCCATTGTGGTCATTGGAGGAGCTATCCTGTTTGCTGGCATGTTTCTCATTCAGGGGATAGAGTGTTAAAGTGATCATCTGTTTCCCAGGTGCCGTCAGATTGTGGGATTCCTAGATTGCTCATTATTTCAAACCTGTTTCCATTTGGGTCACATGTTCTGAAACTTCCTATGGATCACAGACCACTAGCGTAAAGCCTGTTACTAACTGTGTCTCAGTGTCTGTGCAACGTTGCTTTCAGGTCTTTTCTTGGACTCCTGCCAGATCCCTGCAGTGTCTGTGGATTGCTGTGGACTTTGTTGTATTCCAGATGAACTTCTGATGTCAGTCACCGGCTGCACTACAGGGCCCAGCATTCCTATTGCCTAAGTATTGCTGATTGCTCCATCACTGCACTTTCACCATTTTGTTGCACTATTTTCTTGGCCTGTTGTCTTTCCGTTCCTGTGGATATTGAACTCATCCTTGTTACAGTTGTCAACTGCACCATTACAGTGTCATCTCTGCATCATGGGGCTCAACCCCGCTCCAAACCCTAGCCACACTACAGGGCCCAACCCTACTACAATCTTCTCTGCATCACGGGGCTCAACCCTGCTACAATCTTCTCCGCAACCCGGGGCTCAACCCCGCTACAATCTTCTTTGCTTCACGGGGCTCAACCCCGCTACAATCTTCTCCGCATCACGGGGCTCAACCCCACTCCGAACTCTAGCCACGCCGCAGGGACTTCACTACTCCACAAGGCTCAAGTTTGTTTCATCTCTCACTGCACCGCAGGGCTCATTCCTGTCCTGGAACTATATTATTCTGCAGGGCCTGCTCTGCTCCGGATTTCCATTACTACAGGGTTCTACCCTGGCAAAGGTCCTTAATGTCATCCTGAGGTGTTGGCCTCATTCTGGACTCGGGGTTTCTTATAACGTTAGTCCCTATCAACCCCGGTAAAATCTTCTCCGCATCCTGGGGCTCAACCCCACTATAATCTTCTCCACATCACGGGGCTCAACCCCGCTACAATCTTCTCTGCATCACAGGGCTCAACCCCACTTCAAACTCTAGCCATGCTGCAGGGCTCTACCCTGTCCTGGCATCTCATCGTCTTACAGGGCATAACCCCGCTCCGACTTCACTACTCCACAAGGCTCAAGTTTGCTTCATCTCACTGCACCGCAGGGATCTTTCCTGTCCTGGTATATATAATTCTGCAGGGCCTGCTCTGCTCCGGATTTCCATTACTAAAGGGTTCTACCCTGGCAAAGGTCCTTAATGTCATCCTGAGGTGTTAGCCTCATTCTGGACTCGGGGGTTCCTTACCACGTTAGTTCCTATATGCTAAAGACATCTTATATATATTTGGGGATTCTCTCCTATACATATTATTGCATATGTGAACCTCTGTGCTGTTTGAGACTTTATTTGAGACCTTGCTGTTTATAATTCTTATGTGAATAAATTCTATTTTACTTTTATCCTGTGCTACTGAGTTTCATGGAAAGGTCATTCCTAAGACCACCCCAGTTTATTGTGCCATATTAGGCCTGCCTCCCTCCAGGAATCTCAAGTGTCGGCAGCTGTGACACATTCACTCTCTCCACCTATCAGTTGTTAAGTTTATGCGCAACCTTGCTGCCCATTTGGCAGCTTCATCTGCTCTGTTATTGCCCATTGACACCGGGTCTTCTTCACATGTGTGGGCTTTGTATTTGACAACAGCTACTGCCTTTGGTAACTTTAATTCATAAGTTTTATCACGCAGGATTTATTAAACAGAATAAAAATGGAATGATATACCATGAATGTATCTGTGTGAAGTGTACATACATGTGTGTATGTGTAAAATAAACATACAGTATATATGATACAGTATATATGATATACTGTATGTTTATTTTAAGGGAATTTTAATTATTCACCTGCACTTCCGGCCCAACTCATGGTCTATAGATAAATTGTGGAGAGCAATCTATCAGAGAAAATAATTATTTGTGCATGTATGTGAGTGTGTAGGTGAGGTCTCATGGTAATGTAGCCATGATAGTATAAGGAGAGTGTTCCTTATCATTTACAACAGCATAATCCTGTGCATAATTCTCCTATGTCCATCTGTCTATGACAACTCCCATCCATGTAAAACGTCACTTGCAGTAAAGGTCTGATTCAGATACTCCATACAATCATGTGTGTCAGTATACCTGCAAAACTCACCTTCAACCAGAGACTCACCTTCCTCTACGCTTTGTGCATCTCGAGGCACATATCGTAAGTACGTTACTGGATTTAACGTATTGCACCTTTTGCAGGTGCCATTAAAGCTAGTTCCCATTTCGTGAACCTAGCTGAAGAGACATGTCTGGTTTGGGCAGAATTCAACAAGGCAGATACTGCATGTGGTTTATAGACAGTTGTATCATGCCCTAATACTACATCCTCACTCTTATTTACCAGAAGAGCAGTTGCAGCTACACTTCTTAAACATGTTGGGAGTGGTCTTGCTACAGTGTCCAGTTGTGCACTGTAGTATGCTACAGGTCTGCTAGTGACACCATGTTTTTGTGTGAGGACACCTGCTGCGCAGCCCTCAGCTTCCGTGCAAAATAACTCAAATGGTTTTTCATAATCTGGTATTCCAAGAGCAGGTGCTCTTGTCAGACTATCCTTAAGGTTAAGGAAAGCCTGCTCTGTCTCCTCAGAATGTATGACATGGTCGGGTTTTGAGGATGAAACTAATTCCTGCAATAGTAAAGCCAAAATAGAAAAACCTGGGATCCACATTCTGCAGTATCCACACATGCCCAAGAAGGTATGGATTTGCTGTTGGCTTTGCGGCAGTGTCATGGTCTGTATGGTGTGTATTGTGTCAGTTGTCTAGTGTCGTAGCCCCTGGGTTTGACAATGTCCCAAGTATTGAACCTTAGTCTGGCATGGCTGTAATTTGTCCTTTGCAATCTTGTGCCCTGTTTGTGAGAGATGAAGCAACAACAGTTTAGTATGATTTAAACATGACATAAATGAATCAGAGCACAACAACAAATCATCTACATATTGAATGAGGACAGACCCATTGCTTGGTTGAAAAGATTGCAAACAGTCATGTAAGGCCTGAGAGAAACTACTAAGGTTATCTATGAAACCCTGGGGCAATCGTGTCCATGTGTATTATACACCTCTGTAGGAAAATGCAAACAGACATTAACAGTCAAGGTAAAGAGAAACAGAGAAGAATGCAGAACATAAATAAATGACAGTAAAATGAGTACTTGACCCCTAGCACTGACTATCATCCTCCAGCAGAGCATTGGCTGTCACTATGTGAGCGGGTGACCATTGGAAATTCCCTGAATCTTGTGAGTGCCCTTTCTGAGTGTACCTGGGTGTTTCCTTCCTAGGTGGCCCCCGATCTCTCAATTTACAGTACCTCTATATGTGTCCTACTTTTTTACAATTAAAACACCTTACTGTATTACCCGTTGCTGGTATGTGTTGTAAGACTGTGGCTGTGTATGTGATCCCTCTAGAGCCTGAATGCTCACTGCCATTAATTTCGCACTCAGTGCCTCTTTCTTCCTGACAATGTTCTTGTCATGTTCTATGGCTGATTCTCTAAGTGCATATACAGTAATCCCTCTCCAGTTAGGTAAAGAGGTTTGCACTCTGGTTTTTAGATTGTCTTTGAGACCATCCATAAGTACCTTAACAGCTACCTCCCTGTGGTGTAAATCATCTTTAATATCTGCTATCCCAGTGTACTTGGTTATTGTTAGCAGTGCTTGGGCAAAATAATCTGCTGCAGATTCACTAAGCTTTTGTTTAATAGTGAAGATTTGACTCCAGTTAACTACCACTGGGAAATATATAGCCAATTGTGTTATTATATGTTTTATATTTTTCTGGTTATCCTCATCAGTTAAGGATTCATCCTCCACCAACACACAATCCTTTATAAACTTCTGCACATCAGTATTGGAGGGGAGACAGGCCCTTAACACCACTCGCCAATCCTTATTAGTTGGCTCATGAGCATTACCAAAATCTTTAATACATTTCTGGCATTTGGCTAACTCTTTCCTAGGGTCTGGAAAATCTGACATTATTGAAAGTAATTCTGCTCGTGTCCATGGACAGTGCATTTCTACATTCCTTATGGGAACTTTACAATTTTTGTCCAGTTTCCCATTGGGAACTGCAATTGTACGGACAGGATGTGCACCTACCACATCACTTTGTTCAGTATTACCTCTCCTAGGGGGTCATTCAGACCAGCTCACGAGCAAAGGACGCTCGCAAGCGGGTCGATGTTTGCCGAATCCGCATGCGCACGATGGAGGGAGCTCCGTCGTGCGCATGCGCGAGACCTGGACTGCGACAGCCAAGCTGTCACTCCGGGTCTCGCACCAAAGGGGGCATGCTGTCGATGGTGACTGACAGCACGCCCCCTTTGGTGGGCGTGCCAGGGGCGTGGCTGCCAGACGGAGGCGTTCCCATGGGAACGCCTACCGTCTAAAGCCGACCCACACTGACATCAGTAATAATGTCAGTGGGAGTGATTTTGGCTCTGATAGAGCCAAAATCACTCCTGGGCTTGCGGCAGCGAGACCCTACCGCATTTTCTCGTCGCAAGCCCGATGGTCAAAGACCATCGCGACCATCTTTTTGGCCGCTCGCATATGCTGTGGGTGGTCACCCACAGCTATGTGAGTGGCCAGGAGGCCGCTCCGTTTTCAGGTAGGAGGGCACTGATTCAGAGCGAGCGTTCTGGTCAGAGTGTTCAGCTCTGAATCAGGCCCCTAGTATGGTCTCTACTAGTCTCACCAATTTCAGCTGCTGGCTCTGCTGGTTGGATCTCTGCCTTTCCTCTCTGTGGAACATCTAATATATTAACAGCATGTGTAATGGCTGAAATTACAGTAGGTTCATCATCTTCTACCAAAACATTTTCCTGGAGGGGACTTAAATTAGGATACAACTTACTTATTATGATTTTTTTTATTATTTTTGGTATCAGCTGTACTTTCACCTGCGGTCGCATATGGCGACCGAGGTGCACTTGCGCTGTCTCCTTTATGCGCGATGATGCTACCTTGCAGCGTGGGTACGCTACTGGGTGGCGTGTTGATTTGCGCCATTAGTATGCTGTTTTACGATGCACATACACCACCGTGCCACGTGTTCCCCTCGTGCTGCCATAACTTTAAACAATCATTATACTTTACTCTTTTCTTTAGAGACTTGACTAAACATATGTTATCTCTAACAGTATTCAGTACCTCCAAATCGAAACTGCCAACTTTAGGAAAGGGTTTCACACATCCTTTGGTCATTTTGACCCATATGTCACAGTACACAGTAGCATACGTGCCATACTTCTCATTCATTATATACCTTGATGATCCAATTGGATCGTCAAGGTATATCCCATTCATATAGCCCATATCCCATTCATATATAGCCCATTCATAAGCAGCTCTCCCTCGACCATCCCTTTTGATTGCTTAGCATCCATCTGGGCCCACGCTTTCACCTCCCACTAGGGATTTTGGCATTGGATGAATTAAATAAGATGCGTCCACTCACTTCAACCCGTTATGCGCCGCCAACCACTAAGCATTTTTCCATCAGCATGCACAACGAGGGAACAGAAAATAGCCTATGCAATTGTTCTGCTTTCCGTACAACTTACTAAACTTCCTACTTTGAACTACTCTCCACTGGTAGAATTTAAGTATTCCAATAAAACTTACCCTTTCCAGGGATTTCCTCCCTTGACCCCCAAGTCACAATCATGGTTTACACTACCATGTGGTATGATCTCATTGCCCAGAGACACTACCTTTTATCATTGGACTTTGTGATTACTATTGGGGGTTCGGCCGAGAAACGCCTTCATTCTCGTTCAGTATACCTGCTGTGTATACCCACTCGGTAGTAGTTGTGCCTCATCAGACACCTACCGAGTCTCTCCTGTCATGCCCTCAGACAGTGAAGAAAAAACCTTTTTCGTTTTTTTCTTTTCCCTCTTTTCACATCACAAGCACATTTTCACATTCATATACCTTTGTTTTCTGGCCAGAAAAATGCTTTCCCTAGTGCAACACCAATTCAGAGGATTTTAACAAGTGATACAAGACTATCTATTACAACGATTGTTTAAACATGTGGCATCAATACAGGGAAGACGCATACGCTATTTGCGAATCGCCTATTGCGGCGCAAAGTGACAATAAAAGAAACAGACTTTTCTCTCTTGTCCCTGGATTCTTATCAGCGCTCCTTAGATCACCAAAGAATGGATATTCGATTTCACAACACTGAGTACAAAACAGGTTTAAAACACATTGCGTTCTTACCCGTATGTGACACATGGACCCTTTGTTGAGGGATCGAAATCCAGTCGTCACTTTGAGTAATTTCTGGTAGCGTGACATCAAGGCCGAGCCCCCATCTATTGATTCCTACTAGCCGCTAGTCGCTATTAGCGCTGCAAGTTGCTTAAGAAAGAATTGCTTTCCAGTCCAATCGTGTGGTTCCAAAGCACAAAAACTTATTTATGTAAACACGTAAAGATTTAACAATTAGAATAAAAAGCAATAAGATATATATAAGTACAGCCAATACATACTGTATGCATGCACTACTGGTCCCAGTATGCAGTATTTCAATCCTGAACCCTGCTGTCACCATCACCCAAAGAACTGGAGAAATGACTGAACACTGAGACCAGCTAACAGCATATATTCAGTACAGGTTACAGAGAGAACAAAGGGACAAGTTGGCAGGTTTCCATTGGTTCTTGCATCTGGTCACTCAGGTCATTGGTTAGTTCATACGGTATCATCAGGGGGATGGCTCAGTCCTCAAACGGTCACATTGTGTATTTTCCCACAGAACAACTAGCTACAACACTGCATATTAATAATAACAATCTATGCAATAAATCCCTATCATCCATAACTAGCGGACGCAAGATGTAACTTCTTTGCTGATAGGAACGGAGGTCTACAAATGAACAGGGATTTAGTATGATACCAAACATGACATGTCCCTTATATTCTAAACCTTAGATCTCGTTTAAGTTCATATTACATTGTAATTATTAGCCCAAAATACCTTTAATAACTCTGATTATTAATCGTAGTGAATTGGAACCATTTATACATATGCGTTCGCATATGTGCATCCGTGTAATGTCCGTATGTATGTATGTGAGTATGCATGTGAGCGTCTATGTGTACATATGTGGATACACATAAGAGCATCTATGTGTATGCATATATGTTTGTGTGTGTGTGTTATGTGCATAAATAAGAGTGGTGTGTGCAGCGCTAACCTTATGATTCTGTGATGTAAGGAAGCAGGAAATATATTATATTATAAATATGAAAGAAGTAGGTATGTTAAAAAAGGGGGTTATTAAATGAAACTAGGTATGAGGTCAAAAACAAGGAGTCACAATGCTCCCTTGTACAATGTCCAAGTGTCCAGTATTGCAATAGTAGATCTAGGAGGAAACAACCTATATTGTATACATGGGTTATAAGAGAGCTCCTTTGGGGTGCCTCTTTCCGTAGTACACCAAGGGTGTCTACGTGAACCTTATTGGCAAATATAATGGTGTGCCTGTGGCGAGGGGAATGCCCCTAAAAAGGGGGTAATGTCCTTCCTTTGTGTCTGGGTTGCAGGTTACATAAGGTAACCCTTTGAGGGGGTCCCTTTCCGTATGACACTTGTGCCTACGTCTCCCTCTTGGAAAATGTGAGGCTGACGGCAGGCAGGAGTATGTCCTGGTAACTCACTTTGCCATGTAATCTCATTTGGAAAACAATCTAACATCCAGTGATTTGTCAATAAGCCATGCCGCTGCAGTAACAATCTGTGTCCTCGGGCAACAAACCTGTGATGTTGGGGCCGGCAGTAACCTTAACCAGTACTCACGCTGTGATGGAGCCCAGTATAGAAGTTGACCTAAAGTGATTAGAACTGGCACCCAGCAATGGTGCTCCAGCCGGTGTCCGGTTCATGTTTCGCTTGGTTCCTCCCAGGAGTCCTATCAGTCTTCAAGCCATATTAATTCTTGTAATCTACCTTTAGATACTGACTCGGAATCTGAGCTCGATCCTGCATATGATAATTCTCCATTCCCTGAATACCATCTGTTGTTTGGCTCTGTCCTTCCCAGTCACGTATTTCCTCAGGGGATGCCCATGAGAGCTACAGCCTTCCGGGGGAGACAATCATCTTTCCACCAAAGATGCCAGCTAAATAATGCCGGTTCTACATCTTCTCATACCAAATCTTTGTGTACTACATTTCCAGAAGAGTGTCCTCATGTTGAGACTACTAAAGACTTCCTAGGTGATGAAGGTTCCACCTGTTGTGAGGAAGAATGGTCTACTTACTCTGAGGATGAAGATGTCTGAAGAGATGTTTCAAGAGTGATGGTGTTCCTATGTTTGAAAGTTTTTCTGGTGTATAATTTTTTGTGTTCTCTTATGTATTTATTTGGGTGTTCGGAGTCCACCCATAAAGAGGGGGTACTGTCACAACCCTGGCTAGTTTTTCACCTTTTGCTTTGAGACTTACCCCTGTCAGCTGTCATGTGGATCTGTGTGTGCAATCTGCCTGGGAGATCTGCTATAAATAATACTGGCTGTAACACTTCTGTGATTGCAATCACTTCTCTAGCAGAGCCGAAATCTCTCCCACATGGGAATGCCTCCATTTGGGCAGCCACTCCCCTGGCCCGCCCACCAAAGGGGGCAAGCTGTCACTCAACATCAACAGCTTGCCCCCTTTGTTGCGAGACCCGGAGCGACTGAGTGCCCGTCACTATCCGGGTCTCATGCATGCGCACGATGGAGCTGGCTCTGTTGTGCACATGCACACTGGCCCACCATTGACCCGGTTGCGAGCACACAGCGCTTACGACCGGGTCTGAATCAGGCCCTCAGCTTCTTTCCACATTGATTATTTACATGGGCTCTCCTCTGTCTGTGAATACTACTAGGCTTGATTGGAATTGCAGGTGTAGTTCTGACTCTCAGTGCTGCAGATATGTTTGCCCTCCACTACTCTGATCCACCAATTCCTGGTAGACCCAGAGTGTAAAGATCCTCCTCAGATAGCACTCAGTGCCTGAACATCTCATTACTTCTCCTGGTGTATTGTTTGTGCTTTGTCCATGTACAAGTGTATTCTAGGCTCCTGCTGAATGTTATACCTGGCGCATCCAGAAATCCTGCTGGTTCCTGATCAGTTCATTCAGCAATCCGACCGATAGCTATACCTGGCGCGTCCAGAAATCCTGCTGGTTCCCAGACTAGTTCTATCAGTAATCCTGCTACACGAATATACCTGGCGCATCCAGAAATCCTACTAGTTCCGAGGCCCGTGCATAATGTCCATTGCTGTTGCATGACTTATGATCCTGAGTTCCCTGTGTGTTACCAGTGCTTCCCAGCACAGCGAACGATACTCCAGTCCGGAGTGAGATTCCATGTCCATTCCATGATACTCCAGTCCGGAGTGATATTCCAAGTCCATTCCACGATACTCCAGTCCGGAGTGATATTCCAAGTCCATTCCACGATACTCCAGTCTGGAGTGATATTCCAATTCCATTCCATGATACTCCAGTCCGGAGTGATATTCCAAGTCCATTCCACGATACTCCAGTCTGGAGTGATATTCCAAGTCCTTTCCATGATACTCCAGTCTGGAGTGATATTCCAAGTCCATTCCACGATACTCCAGTCTGGAGTGATATTCCAAATCCATTCCACAATACTCCAGTCCTGAATGATATTCCAAGTCCATTCCACGATACTCCAGTCTGGAGTGATATTCCAAGTCCTTTCCATGATACTCCAGTCTGGAGTGATATTCCAAGTCCATTCCACGATACTCCAGTCTGGAGTGATATTCCAAATCCATTCCACAATACTCCAGTCCAGAGTGATATTCCAAGTCCATTCTACAATACTCCAGTTCGGAGTGATATTCCAAGTCCATTCCACAATACTCCAGTCCGGAGTGATATTCCAAGTCAATTCACACTACTCCAGTCCGGAGTCAAGTTCCAAGTTCACCGGCTCAGTCCACATTACTCCAATCTGGAGTCCAAGTCCAAGTTCCCCAGTCCGATCCACATTATTCCAGTCCAGAGTCAAGCTCCAAATCCTTCAAGTTCAGACCTCATTACTCCTGTCCGGAGATCCAGTACCAGTTCACTTAAGTTTCAAGTCAAGTTTGTACAGTTTATTTTCCAGGTTCAGCGATTATTGGAAGACTCTTTCCTTCAGTCTATTCAGCTAATCTTCCTGCTGGTCCCAGTCCGGTTCCTCCAAGTCACCTACTGATACCCTGTCCAGTTCAGCAAGTCTTCCTGCCGATCCTGGTCTGGTTCCTCCAAGTCTTCTACTGGTTCCACTCCAACGTTACAAGTTTCCTGTTCCTGTCATTTATCACTAAAGGCAGTTCTCACTGCTATACAATTCTTTTGCAAATAGAGCTATTTACCTCAACCATGGTTCCAGTCAAGCCAGTCTCCGCTGAATCCACTTCAACACCTGAGTCAGGTAATTCTCAGACTCCAACCGTGACAGCAATGCATATTGGTAGCTGCTCAATCACCTTAGTAATATCACTCAGGTACATGAAAGGGAGGGGTTAGTCTATACAAGAAACAATAAAGGTATCCCCCAGCACTCAGAATGATATCAGCAATAAGACTTGAAAAACTACATGATGGTAGATAAATCAGAGATCTTAGTTGCATATAATTGCAGAGATATGTGTAAGCCTCCAGGCCACGTCACAGCATCTCTGATACTGGAGGTTTCTACTTCTAGGTTAAAGCCTGCAGCGTGGAACCCCAAAAAGCCAGCAAAGGCCAGCTACCCCAGGGCAGCACAACAGGGAATAACTAACCTAAAGGTGTTAGTAAGTGTTAATAATATTATTAATAAAGCTATGTGTTAGGGGGTGATACACAGGTGAAGGGTGTAATTAAAATGCTAAATAAAGTAGTATTAGTAGAAAATAAGTATTAATAAAGTGCTAAATGGAGTTTTCTAGTGTGCCACCCCAAAGTAGTCCAGCCATAGCAACTCAGGGAGCACCGCGCCACAAACTCATCCCCAAAAATAACATACAATCAGGGGCACATATTTGCCCAATATAAGGCCACATAATAATGGCACATATACAAATATACCTAAACTGAGAGCCAGCTTACCTTGGAGTCATTCTAGGTCCTCCTAATGGCACTACAGGAATCAGCATGCCCTCCAAATGTTGGTCCCATCTATGCCTCTCAGACTTGCAATGCATATTGGTAGCTGCTCAATCACCTTAGTAATACCACTCAGGTGCATGGGAGGGGTTAGTCTACACAAGAAACAAAAAAGGTATCCCCAAGCACTCAGAATGATACCAGCAATAAGGCTTGAAAAACTACATGGTAGTGGATAAATCAGAGATCTTAGATGCATATATTTGCTGGTTTTTTTGGGTTCTGCGCCCCGGGCTTCAACCTAGAAGTAGAAACCTCCAGTATCAGAGATGTCGTGACGTGGTGTGGAGGCTTACACTTATCTTTGCAAATATATGCAACTAAGATCTCTGAGTTATCTACCACCATGTAGTTTTTCAATTCTTATTGCTGATATCATTCTGAGTGCTGGGGGATACCTTTTTTGTTTTCAATATTAACTAGCTGCTAAGCAGGAGAGACCGGGACTGTGGTATTGCAGGAAAACAGACTGGACTAGACAAGACAGAACTGGCAAGGTACAGACAAGGACTAGACAGGCAAGATACTGACAAGGACTGGACAAACAAGACATAGACAAGATACAATAATAAGGCAAGAATACAGACAGGAGTACAGACACAGGGCCTGATTCAGACCCGCTCGCAAGCACTCTGCACTCGTGAGCTGGTCGACATTAGGCCACTGCACATGCGCACGCTGGAGCCAGCTCCAACATGTGCATGCACAAGACCCGGCTGGCGACGTGTGCTCCATCGCTCTGGGTCTCGCACCAAAAGGGGGCTGCTGTCGATTTTGATCGACAGCTTGCACCGTTTTGGAGGCGTGGTGTGGGGGTGGCTTCACAAACAATGGCGTTCCCATGCAAACACCTGCCGTTTGTGGGCGGCCTTACTGACATCACCAGTGATGTCAGTGGGAGAGCTTCCGGCTCTATTAGAGCCAGAAGCTCTCTGGGGCTTGTGGCCACGAGACCCTACCACAAGGGTCTCATCGCAAGCCCGATGGTTGCAATGGTCTTGACCATTGCGACCATCAACCTGGCTGCTCTCTTTAGCTGTGGGAGTCGGCTACAAAAAAAAAAAAAAAACGCCCTAATTCAGAGCGTCCGGCTCTGAATCAGGTCCACAGTTCAAGGTGTGGCTACTGAGCTGCCAAGGTACGAACAGAGTTCGATGCTACCTTGCTGTCCGAGATGTGGCTTAGACAGCTGGGATTCGGCTACTGAGCCATGATGATACAGAGTGTGATGCGGCCTTGCGGGCTGTGATGCGGCTTCGACAGCCGGGATGTGGCTACTGAGCCGTGATGATGCAGACAGAGTACAATGCAATGAGGTGGAGAACACTGATGGTAGAATTGCTGGCAATAAACAGACACGGCTTGATGCAGCCTTGTAGGCTGAAGTGCAGGAACTAGATGGCAGAGAGGTGTACTCTGATGCAGCAGAAACACAAACTGGAGGCAGCAAGGTGGAGAACACTGCTGGTAAAATTGCTGACTCACATGAATTGACAAGACAGTGGTAATAATACAGCAAGGCTGATAACTGTAAGAATCAGGATACAATGACAGTAGAACTTGGTAGACTCACAAGAACTCAGGTAACTGTGGATAGAGCAAAATACACTGGTAGTCAGACAGTATAACCAGCCCAGAGTGCAGGACTGGCTGTAACTTAAGAGATGCAGGGTCCAATCAGAGCCATTTCCTGTAGAGAACTATTCCTAATGACAGGCTAGTGTGCACCTGCGCTGCACACAGGCAGATGGTGATTAGGGAGCACCTGGGACAAAACACACAGACAGACAGGATTGACAGGCTATGAGCTAAACACAGACAAGACAGGAATCCGGCTGCCTGCAACAGCTGGAACATGGATCAGGACAAGATGCAGTGTCCCAGTAACAACTATAGCCGGGAACTGCCACCAAGATAATCTGCTAACCGCAGATCCTAACAGAGCCATTGGGCCAAATGTAATAGGGTGTCAGTTTTAGTAACAGTACAAACTCGCACTTTCTCGCACTTTTAAAAAGTGCGAGTTTGTACTGAAACTCACAAATTCAATAGCCTGCGAACTTTTCAGCTCGAGGCTACTGCATTTGCGAGTTTAGGCGAGTTTAGGACTATGTAAACTGACACCTTTTAATGCAAGTAGCATTAAAAGGAGCGAGTTTTAGAGAAGCCATCACAGATCAGTGAGATCCGTGATGGCTTCTGTGTGTATTTAAAAAAAAAAAAAAGTGCACCCCTCCCCAAAAGCATAACCAGCCCCGGGCTTTATAAAGCCTGTTCTGGTTCTAAAAATACAGGAGCCAAAATGCGTAGGCGATATTGTATCATTGATGTAACCACAAGATTAACCTCAATTAATCTTGCGGCTACGATGTAGCGGTTCCCACCATAGACTTCAATGGGGACTTCTCACCATAGAAGTCTATGGGAGACACAGGCTGGCTGCATTCAGCTAATCAGGGAGCTGCTCCAACGGAGATGCTCCCTTATTGGCTGGCGGCCCCTTCACTGACGGTCATTTACGCGGAGCAAAGGTATGTCTACACACATACCTTTGCTGTGTCCGGCATGGATCGGGTTTTTGCGTTTTTTTATTTTAACCCCTGGATTGCCAGTGGACTTGATCGACGCATAGGAGAGGTGAGTATGGATTTTTTTTTTCAGGTACACCCCTATGGATTACTTCGGATACTAGGTGAGTATGTGTGAGTGTGAGTGTGAGTGTGCATGTATGTTTTATTAAAATTTTACATTCACGGTGTATGTTTGTTTATTTATGTATTTCTTTAGTTGTGGAACTACAAGTGCCAGCGGGCCCATAATGCCCCGCATGCTGGTATTTGTGGTTCTCCAAATACCAACATACAGGGGAGGCTTGCTGGTACTTGTGGTTCTACAACTAAAGACAATGTGGAAACTTTATTTTTACACTAACACTATCAACCCGGCACCCACGGGCATAGGGTGCCGGGGATAGCCCTGGGCTATCAGTCTAGGCCTGGGGTGCCCTGGAGAGGGGGGCCCCTTTATTGGGGGGGTCCTCAACTCCCCAGGGATCCCCGGCCTGGACTGACTAGCGGTCAGGGATAATGCTTTGGCCGGGGAAACCGGTGAAAGGTTTTCCCTGGCTGTGGCATTATCCCCCTGCTAGAAAGAGTTCGGTGCTGGTTCTGGAATTTTCAGGGGACCCCTACTCATTTTGTCCCCTTATTTTCCAGAACCAGGACCAGCTCAACAAAGCCCTGTGCTGGTTCTTAATATACAGGGGCCCCCTACGCATTTTGGCCCCTGTATTTTTAGAACCAGAACAGGCTTTATAAAGCCCAGGGCTGGTTATGCTTTTGGGGAAGGGGTGCACGTCATTTTTTTTATTTTAAAACATTTTATATAAGTACACACAGAAACATGTACATATCTCATGGATATGTGCATGTTTCTGTGTTAATCTGACCTGCTCAGGATGTACTCGCTAGCCTGAAGCAGGTCTATTATTTGGGGACTTTTGGTAATCTTTTTTTTGCGAGTCTGAAACAGACACTCTATTACATTGGGCGAGTTGATTGTTTTTAATGTGAAAACATCTGGATGCGAGTTTGAGAATGGGGAGTTTTAGTAACTCTGAAAAATGCGAGTTTTAGTAAACAGACACCCTATTACATTGTGAAAAATTGCGAGTTTAGCACCAAACTCTCAATTTACCAAAACAGACTACCTATTACATTTGGCCCTTTGTCTTTATGTGCTATGGGGCATATTCAATTAGCCGTGGGGTTTCACCCGCGGCTAATTGACAGGCAAAAGTCCCGCGACGCAGGGTTTAGCTATTCAATCAAATAGCTATTTCCCCGCATCATTAGACCGGGACTCCTGCGCGAGAACTGCAGAATCAGTGTGTATTAACCTCTCGTGCGAGGCCAAATACGGTGGCCTCACGGTGATTTTACCTCTCACCTACATGAGGTGCGAGGTAAAATCAAACAGCGGGGACTCGCGCGGGGGGTCTCAGGGACACCCATGAGTGGAATCCCCGCTAATTGATTCCTGTCCAGTGCGACAATTAGCCGCGGGTGAAACCTCGCGGCTAATTGAATATGCACCTAAGTTTGAAGCCATGTATAGAGAGTGACAAAAAGATCACAGTATGGAGGTCCCACAAGGCCTGATACACATGTTAGTGGAAAGATATATGTATATTGACACAGCAATTCGCTTAAGTGCAGCAAAAGAATCAAATGTTGCAGATGCAGCAATAGTTATAGAAGAATACAGGCAAGATTTATTGAAAAATGAAAGCTCACTAAAGACCAGGGACCATGTTGTGTTAAACAGCAGATCACAAGATGGCTGATACACAACTTATGGTAACACTTACAGGCAAACACATCTTACTCCTACAACTCAACCATAGGAGCAATGGGGTAAGGTTCGTTGCCTTGCATGTTTAAAGTATGGACATATACAACGTAATTGTCCACAAGGGATAGAGAATATGTAAACAACCTGGGCAATTATAATGGATTCAAAAAGAAGCCTTATTATAACACAGGACAAGGACAAGGATAAGAACCGACCCATGTGCAGCCACATACATCAGGGCATCTACAAAAGCAAACACGGAAATGCCTAGAGCATGTGAATAACTGCACAGCACAAAAGGTGATAGCAGTTCGCACAACAGATGTCCCTACTGGAAGTCTGGTGCAACTAGATTGATGGTTAGGGTCCCTTAGGATCTGACTCCAATATGTGATCTCATATTGGATTCCTCAGGGAGACCCCATATAATATCCAGAATAAAAAACAAGTTATTGAAATTCATGCTTGACACTGGAGCAGGAATTTCAATCACCAATGTTGAACATGATTTACAGCCAGACAGCCCTCAGTGTGTGGTGGTTGAATTTGATCACCAAGGGGGTGTGAGAGCCCATAGATCTGATGGAGTCACTTTAGATATCAGCAATGACCTCACATTAAAAATCCCAATATGGTATTACTCTGGTTCTGATATCATCATTGGAACTGTTGTAATGACACAAAATTGGTGGATCTTAGATTTAGTAAATTGCATGTTGTGGACAGGCCCGAGAAACTCAAAAGTCTGTGTGATAAAGCAACATCACCTAGGACCACCCATAAATGCAATTGATGACACTACTAATATGGTAGTACACAAATGGCCAGAGAACTCTCACAATAGAGACCTTGAACCAATTGTGTACTAATACCGAGAACCATGGGTCCAAGGAAAAAATGACTGTGGAAAGATGGTTGATGTTCAAGTGGACATACAAGGTCCAGATCCACCACCTCAACGTCAATATAATTTTCCCCCTGAAGCCATGGAATCAGTTATAGAACCTGTGACTGATTTAGAGTCAAGGAGGTTGGTCAAAAAAGGAAATTCCAAGTGCAATAATCCTCTATGGCCTGTTAAAAAGAAAGAGACAAATACCTGGAAACTTACCATTGAACTCAGAATTTTGAATAAGTACACCCCAATGTCAGAACAAGTGGTTGCAGAAACACCAGACATAATGGCAAGAATAAATGGCAAAGCCAAGTATTCTCTACCATTGATGTAGCCAATGGTTTCTTCTCAATATCATTAACAAAAGACTGCCATTACAAATTTGCATTCACTGTGCAAGATACATAATACATGTTTTGTGCATTTCCCAAGGATTACACAGCAGTACCACATATTTTCTTCAGGAACTAACAAAAGTGTTGAGTGTGTTTTCACAACCAGATTTCCTGTTGCAATATGTGGATGATTTACTCCTCCATACAGAAACTATGGAGGACCACTTAACTCTTCTACATGAGTTGTTAGGCCTCCTTTTTCATACCAGACTCAAATTGAGCCCTCTTAAGGCAAACCTGGCTAGGTCAGAGGTCATATTCCTAGGGGTTAAGATTTCTCATGGGACAATAGGTATAATGGTTGCCCATATTGAAGCAATGGTCAAGTTTCCCAGGCTTGTCACTCTACAAGACTTATGCAAGTTCTTTTTGGGTTGCAAACTTCATGAGCTTCATACCTGTGTAAGTCCTTTTTATACATTATTCCTTTGCAGGTATTTAATAAAAGTTGTTTTAGCTGTACTATTTAGCTATATAGAGTGCACCCTTATAGAGTTCTTTGCTTTTAGTTCTTTGTGAACTATCAACTCCCTGTTTTTCTCATTCATGAGGGAGTTCATAGAAGATTTTGCAACAAAAACAAAGACCCTTTATGAACTGCTAAAAGGTGAGGAACCTTCATTAAAAGACTGGGCAGCAGCACAGGAAGTGGCATTTTCTACCCTGAAAACAAAATCTTTCCTCCACCCCAGTGCTAGCCACAGGGCCAGTGCAAGGTTTTCGGGTGCCCTAGGCAACATTTCACCAACCGCCCATGCTCCCTCCAATTTATAATAATCCATTCATCAATCTGCCCAGTTAAATAACATGCCACACAGCAGTGTTCCAAATTCATAATAAACTATATAGAATATTACACACAGCAGAGTGCCAAAATCATAATGTACCTCATAACACTGCCGCAAATTCTTAATATGCCACACAGCTGTGCCACAAATTCATTATATGCCACTCAGCCATGAGTTACTGCCTAGGGGTGCCTAATGGTAGCACAGGCCCTGGCTAGCCACTCCACACCCAGAAGGTGAAATAGCCGTTCAGGTCCATGCTGGCCCAGAGTCTATATCAGTGGTCCTGCTACAAGAAGTAAGATCTGTGAGTAGACCACTAAGGTATTTCTCCGGGTTTCTTTCTCCAGTAGAAAGAGGTTTTGATGAATGTGCTAAACAACTGATTGCAATCCATTATGCTGTCAAAGTGATGGAACATATTGTAGATTCCAGACCACTGGTGGTATAGACCTCTCTCTCCATTGACCCTTTTACTGTGGAACACACTCACTGGAGTCTCCCAGCAGAGATTTTGAAAATGGATAATGGAATTGAGTGGATGTAACCTCACCGTAAGCCACAAAGCCAAATATGTTTTGTCTCAACTGCTAAACACAGCAGGACAGAACACGACTGTGGACAAATTCCATTCACTGAACCTACCCACCTTTTCCGACAGACCACACATCCAGATGTCATTTTTGTTGATGGATCCCAGTCACACACTGATGGGTCATATGTGTCAGTTTATGCAGTCTTGGATGAGACTACATGACTTCAGAGTCTTTTTAGACTACCAGGCCACCTGTCAGCACAAAGGGCTGAATTTGAGGTAGTAAAGCTACTTCTTCAACCTCCAGGACCATATACTATATTTAGCAATAGTGCATATATAGTTCGGTCCCTTATTCTGCACCTGGAGACATGGCAGAGGCATGGATTCATGGATAGCCAGAATAAACCTTTGGCGCATGCTTCAGTTCTAAAAGAACTTTGGGAATAGAGTAATACACATCCTGATGATGCAGCAATCATCTAAGTGCCTGCACACCAAAAAGGGAGCGATCCCCTGTTCTTGGGTAACAATGCAGTGGATGAAGCTGCAAAAATGGCAGCAATATCTGAGTTCTTTTGGGATCTGGATGCTGAAACTTTGCCCTCAGTCCAGGTGGCAGTTAGTAAAAAAGTCCTTGAAGCAGGGCCAATGTCATTTGAAGAGGAGCAGGCAAAAGACTCGGGGCCTGATTCAGATCACGAGCGCTAAGCACTCGCAAGCGGGTCGATGGTGGCCCAGTGCACATGCGCATGACAGAGCCGGCTCCGTCGTGTGCATGCGCGAGACCTGGATAGCGATGGGCAATCCGTCGCTCCGGGTCTTGTACCAAAGGGGGCGTGCTGTCGATGTTGAGGGACAGCACGCCCCCTTTGGTGGGTGGGCCGGGGGCGTGGCTGCCCAGACGGAGGTGTTCCCATGGGAACGCCTACCATCTGGGGCCAGCTCTGTTAGAGCCGAAAGCTCTCTGGGGCTTGTGGCAACGAGATCCTACCACAAGGGTCTCATCGCAAGCCTGATGGCCACGATGGTCTTGACCTTCGCAACCATCATCATGGCCACTTGCTTTAACTGTGGGTGGTCACCCACAGCTACGCAAGCTGCCAGGAGGCCGTTCTGAAAAGAAAATGCCCGGCCCTGATTCAGAGCGAGCGCTCTGTCAGAGCGTCCGGCTCTGAATCAGGGCCACTGTTCTTATGACTCACAGAATTTCACCACATGATCCCTGGTCTATCAGACAGGGTATACTGTGCCATTCACCTGGAGAAGGATTGGAACCTCTCCCTGCTATACCCTCACATCTTCAAGTGGAACTTAAAAGGCTCAATCATCAGCTTCTAGGACACCTTGGCCGGGATAAACTCATCACTTTGAAAAGATAATTTATACTGGCCAAGAATGGAAAAAACTGTAGAAAATGTAACCCAACAATGTCTTGTGCGTGCTCAAATCAAAACTCGGGCACCAGCTCTTAAGCCAGTATTACAGTGTGTGCCTCCTACAGAAGGGCCATGGGCTGCTTTACAAATTGATATCATAGGACCACTACCAGCCAGCAGCTGCAATTGTCAGTATGCATTGGTAGTTGTGGATGTATTTTCAAAATGGGTAAAGTCATCCCAATGGTGAATGACTCCACTTCTACAACAGCATGTGTCCTATGGGAACAAATTTTGTCATGCTGGGGTATCCCCAGGATCATTGAATCGGACTCGGAATTCACTTTAATGGCAAGGTTATGAAAGCACTTTGTGAACTATTGAACATAAAACAAAGATTCCATATATCTTATCATGCCTAATCAGCTGGGATAGTGGAAAGGATGAACCTAACCATTAAGACTCAATTAGCCAAAGCATTATTGGAAAAGGATTCTTCATGGGTCACTGCTCTGCCAGCAATTCTCATAGGTTTTCGGGCAACAGAAGCATCCACTACAGGGATCTCTCCATTTGAACTCATGACAGGTTGCAAAATGCCACTTTGCTTCCCTAAGGAACCTCAGCTGTCAAATCCCACTAAAGTTGCCATTGTCAGAGATGTATTCCTACAACAGGTACAGGATAACCTGAATGATTTACTACCATATGCAGCAATACAACTGCACAAACCCTATCTACAGGGAGACATACCCATGCCTTCTGTAGGTAACTATGTTATGGTCAAAACATTCTGTAAGGTAGGTCCTTGGGATGCAAACTGGGAAGGGCCATATCAAGTTCTTGAAGTCATGAGTGATACTATGCTAAAAATACAAATATCACTGACAACTAAGAATCTCAAAGGAGGCGCAAGGTATTCTGGGTACATATTGATCAGATGAAAACCACATGTGCTGTTTCCACTCAATAGAGTTCACACATCTTAAAAAAAAAAATGTTTTTACAACTTTGTTGTTTTTCTCTGTATATAACAATTTGTAAATGCGTTTTTGAAAGAGATAACAAAATGAAAAGAATTGAAAGAGTTGTGTTATGTATACTAACATTTCTCTCAATTTTCGCAGTACATTGAAAAGCTGGCCAAAGTGGATCAAAGAGCCCAAGACGTCTCTGATTTTCCTTGCCAGTTAATACACAGATTAATGACAAGAGAAAATGGGAGGTGTTATATGGGTATTTGAAGGATGAAAGTTTAGGACTTCCCAGATTAGTGATATTTTGGATATTTTATTGGTTATGAGAAAAAAATTAGAAGAGCAAATGCATTGTAGGAACCGATTGCCTAGTGGAGGAAATAATAGTTCAGTCTGTAAATCTAGCAAATGTTAATGATATGTGATTTTTGAAAACTCCAGTATGGAGCAAACAAAATTGTAAATTATCATAGAGGGTGAGGAGGGACAACTAATGCTCTGAGGGAGAAATCCCCAGGAGAATTTCCATTTTTCACCTCTACAGGGAACCAAATCAGCAACAGGATATCTAAAGGCGGCAGGTGGATCGGATGGAAGACAAGAAATCAGATTTGGTAGGAAAGATGAGAACATTCAAAAGTACTGATATTTCTTTATTTCCTACTTAGATGCAGATGAGAGAGAGGAGGCCCAGCGGTAGACAGACGATATGTCTGACAGATGACTGCATGGACCCTAAGATGATCGGATGGAACTCAGATCAGAAGGATTGGGACACAGATGACCCAAACCAGATGTCCAAAGATGACTACTCCCCAGAAGTGCCCCCCACCTCATTTGGCAAAGAAGATAATATCAAAGAAACAACTAAAGGCCTTTAGTTTCAACTGTTTAGGAATGGGCCTGCTGCTTACATAGGAAGATTTTTTTGTCCTTGCATAAATACAAAAGAACAAGGTTTTTTCCATCTACCTATGTCATAGCGGAGAAACTCTGTTTCTCAACCCTTTCATTACTTCTTACTCTGAACTGTAAAAAGTACATTGTCATAAATCACCTTCTTTGACCGGATGTACATACACACACTAAAATGATAACATAATATACATATGTCAGTTTATCTGTTAAGAACAAGCAACTGCCATCAGGGGGACTTGTTATAGGAGAATTCTGTCTCTCCGCAAAGATGTCTCCTGCCTTGCATCTTCCCCCCTCTCAACTCCTTTTGGTAATGCAGGGGTAATGCTTTGGCCGGGGTACCTGGTGAAAGGATTCCCCTGGCTGTGGCATTACTCCCCCGCTAGAAAGAGTCCAGAGCTGGTTATAGAAAATACAGGGGACCTCTACTAATTTTGACTCCTGTATTTCCACAATCAGGACGGGCTCAGAGAAGCTCTGTGCTGGTACTTAAAATACAGGGGACCCCTATACATTTTGTCCCCTGTATTTTAAAAACCAGCACAGGCTCTACAGAGACCGGGGCTGGTTATGACTTTGGGGGAAAGTGCTCGTAATTTTTTGAAAAAAAAATTAGTGTCACTTCTTTTTTTAACTGACAGAAGCCTTCAGGGATCTCACTGATTTGTGAAGGCTTCTGTATAACTCGCACCTTTTACTGCTAGTCGCAATAAAAAGGTGTGATTTACATATACTCGCACACATTCACATAGTGTAGTAGCCTCGAGCTCAAAAGTTTGCAGGCTATTACATTTGCGAGTCCCGTCACCAACTTGCATCTTCAAAAAATTTGAGAATGGGCGAGTTGGATTTTTAACTAAAACTCTCACCCTATTACATTTGGCCTCATGTGTTAGATGTTTTACTTTGGTGTATGAGGATGATAGTGGAAGTTGAAAGATAAGCTGCTAAAAAATCTTGGTTTTAAACAGGGGGATGTAACTGAAAGAGCATTTATCTCCTGTATGGGTGCAGGGGTCAAATATCTTAGCTTGTTTCCCAATCCCTCAAATTCATAAGTAGAACATCGGCCATCATAGAGACTGATTCAGAGATAGATGCAGTGCCGATGTTAAACCAGTTGAGCAAGTTTTACTATGCGCATGCGCGATAAGTCCAGAAAACCCTTACTGTGCACGTGAGTAAGTGTCCAATGGCATTTAAAATTGCGTACAGCATCATTAACACTTGCGAAGGGCTTTGCGATCCCTTGGAATTTCAGGGTGGAAACTGGTAGGTGACCTAAAGTGAATGCAAAAAGGGTCTGTTTTATGGGGGTATTATTGGAATGTCACAGTCATGTCTGGCAATGCTGCTGCAAATCCACTGCATCAGAGGCCATGTTAAGTTGGATATGAGTAGAGTACAGATGTGTCCTCTTACATCTAGCATCCACGCCCTGCTAGTCACGCTCTACAGTATAGCAGCTTGCTGTATTAAGTCGCCTCATGGTGTATTGAGTTACATCGTAACGTACTGATGACACTGGAAAATCCGGAGAGTGTAATACAACTTCTGTCCACCAGATGTCGCTTTTCCTAAACTGCTCTGGACATGTGTAAAAAAGCCCATGCAGTTTCTGTAGCACCTCCTGCTGAATGGCTGACTGAACCTGTCATTCAGTATACCATGGATCGAGATCTGTATTTGAGTGTGTAATAAAGCATTAAATCATTCTGTGTGTAAGTCTTGTATATTTTCAAATATTTTCTTTATACTGATAGTAAAGGTGTCAGCCGCCAATTAATATCCAGACATGCGAGATGCCAGGATAGGCTGGCTGGGACTTGTAGTCTCATGGAAACAGATAATATGACCCATTATTTTACACTATCAACCCCAGCATCCAGGGGTATTGAGCAATGTGATTTTCTAATCAATATTATTTTATCTTCAATACAGTACTTATATATATATCTTTATATGTACTGTATATTAATTTTACTTTTACACTGCATTGCATGGCACTTGTCAAGACACAAATTCTCCATTCATGCAATGCCACAGAGAGTGTAAAGTGCAGTGGTGTAAAGATGCACTTTCAGCTTGCAATGAAACCAGATAAATTAATTCCAGGGTACTGTGTTTAACTCACTGCATACTGCAGCTTCACACCATTCCCCCACCTTTCTTTTATATGCCATGTCAACAGAGATGGCTTTGGCACTAACTGCTACAGACATTGTCGCTAGCAGCTTGCTCAACATGATTCTAATCGGTACACAGCACTGCTGTGGTGTAAAGACGCACTTTCAGCTTGCACTGAAACCAAATTAATTCATGTCAAGGTACTGTGTTTAACTCACTGCATACTATAGCTTCACACCATCCCCCCAGCCTTTTTTCCTATGCCATGCCAACAGAGATGGCTTTGTCAATAACTGCTACAGACATTGCCACTAGCAGTTTGCTCAATATGATGCTAATCGGTACATAGCACTAAGTGCTTGGTTGCTATTGGCAACTCCTCCACTTTTAAAAATATCCACTTTTAAAAATGTCAACACATCAAGGTGAGCCCCATAAGATGGTTCCCTAACATCCCTAATAATAACACATTATGTCAATTTATCCAGGACTTACCTATAATAGTGCCCATTCTAATATGTAGACAGCAATGTAGGAACCTGTGCAGATGATTAAAAGCACCTAAGGACGGGTGGGATGCAAATACCAAGCAGAAGGAGTCTCAACCTTCAAGTGTACAATATACACACAAACATTTACACAAGAAGGAATGCCCCACTGCTACAGAGGCTCAGGCAGCATCTCCTGCCAAGTAAGTACAGTATTACTGTACAGTTAGAGTTCTTAAGTATATCCAATCAGGATCCGCCATACCGGCATTATTGTGAGGCATAATGTGAATAAAATACACTACTGTGACTAAGGTGAATAAGGTGCACTATTGTGTGACATAACATGAATAAAAGGCACTACTGTGACATAATGTGAATAAGGGGCACTACTGTGTGACATACCATGAATAAGGTGCACTACCAGGGGCACCACAATGTTTCTAGGTTGTGTGTGGCCCCATGGTAACCCTGCTCTCTATGACCCAGTACATATTCTGGTGCCTCTCTATTGTGTGTGGGGGGACTGCACCTATGTGTACTACTATGATGTAACTAGAGATGAGAGGGTTTGGTCTTTAGAGAACCAGACCCTTCTGAACTTTGCAATCCAAGCTCAGGTAAGAGTCTGCCTCGAGTTTTCCATGACTTGGATCCAAAAACAAGGTAAAATGCATCATCCTCCCATTGTCGGCTTCTCACGGGTTTTGGATTCTATAAAGGTCCCGTTGATCGGCGCCATTTTCACTCCGGATGTGTGCAGAGTGTGCAGAACAGACTTGCTCTGTCTGTGCTGCTGTTGTTCAAGGGTGCAGTGTTGTCGGGCTGGGGGTCTGTGCTGCTGTTGTTCAAGGGTGCAGTGTTGTCGGGCTGGGGATGCAGTACATAAAGGGGGCTGCAGTACATAAAGGAGTGCTGCTATATTGTCTGCAAAGGGGCTGCAGTACATAAAGGGGTTCTGCTGTGTTTTCCTGTCTATCAATGGGCTAGGGCTGCAGTACATAAATGCGTGCTGTGTTGTCCAGGGGTGCTATGTCAATCCAGGGGTGCTCTTCCCCAGTGTTAAAATAATAACTTAAATAAAAGGGTGGGCAGCTCAAGTAAAGCAAAGCCAGTTTGTGCAAGAGTCTGGCTCGAGTTTTCCATGACTTGGATCCAAAAACAAGGTAAAATGCATCATCCTCCCATTGTCGGCTTCTCACGGGTTTTGGATTCTATAAAGGTCCCGTTGATGGGAGCCATTTTCACTCCGGATGTGTGCAGAGTGTGCAGAACAGACTTGCTCTGTCTGTGCTGCTGTTGTTCAAGGGTGCAGTGTTGTCGGGCTGGGGGTCTGTGCTGCTGTTGTTCAAGGGTGCAGTGTTGGGCTGGGGGTCAGTGCTGCTGTTGTTCAAGGGTGCAGTGTTGTCGGGCTGGGGATGCAGTACATAAAGGGGGCTGCAGTACATAAAGGAGTGCTGCTATATTGTCTGCAAAGGGGCTGCAGTACATAAAGGGGTT
Source organism: Taudactylus pleione (assembly GCA_031769625.1). Taxonomy (NCBI): domain Eukaryota; kingdom Metazoa; phylum Chordata; class Amphibia; order Anura; family Myobatrachidae; genus Taudactylus; species Taudactylus pleione. Next base: position 7,952,149 of record JAUIMM010000094.1, read on the forward strand.
CTGCTGTGTTTTCCTGACTATCAATGGGCTAGGGCTGCAGTACATAAATGCATGCTGTGTTGTCCAGGGGTGCTATGTCAATCCAGGGGTGCTCTTCCCCAGTGTTAAAATAATAACTTAAATAAAATGATCATTCCGCAAAAAAAAAAATCTATTTTGATTTTGTTTTTTTGTGTGCTAGTGTACGCTATTATTGTTCAGTATCAATGCCGGCCAGACCACAGTTTATCATCCACATATTTGTGACTCTGCAGGTGGTCTGTCCGCACTTCACAAGGGTGCTTTGTTGTCCATAAATGGGTGCTGTGTTGTTCATCAAGGGGCTTCTGCCTCATCCAGGGGGTCTTTTCCCCAGTGTAAAAAAAATAAAACTGAAATAAAATTATCATTCCTCAAAAAATAAAAAAAAGATGTTTTTTTTTTGTGTGTGTTAGAAACTTAGCTGCGCTGACACTGCCGGCCAGACTGCAGTTTATCATCCATGTATTATTACACTATAAGTCATAACGCAGTGTGTTATTCTTGTTCAGAAAAAATCTTGTGACACTGTAAGTGGTAGTGCAGTGTTTTACTCATAAAAAAATCTTGTAACTCTGTAAGTGGTAGTGCAGTGTAATATTCAACTTTTCACTTCTTGCCTCAATCATGAATAAATAATTAGTCTACACGCCAACTACAAGACCACAACAAAGTGCTAAATAACATACATAATATATAAAACATAATGACATAACTGTAAGTGGCAGTGCAGTGTGTTAAGCTTTTCTTATTCATAAAAAATCTTGTGACACTACTGTAAGTGGTAGCGCAGTGTGCGATTCTTTTCTTATTCATAAAAAATCTTGTTCATAAAAAATCTTGTGACAGTGTAATTGGCAGCACAATGTGTTATTCTTTTCTTTTTCATAAAAAATCATGTGACACTGTAAGTGGCAGTGCAGTGTGTTATTCTTTTCTTATTCATAAAAAATCTTGTGACATTGTAAGTGGCATCGCAGTGTAATATTTAAAATTGGTACAAATTGATATGTGTGTTGTACCCCACTTCATTCATGTTTGTTGATATGGAGCATGATCAGTTGAGAGGAGAGCAGGAACCACATACTAGTGCTGGAGCTGCTGCCAGTGCCACCAGTCATGACGATACTAGTCCGTCTACGTCATCTACTAAAGCCAATGCCCAAGGGCATACAGCGCTTAAGTCAGGACATCTAAAATAAAAAAACAATCTTTTACAATGGTAAAGAAAAAACATCAGAGGGAAAGTTAGCTGCAGAAAGACATAAAATTGGCAATATGCCTTTTACCACACGAAGTGGCAAGGAAAGGCTAAGGCCTTGGCCTTTATTTATGACTTGTGGTTCTGCCTCTTATGATGATGTTAGCACAAATGAACATGCTGACATAGAAATCAAGGATGCTTATGTGGAAGTGCACCAGGATGAGCAGGATATTTGTGTAGCTGATGTTAATAAGAATGTTGATGATGAGGATGTTTTTGATGAGGATGTTGTTTGTGTAAATCATAAGTTGTTGCCTATGATAAGGAAAAGCTCATTGCCATGCCTGGGCACAAGACAAAAAAAATCCACTTCTTATGTATGGAATTATTTAAACCCAAATCCGGACAACAATTGTCAAGTCATCTGTACCCTCTGTAAAGCTAGAGAAAGTAGAGGTAGGAACCTTAACCATCTAGGAACCTCCTCCCTAATATGTCATCTGCAGCGTATCCATCCAAAATGTTTTTTCAAATTCAGAAACTTTGGCTAAAAAAGTACCAACAGCAGTCCAGTGTCAACTAGCTCCCTTCTCTCTGCTAGATCCAAACACCTGCCATCTCCACCACTAACACCTTCATCAGCAATATCAATCATGAAGCGATCAGTTTCTTTGGACCCCACAAAACAAGCTACAACTGGCAATGATCTCTACGTGCATAAACTGGCTTTACAGAGGCTCGCCATCATCATCTGATTCCTCACCCTCATCAGTGTGTACATTATCTTCACACAATATTAATTTGTCCCCACTTGAATCCACCATTACAGGTGCCTCTGTAATTTTTGGATGTAATCGGCATAGAATTTGTAGTTAATTTTGATGGACATCATCATTTCCATATTTTAGGAAAGTAGCCTCCTACGCTGATTACTGACAAGGTTCCTGGCTGTGCTAAAATTGCTTTCTGGGTACACACTGGAGGGTGGGCAGCTCAAGTAAAGCAAAGCCAGTTTGTGCAAGGGCCTCCAAATTGCCATTTGTTTCCTGCCAGTAGTCAAACTGACTGTCTGACATGCCTATGTGGATGCTATCATTAATAAATGTAAAATAGTCCTCAACCATTCTTTGAATGGTGACCATATCAGATGGAGTCATGGTAGAGGTCTCATTAATTGTAGACAATTCTTTTAGACCCAACCAGATGTCAAAACTTGGTTGTGCTGACTCATCTGCATCACCAGTGGGTCTTTTGGGAAAGTTTATTTTTTTCTCGATGCACTTGCTGGAGAAACTGAAGGAGAAGCCATTGCTGCATCACGTGCCACTTGAGCTGACAATTTGCTTACCAACAGCTCTTTGCATCATGTCAGATCTGTGTCCATGGGAAGAAAGACACAATGGGCTGCATCACATGCCACTTGAGCTGACAATTTGCTTACCAACAGCTCTTTGCACCACATCAGATCTGTGTCCATGATAAGAATGGACCGTATTGAATTAGAAGCGAAAAGCTGTTTTCGCATTGTTTTTAGCAATAATATTGCTTTTTTTTATTCTGTTTTCAATTCCATTCCATTATCGCCTATGCGGAAAGTCAAGGCACTGGAATAGGCGATACTTTTTCTCCACAGAATAGTAGGTGAAAAAAAGTGTAAAATCTATATTTTGGGGTACAGATGTTTGGAAACCACTCAAAACCTTTGGTACACCCCCCCAAAGGTCAATTCACCCAAAAAAGAATAAAAAAAATTCCAGGATCCCCCCCAAAAATACCATTGAAATTGGGGGAAAAAATGACTAAAGTGGGGGGATAACTTCAAAAACTAGTGAAATAAGCTTCTGGGGGTGGTCTAAGAAGGGGCCAAGTGTTTTTGGAGTTGCTGTTGCTTGTATGATGGAGGAATTTTACTTTTCTAAAACTTCACTTTAGAGACATTAAAATATGCTAGTACCCATTTTCAAGCACCCCAAATTTGATGGTACTACTTATTTTCAACAAAAAATACTGCTTAATGCCATTCTTCATCACTTTTGTAAGGACGCTAATAACAAGGATTTTAAACAACTTCAGTACCCCATTTAGTTTTATTAGAGCTATTGGAACACTGCTACATTGATCCCCAATGTTTGTGCATCTTTTTTGGGGGGTAAGGCTGATTTCTACAAGTCTGACAGTATTGACCATCAGTTCTGCATTCGCCATTTTCGCCTGTTTTGAAATTGAAAGCGGCGGAAAGTGGGGACGTGCACGATAAGTGTCCAAAACACATGATGTCGGTGAAAAGTCGGGCAGGCGAAACATTTCCATGGGTGCAAAACTAATTGAAGAACGCCTAATGTATGACTTAAACCTTGGATCTTAAATCTTGCATTTGCTCTGTTCAGTTTGTCCATATATCTGTGGTTATGTTGACGGTGGGTACAACGGCATTTTGGAGGCCACTAATTAAGTTTTTTTTAATGTCCCTGTACAGGTTGAAAATTGATTTTCTAGTGAAGTGGAATCTAGATGGGATTTGGTAGCGGGACAAAGAACCTCAATTAACTGTCTAAAACCCGCTGCATTATTGGCAGATATTGGACACACATCTAATACCAGCATAGATGTTATGGCATCAGTGATCTGCTAAGCAACTGGATGACTGTTGTCATACTTGCTCCCCCTTGCAAAAGATTGTTTAACAGTCAATTAAAACAAAGTTTTTTAAAGTACTACTAGTAGTCTTCCTGGTCCACTTCTGGGATGAAAATCCACTCCCAGCAGCAGCAACAGGCATAGCATGCAAGGATTCTTCTGGGGCAAAGACTGATGTGAATGATTTAAATATTTTTTTATTTCCCTCATAAATTTGCTTTGGAATAAAAAAATGTAATTAAATTTACTACTAATCAAATCTTCCTTTCCCTGCCTTCAACTACATACATACTCCAACTCCCTCAGGCCTCTTGAATAATAAAAACATTTGTTTCCTGATGTGCCATGTTGGAAGTTGAACTGCCACAGCTGCTGCAATCTTTGACATGCGGTTGCTGAATGCCAAAAATTTCCAGAAATGTTTATGGCCACAGACAGCATCTCCTGCATGCCCCTTTAATTTTCAAAAATATTCTGCACCACCAAGTTGATTTTGTGGGCAAAACATGGAACATATTGTTCACCCATGCTCTCCCCTCCTCCCTTAAAATTTTTTCTATGGAATCAAAAAATTAAATAAAATGTACTACCAATCAACCCTTCCTGTCCCTGCCTTCAAATACATACATACTCCATCTTCCCCAGGCCTCTTGATTAATTGAAAACATATGTTTCCTTATGTGCCATGATGGAAGTTGAACTGCCACGTGTTTGTGCTGCCCACTGCTGCCACTTAGCTTAGTCAGCCAGCTAGCTTTGGTGCAAATTTTGGGCCTAAACTGGATGAAAACAATATTGTGAGCTGTGACGTGGTCAAAATTGACTAGAAACAAGTGGGAATTAATGTTATTGAGGTTAATAATACTGTAGAACAAAAAAAGCCCAAATTATGGAATTCTAGAAGTCTTTATCAATTTTTTTTAAAAAAATACAGATTCAAAACCAATACACGCAAGGGCGGTTTTGGCAAAACAAAATCCAGATCCAAAACACGAAGGAGATACAGATCCAAGACCAAAACCAAAATATGAGGGTCGGCGCACACCCCTAGATGTAAAGTGAATAAGGGACACTTCTGTGCAGTGTAACGTGACTAAGGGACACTACTGTGTGGCATACTTTAATTTGAGGGTACTATTGTGTGGTTTCGTCCCTTCCCAGCGAGAGCACACCTGTTTTTTTTGTCTCAAGCAAAAGGTGCATGCTCTCCCTGCTTCAATTATGCAAGGGGCACCAATGCTCTTTATAGTATAGTATGTACTGTATACAGGGCACCAAAACTTCAGGCTCTAATTTGGTATGCAAAAGTGTGCCCTAATTTGCAGACTTGTAACTAGGGTGGTGTGGTTAGTGCAGCCACACAGAGTGCAGATGCTCTGTGTGTGGAACCAGTTGCCGCCACAATCTGTATGTGCCTGCTGCCAAGGGCCTCTGCAATATATAATATACATGGTGCATCTGGCTTCTTCTCTGGTGGGCACATTGCTACAAATATACAGTATTGCTGGGATCTGTAGTCCCCCTGTAAAAGACAATATTTTTAATCCTAATTTTTACCACATATTAACTACACACCCCGCTCCACCAAGTTTTACAGCAGGCAAATGAGGAGGAGGTAGCCAGGCCTCAACAGCCAAATAGGTACTGTGCAGTACAGTACATTGTGTTTCCAGGCTGGGCCAATGTATTTGGTTTTTTACATGTGGGGCAATTCTTTTTTTTTTCAAGTCTGTGCCAATGTGTTTATTTCCATGAGGTTTTTATTTTTCAAATTGTGTTGATGCAAAATTTCATTACAGTGTTTTGTTTCACAGTAGTACATCGATGTCGGAGGATGGGCAGCAAGACCTAACAACCCTCCTCAGCCAAATAAGTACTGGCTGTACTCTACTTCCTGCTCTCCAAAGGCTTAGATCCCAACATCCCTAGATCTCCAACCTCATCTCCTAACACACTCTCTCTCGCCCTCTCTGGTTGGCCAAGGACCGGCGCCTCTCCTCTTCCCTTGATTCTGCATCTCACACTCGAATACAAGATTTATTCTGTGCTGGCCCCCTACACTGGAACAAGCTCCCTCACTCTATCAGGCTCTCCTCAACCTTGCATAGCTGCAAACGTGCACTGAAAACCCACCTGTTCATCAAAGCATACCCTCTAGCACTTCAATGACACTTATCACCTAATCAGTGGCCATTTTGCCCAAACTTCCCCTCACTCATGGCCATTTGTCTCTCCAAGAATACTTCTGCTACTCATACCATCACTATTGGAGTCAGGTTCCACCCTTCTCTGATTATTCCCTCGCTCACCTTGCTTCCCTTCCGTATTGTGTACAAAGAATTGTGGTGCTAATTGTTACTTGTGCTCTTTTTATGTTTTGGTTACTGTAATGTAATGTACAATAATGTTCTGTTTACCCTGTACTTTCCTACTTACTGTTGCCCTATGTACGGCGCTGCGGACCAATTGCGGTGCCTTATTCTGTAAATGAGGTGTAAGAATAATAATAGTACAGTCAGGGATTATTAATTAAATTTTTCAAATTGTTTTGAGGCAAACTTACATTAGTTATTTTTTGTTTTCACAGATCCATTACCGCTCCACCGCCATGAGCCAGAGGAGGTGGAGGCAGAGGCAGAGGACAGGGCAGCAGTGCTCAACAGCCTTCCCCAGCCAGGTAAGTACTTTACAGTACAGTACATTGTGTTTTATTACTGTACTGTACTTATCTTCCTTTTAAGAATGTCTCTCTTCCTCCTGTACTCACAGGCATAGAGCCATGCCACCTCCACATGGAGGAACCAGGTTGTTTTTGCATTGTAAATGATTTGCGCTTTAAACACACCGGCATACTAGCTGGAATTCCCATACAGCCTGCATCTCGCAGGTTATTACATAAGCCCTGTGTCTCCACGTCACCATATTTTTTTCCATACATGGCTAATGTGGCTAATGTGTCATTGAGGGTTCAGGGAAACACTTGTATTGTAGTACAGTAGGGTTCATTTATTTATTTTTTCCAATTGTTTTGAGGCAAACTTACATTAGTTATTTTTGGTTTTCACAGTCCCAGAACTGCACCACCGCCGTGAGGCAGAGGAGATGGAGGTGGTACGAAACTTAACGCATCTGTAGGCAGTGCTGCGCATGCGCTGGTTTTACAGATGTAACAGCGAATGCGCAGCACTGTTTCCAGATGCGGTAAGGTAGTGTAGGCAGGGAAAAGTATCTATTTCCCGAAAAGCTGTCATCGCAAAAATGACAGCTTTTCGGAATAAATACTTATGGAGAGGTGGAATGATGAATTCCACCTATAATTAGCTAGAACTCCATGAGAGTTCTAAAGCTAATTATCTCCAGAGAATTTTTAGGTTTAATGAATAGGCCCCTTTGTCTTTTACACGCAGACTTAATAATTATTATAGAAGAAACTATGTGCTCGGTGGAGGAGGAGGCCGGGCTAGCAGGGATCAGCAGCCCTGCCCAGCCTAGTAAGTACTGTACAGGTCATTATGTTTTACCACTGTCTTTCTGTTCCTTTTAAGATTGTCTCTCTTCCTCTTGTACTCTACCTTATTAAAAGTGTTGATACTTTATAGCTGATAGTTTCCATTACGTCCTCCCCTTTACACTTCACTTCCATGTGGGGCCAATGTGTTATTTGTGTCAGGGACCTAGACCTGACGCCCGCTGAGGTATAGTAATGTTTTATTACTACAGTATTCTGTACTTCTCAGTCACCATATATAGAAAGACTTTGTTACTGTATAACCCTATTGATTTTCAATTGTCTATAAATTATTTTACTTGTACCGGGAGTTTGAAGGTATTCTGTCCACGTTGGTATTGTATTGTGTACAACATATTGGTATTGGTTGGTATTGTGACAAAATACCCTGAGTACTGTACATCATCAGAAATGGGGAAATAAATCTGTTTTCACATCATAAACATTTCCACTATTGCTCATTCTAATTCTTATACAGTACTGAATTGGTATTTGCTTGTCACACAGTATTGCAGTATATCTATGTTGTTATTGAGGATTCAGGTAAAGACTTGCATTGTACAGTAGTACAATTAGGGTTTAACTTAATTTTCAAATAGTTTTGAAGCAAAATTACATCTGTTATTTTTTTTTCACAGACCCAGAACTGTGCCACCTCCAAATGGAGGAGGAAGAGGAAGAGATTGATGGTAATGAAAGAGAATATGTATCAAATAAAGAAAAGAAAGAGTTTTCCTATTATGGGGTACTCATTCTTTTAGACTGAACGATGAACGAAAATCGTCCAAGCGCGCTCCCATTTGTCGTTTGTAGTTTCCGTTGATCGTCCATTCTGACTGTCCAACATAACAATTTTCGTTGAGAAAATCGTTCATGTTTGGCAGAATGAACAATGAACGAAGAACGACTGCCCCTCCCACCACACTCCCTGCTGGACTCCAGTCATTCCTGCGCTTGCAGAGGCTACAGATGCCACATTGATGCGGAGACCCAGACAAGCTTTTTGCAAAGGTAAGTAGCCATCTCTTCCTCCCCCCACTGACCACCAATGTTGAGGGGCACATATGGCTGGCTATAAAAGGGGGAGTGTGTATGCCTGACATGCATTGAGGGGTGAGTGGAGGTAGAGGGAGATAATGTGGCAGCAATGCGGGGGGAGAGGGACAGAATGTGCCTTCAATGGGGGGTAGGGAGAGAATGTGGCAGCAATGCGGGGGGGTGTCCAAGGGGAGAGGGACAGAATTTGGCATCAATGGGGGGGAGGGGGAGGGACAGAATGTGGCATCAATGCGGGGGGGAAGGAAGAGGGTCAGAATGTGGCAGCAATGCGGGGGGGGAGGAGAGGGACAGAATGTGCTAGCAATGGGGGTGGTGGAGAGGGACAGAATGTGGCATCAATGCGGGGGGGAGGAAGAGGGTCAGAATGTGGCAGCAATGCGGGGGGGGGAGAGGGACTGAATGTGCTAGCAATGGGGGGGGAGGGAAAGGGACAGAATGTGGCATCAATGCGGGGGGGAGGAAGAGGGTCAGAATGTGGCAGCAATGCGGGGGGAGGAGGGACATAAAGTGGCAGCATAGCGGGGGGGAGAGGAACAGAATGTGCATGCAATGTGGAGGGGAGGGAGAGAATGTGGCTGCAATGCAGGGGTACTAGTGTGCAGGGGGAATAGTCATTCAATGCAATTGTTGTGGTGCTGCTTTGCTGGGTGACTAGGTGTGACATGCAATGTGGGGGAGCTGCTGTTCTGGGGGAATAGGGCTGCCATGCAATGTGGGGGTGCTGCTGTGCTGGGGGAATAGGTGTGCTATACAATGTGTTGTGGTGGAGGGGGTATGTGATATTGTGTGTGCATGTGTTTGCGTGTGTATGTTTGTAATAAAAAGATTTTTAAAATGTTGTGTGTGTTTATTTTCACATATTGGCTTTTCTGTGGACCTACAAGTACCAGCATGCCTGTAATGCCCTGCATGCTGATATTTTTGGTTCCCCAACTACCAGCATGTGGGGTAGCCTTGCTGGGAACTGTAGTTCCACAGCAATAGTCAATTTTTACATTTAACTTTCACCACACTTTACCCAATCAACCCGGCACCCTCCGCCCAAGGGTGCTGGGGATAGCCCCGGGCTATGAGCCTGGGGTGCCCTGGAGAGGGGGACCCCTTTATTGGGGAGGTCCCCAGCTCCAAAGGGATCCCTGGCCTGGGCTGACTAGTGGTCAGGGCTGATGCTGCAGCTGGGGGCACAGTGAGAGGGCTCCCCTGGCTGCGGCATCAGTCCCTTGCTAGCAAAAGTCTGGTGCTGGTTTGGGAAAATACAGAGGAACCCTACTAATTTTTTTTACATGTATTTCCTGAACCAGGACCAGATCAGCCCAGTGCTGGTTGCACTAAATACGGGGGACCCCTACGTCATTTGTCCCCCATATTTTGGCAACCAGGACTGGCTCTGAAAAGCCTGGTGCTGGTTTGGCTTATTATGTCATTTTTCATCCAATAACAATGTAATACAGCACATTATTTTACAAAGTATTTTTTTTTTTTTTAACCTGTTTTTTCCCCACTTTGAAGTTATTATTTTCACCCCGGTTTTTAGTGTAATGAAAGGGACACATTACATAGTCCCACATGTGAAAAGGACTGCATTTTATCACAAAATTGTATATGCCTTAATAAGCATAGTGAATGGTGCTTTAATACTGTTTTTAAAAAAAAAAAAACCAGCAATGGCAGCAAACCGTGAATTCTGGACAGGATTCATTGAATTATACAGAGAAATTGAGTGCCTGTGGAACTTACGCCTCAAGTCCCACTCAGATCGGAATGTATGTATGTCAGAAACCGTGATGCAAAGGCAGACATAGCTTCTGTGAAGCAAAAAATAAATCATTTCCGAACAGGGTTTATGAGGGAACACAACAAATACATGAACTCCATGTGATCCGGAGCATGGACAGACGAGGTCCAGAAACCATCTTTATGGTATTATGATCTATTCAGCTTTATCTTGGAGAAAGAGCCGGAGATGCTGTCAGTGAGTTCGCTGGACGAGGACTTGGAGGTTCCTCCAGAGGAATCGGAGAGCCAGCATACCGTAAGTGTTCTCATTTCAAAACAGTGGTGGTTACATTTAAATGTTTTTTTTTTTTAGATTAATCTTTGTTTTTTTTTTATTTTAGAAAAAAAAAGAGTTTTTTTGACTCATTTTCTTTTTCTATTTTTATAGTTCCTTGCTACGGAAGTTGATGTTGGCTCTTCGACCAGCGGGCTCATTGACCGTGGAGAGTGCAGCGGGGTGCTACCAACCACCCATGCAGCTTCTGATGAAGCCTCACAGCCACCGGCAAAGAGGAGGAGGCCAGGTGGCAAGGCAGCTGCTAAATCTTCGCGGTCGGGACAGACAAAGGAAGAGGATGAATTTCTTAAACTAGTAAAGGAGGTATTGCATGAAAACACTGATGAATTTCCAGTGTTCGGGCAAAATATTGCAAACGATATGCGCAGAATGAAGCCCCAGGCCCAGCTGTATTTTAAACGGGCGGTATATGAGGCAGCGTGTCGTGAGTTGGTCGATCAACTCGAAGAAAACACGACACTAAGCATACAGGCCAACAGCTACCACCTCCACCTTATCCAACCTTTGCTCCCCTACGGACGTATCACCCAAATCCTCTATATCAATATCAGCCCCATTGTACATCGGGTTCCACTGCTCCCCCTACCAACCAACCTGGGCCATCCACGAGTACTGTCCACTCAATGTGGCACAGTACTCAGGCAGTACTTCATCCCGATGATGAATATTGATTTTTTTAAATTATTTTTTGATTGATCGGTTTTTGAATTTTGTTAAGTTTAGGGAAGTTTTCTCTCCTCTATCTCCAGCTCTTTATTTGAGATGATTATTGAATAGATCATGATATCATAAAGATGGTTTCTCACACTCATTTATCCCTGCTCTGGGATTTATGAGTTCATGTATTTTGTTGTATTTGCCTCGTACACGGGGCTTGATTCAGAGCCGGACGTTTTTTTTGTTGTGCGGCCCCTTGGCCACTCGCATAGCTGTGGGTGACCACCAGGGCCGGATTAATAATGGGGCGGGTGGAGCTGCAGCTCCAAGCCCACCATGGAATTAGGCCCACAGGATCCACTGCAGACAGTACTGACAGGGAAAATAAAAATCCCTGTAAACACTGTCTGCACTGCACTGAAGCCTGACAACATGACTGTCTGTATTGCAGACAGTGAACTAGGATACGAATCCCGGACCTTTCACACCCTCCCCCCCCTATGCCGCCCAAAGCCACGCCCCGAACAGACAAGCTCCGCCCCTGGCTTTCCAAAGATCTTCTCTGTGTAGTTCAAAACTCCGCCCCCATGCTCCCGAAGCTCCGCCCCCAGGTCCTGCTTAACCAACCCGGCCTGGGTCGCCCACCATAGTTGTGTCCCCCAGGTGACCAGAAGGTCGGGTTCCGACTCCCTGGGTCATCTAAAGCTCCCCCGCCTTCCTCTGCAACTGGGCTGATACAGCTGGCCCTGGAAATTATGAGGCTGAGGTGGAGCGCAGAGGCTGAGCTGCCTTGCACAGGAGGGAAGGCACCTGTCACCAGCTGAAAAACAGCATGCATAACCAGGTCAGTGTAATGCCTGCCACCTATGTATGTGTTTATCTATGAATGTGTATGTTTGTATGTATGTATATATGTATGTATATAGTGTGTGTATGTATGTATATAGTGTGTATGTGTTTATCTACTGTATTTGTGTATGTGTATATGTGTATGTATGTATATAGTGTGTATATATATATGTGTGTTTATGTATGTATATAGTGTGTGTATGTGTGTATATGTATGTATATAGTGTGTGTATATGTATATAGTGTGTATATGTATGTGTGTATATGTATATAGTGTGTGTATGTGTATATGTATGTACATAGTGTGTGTATATGTATGTATATAGTGTGTGTATGTTTATCTATGTGTGTGTATGTATGTATGTATATAATATATATATATATATATATATATATATAAAATGTGTGTGTGTATATATATATATATATATATATATATATATATGTGTGTATATAGTGTGTGTATGTTTGTGTGTATGTGTATATAGTGTGTGTGTATATATTATATGTATACTTTGTGAACCTTGAAAAAAGAGTCTGGAGGCTCTGAAGCGTTGGTTTCTATGCTAATATAGATCGTCTTGTGCATCAGACTTGGAGTGCCGCAGTTCTTTCTACTTTTTCTATGCATCACTGAGGGCACCCAAGCAGCTTGGTTATATAGTCAGGAGTGCCAGTTCAATAGCGAAAGGGAGAGAGAGGGAGGGGGGGGAGAGATAGAGAGAGAGAGAGGACTGCAGCTATGTTGGCCTCCTGCCACAGCCGCAGTCTCAGTGTGCCCATGATGGCACGCTGGCTGCGGTGCACACAGTATGGAGGGAGTTGGGAGTGAATGATGGGGGAGGTAGGAGGGCGCAGGGCAGTGCTGTATTATAGATATAGGGCCTGATTGATGGTCAGATGCAGGTGAGGGATACCACACAGTTTTCCAATTACTGGAAAACTGCGCGTATGCAGAACAGATTCTGCAATATCGCTCTGAGATCCTCCAAGCCGCAGCATGATTGACATGCTGTGGTGTTTGGGTGGATGGAGCGTGGGCATGCCTGGGCACCGTTGCCAGAAATGGAGACGGGTCACCCCTGTTTTCCGGGAGCACCGAGGCCAGGGTCTGTGCCTGTGGACGCATATTTTCTGGCCTCACAGGCTGCCAGCCTGAATAAGCTGGAGCTTACTTAGTCTGGCCAGTGCTGCCGCCATCGAGACCGATAGTCGCGATGGGGATCCGAGGCAGCATCTACAGACACTGCACTCAGATTGCTCATGCTGTCAGGAGGCGTTTGCTTCCTATAGACACCTACTGCAGTATACAAATATTTGCTATACAGTGTTGCACAGCCGCTTCCTTGCAGCTGCCCAATACTGTCTGACCATGATCAGGCCCATACATCTGCCAGCAGCTTCCTATCTAACTTATCCCATTTCAGGTGCCATAATCGGTGGGTGTGATGTCCGCTGTATTTTGTAGTGGTCTTTGGAGTTCTCTGTATTATATGTCACTATGTGCAGTGTTCTTTGTAGTGTATGGTGGCCACTTGGATGCTTAGTGTATTATACTGTATGGTGGGTACTGATGGTCTATATGATGGTCAGTATTATATGGCACTAACTACTCTTTACATGGCAGTCACTTAATGCTCTCTGTATTATATGGCACACACTGTGATGCTCTCTCTATTAGTTGGCACTCACTGCGATGCTCTCTGTATTATATGGCACTCACTGCGATACTCTGTATTATACGGCACTCACTACGATGCTCTCTGTATTATATGGCACTCACTGCAATGCTCTCTGTGTTATATGGCACTCACTGCGATGCTCTCTGTGTTATACGGCACTCACTGCGATACTCTGTATTATACGGCACTCACTGCGATGCTCTCTGTATTATATGGCACTCACTGCAATACTCTGTATTATACGGCACTCACTGCGATGCTCTCTGTGTTATACGGCACTCACTGCGATACTCTGTATTATACAACACTCACTGCAATGCTCTCTGTGTTATACGGCACTCACTGCGATGCTCTCTGTGTTATACGGCACTCACTGCGATGCTCTCTGTGTTATACGGCACTCACTGCGATGCTCTCTCTATTATATGGCACTCACTGCGATGCTCTCTGTATTATACAGCACTCACTGCGATGCTTTCTCTATTATATGGCACTCACTGCGATGCTCTCTGTAATATATGCCAGTGTATTGCACTCTATATTATATGGAAGTCCCTGTGATGCTCTTTGAGATATATATATATATATTAGGGGTGAGCGGGTTCGGATTTCTGAAATCCGAACCCCCCCGAGCCCCCCCGATCCGAGTCCGATCCGAATCAGGCTCGACTTTTCCCGCCTGACTCGGATCTGAAATCGAGGCAAAACGTCATCATCCCGCCTTCCGAGTCTCGCGGGTTTTGGATCCTATATAAGGTACCCACGTCGGCGCCATTTTCTCACTCGGCTGTGGACAGTGAAGAGGGAGGGTGGGAGTTAGGGCTGTGTAGTGTAGTGTAGTGTAGTGCTGCTGTTGTCCACTACTTCAAAGTCCATAGGGGCTGGCTGTGTTGTGCTGTGCTGCTGTTGTTAATAGGGGCTGTGTCCACTACTTCAAAGTCCATAGGGGCTGGCTGGACTGTGTTGTGCAGTCAGTTCTCCATAGGGGCTGTGTCCACTCCAAAGTCCTGTGCAGTGTCCCAGTCCTAAAGGAGTGCTGCAGTGTTGTCCAGGGGGTGCTCTGTCCATCAGGGGTGCTCCCCCCAAGTGCTAAAAAAATAATATATTTTCTGTGTTTGTGAATTGTGTGCGCAGTAGCCGCACGTGCATCAACAAAGTAGTGCCAAGCGTGCGCCTGTGTCATAAGTAAAGGGCCGGCTGGCTTGACCGTTAAGGGTGCTGTAACCCCCGAAAGTACACTCCAGTCCAAACCAAAAAAAAAATTATTTTCTGTGTTTGTGAATTGTGTGCGCAGTAGCCGCACGTGCATCAACAAAGTAGTGCCAAGCGTGCGCCTGTGTCATAAGTAAAGGGCCGGCTGGCTTGACCGTTAAGGGTGCTGTAACCCCCGAAAGTACACTCCAGTCCAAACCAAAAAAAAAATTATTTTCTGTGTTTGTGAATTGTGTGCGCAGTAGCCGCACGTGCATCAACAAAGTAGTGCCAAGCGTGCGCCTGTGTCATAAGTAAAGGGCCGGCTGGCTTGACCGTTAAGGGTGCTGTAACCCCCGAAAGTACACTCCAGTCCAAACCAAAAAAAAAATTATTTTCTGTGTTTGTGAATTGTGTGCGCAGTAGCCGCACGTGCATCAACAAAGTAGTGCCAAGCGTGCGCCTGTGTCATAAGTAAAGGGCCGGCTGGCTTGACCGTTAAGGGTGCTGTAACCCCCGAAAGTACACTCCAGTCCAAACCAAAAAAAAAATTATTTTCTGTGTTTGTGAATTGTGTGCGCAGTAGCCGCACGTGCATCAACAAAGTAGTGCCAAGCGTGCGCCTGTGTCATAAGTAAAGGGCCGGCTGGCTTGACCGTTAAGGGTGCTGTAACCCCCGAAAGTACACTCCAGTCCAAACCAAAAAAAAAATTATTTTCTGTGTTTGTGAATTGTGTGCGCAGTAGCCGCACGTGCATCAACAAAGTAGTGCCAAGCGTGCGCCTGTGTCATAAGTAAAGGGCCGGCTGGCTTGACCGTTAAGGGTGCTGTAACCCCCGAAAGTACACTCCAGTCCAAACCAAAAAAAAAATTATTTTCTGTGTTTGTGAATTGTGTGCGCAGTAGCCGCACGTGCATCAACAAAGTAGTGCCAAGCGTGCGCCTGTGTCATAAGTAAAGGGCCGGCTGGCTTGACCGTTAAGGGTGCTGTAACCCCCGAAAGTACACTCCAGTCCAAACCAAAAAAAAAATGATTTTCTGTGTTTGTGAATTGTGTGCGCAGTAGCCGCACGTGCATCAACAAAGTAGTGCCAAGCGTGCGCCTGTGTCATAAGTAAAGGGCCGGCTGGCTTGACCGTTAAGGGTGCTGTAACCCCCGAAAGTACACTCCAGTCCAAACCAAAAAAAAAATTATTTTCTGTGTTTGTGAATTGTGTGTGCAGTAGCCGCACGTGCATCAACAAAGTAGTGCCAAGCGTGCGCCTGTGTCATAAGTAAAGGGCCGGCTGGCTTGACCGTTAAGGGTGCTGTAACCCCCGAAAGTACACTCCAGTCCAAACCAAAAAAAAAATTATTTTCTGTGTTTGTGAATTGTGTGCGCAGTAGCCGCACGTGCATCAACAAAGTAGTGCCAAGCGTGCGCCTGTGTCATAAGTAAAGGGCCGGCTGGCTTGACCGTTAAGGGTGCTGTAACCCCCGAAAGTACACTCCAGTCCAAACCAAAAAAAAAATTATTTTCTGTGTTTGTGAATTGTGTGCGCAGTAGCCGCACGTGCATCAACAAAGTAGTGCCAAGCGTGCGCCTGTGTCATAAGTAAAGGGCCGGCTGGCTTGACCGTTAAGGGTGCTGTAACCCCCGAAAGTACACTCCAGTCCAAACCAAAAAAAAAATGATTTTCTGTGTTTGTGAATTGTGTGCGCAGTAGCCGCACGTGCATCAACAAAGTAGTGCCAAGCGTGCGCCTGTGTCATAAGTAAAGGGCCGGCTGGCTTGACCGTTAAGGGTGCTGTAACCCCCGAAAGTACACTCCAGTCCAAACCAAAAACAAATTATTTTCTGTGTTTGTGAATTGTGTGCGCAGTAGCCGCACGTGCATCAACAAAGTAGTGCCAAGCGTGCGCCTGTGTCATAAGTAAAGGGCCGGCTGGCTTGACTGTTAAAGGGTGCTGTAACCCCCAAAGTACACTCCAGTCCAAACCAAAAAAAAAATTATTTTCTGTGTTTGTGAATTGTGTGCGCAGTAGCCGCACGTGCATCAACAAAGTAGTGCCAAGCGTGCGCCTGTGTCATAAGTAAAGGGCCGGCTGGCTTGACCGTTAAGGGTGCTGTAACCCCCGAAAGTACACTCCAGTCCAAACCAAAAAAAAAATTATTTTCTGTGTTTGTGAATTGTGTGCGCAGTAGCCGCACGTGCATCAACAAAGTAGTGCCAAGAGTGCGCCTGTGTCATAAGTAAAGGGCCGGCTGGCTTGACCGTTAAAGGGTGCTGTAACCCCCAAAGTACACTCCAGTCCAAACCAAAAAAAAAATTATTTTCTGGGTTTAGCCGCACGTATATATCAAATCGATATAACATAAATGGAGGACCAAACTTTCTCCGATAAAAATAAAATAGAGAAAGATCAAGAACCACTTCCTCCTAGTGCTGAAGCTGCTGCCACTAGTCATGACATAGACGATAACATGCCATCAACGTCGTCTGCCAAGGCCGATGCCCAATGTCATAGTAGAGGGCACATACAATCCCAAATGGCAAAGTTCAGGAAAATGACCTTGAAAAAGACATTTAAATCAGCTGAAGAGAAACGTAAACTTGCCAATATGCCATTTACGACACGGAGTGGCAAGGAACGGCTAAGGTCGATCCCTAGTATGTTCATGACTAGTGGTTCAGCTTCACATGACGATGGAAGCCCTCCTCCCACTAAAAAAATCAAAAGAGTTAAGCTGGCAAAAGCACAGCGAAGAACTGTGCTTTCTAAGAAGATATCACAAATCCCCAAGGAGAGTCCAAGTGTGGTGGTGGTTGCGATGCCTGACCTTCCCAGCACTGGACGGGAAGAGGTGGCTCTTTCCACCATTTGCACGCCCCCTGCAAGTGCTGAAAGGAGCACCCACAGTCCACTTGCTGATATGCAAATTGAAGATGTCACTGTTGAAGTACAACAGGATGAGGATACTGGTGTAGCTGGCGCTGAGGAGGAAGTTGGCGAGGAGGATTCTGATGGTGATGTGGTTTGTTTAAATCAGGCTCCGGGGGAGACAGTTGTTGTCCGTGGGATGAAAAAGCCCATCACGGTCATGCCTGGGCAGAAGACCAAACATTCCACCTCTTTGGTCTGGCAATATTTCTATCCAAATCCGGACAACAACTGTCTTGCCATATGTACCATATGTAAAGGTGAAATAAGTAGGGGTAGGGACGTCAACCACCTAGGAACATCCTCCCTTATACGGCACCTGCAGCGCGTTCATAAAAAGTTACTGTCAAGTTCAGAAACTTTGGCTAAGACCGTAAGCAGTCCAGGGACACCTAAATCCCGTTGTCCTGTTGTATCCAAGCGCCTGCAAACCACACCGTCAACTCCCTCCTCGTCAATTTCCTCCTTAGTCAGGATCGGAAGTAGTCCTGCAGGCCATGTCACTGGCATGACTGACTCTCCTATCCGGGATTCCTCTGGAGGATCCTGCATTGCTACGCCTACTGCTGCCGCTGCTGCTGTTGCTGCTGCTGGGAGTCGTTCATCATCCCAGAGAGGAAGTAGGAACACCACTACTTTTACTAAACAATTGACCCTCCAACAGTCCTTAGCGAGGAGGATGAAGTACGACAGCAGTCATCCTGAAGCAAAACGTATAACTGAGGCCTTGACTGCTATGTTGGTGTTAGACGTGCGTCCGGTATCCGCCATTAGTGCAGTGGGATTTAGACAATTGATGGAGGTAGTGTGTCCCCGGTTCCAAATCCCGTCTAGATTCCACTTCACTAGGCAGGCGATACCGAGACTGTACAGAAACGTCAGAAAAAGTGTCCTCAGTGTCCTGAAAAATGCCGTTGTACACAATGTCCACTTAACCACGGACATGTGGACAAGTGGAACAGGGCAGACTAAGGACTATATGACTGTGACAGCCCACTGGGTAGATGTATCACCTTACGCAGCAACAGCAGCAGCGTCACCAGTAGCAGCATCTCAGAAACGCCAGCTCGTTACAAGGCAGGCTACGCTGTGTATCACCGGTTTCAGTAAGAGGCACACCGCCGACAACCTCTTAGAGAAACTGAGGGAAATCATCGCCCAGTGGCTTACCCCACTTAGACTCTCCTGGGGATTTGTGATATCTGACAACGCCACCAATATTGTGCGGGCATTACATCTGGGCAAATTCCAGCACGTCCCATGTTTTGCTCACACAATAAACTTGGTGGTGCAGAATTTTCTGAAAAGCGACAGGGGCGTGCAGGAGACGCTTTGGGTGGCCCGAAAAATTTCTGGCCACTTTCGCCATTCAGCGACTGCGTGCCGAAGACTGGAGCGCCAGCAAACACTCTTGAACCTGCCCCGCCATCACCTGAAGCAAGAGGTTGTGACGCGGTGGAACTCAACCCTCTATATGCTTCAGAGGATGGAGGAGCAGCAAAAGGCCATACAAGCCTATACATCCACCTATGACATAGGCAAAGGAGGGGGTATGCACCTGACTCAAGCGCAGTGGAGAATGATTTCCGTGTTGTGCAAGGTTCTCCAGCCCTTCGAACTTGCCACACGTGAAGTCAGTTCAGACACAGCCAGCTTGAGTCAGGTCATTCCCCTCATCAGGCTTTTGCAGAAGCAGCTGGAGAAAGTGAAGGAGGAGCTAAGACGGAGCGATTCCGCTCGGCATGTGGGACTTGTGGATAAAGCCCTTCATTCGCTTTGCCAGGATTCCAGGGTGGTCAATCTGTTGAAATCAGACCACTACATTTTGGCCACCGTGCTTGATCCTAGGTTTAAAGCCTATGTGGTGTCTCTCTTTCCGGCCGACACAAGCCTGCAGAGGTGCAAAGACCTGCTGGTGAACACACTGTCAGCTGAAGCGGAACGTGACACGTCAACGGCTCCTTCTTCATTTTCTCCCGCAACTGGGGCTGCCAGGAAAAAACTTAGGTATCCTAAGCAACCCGCTGGCGGTGATGCAGGGCAGGCAGGACCAAGTTTGGACATCTGGTCCGGACTGAAGGACCTGGCAACAATTTCTGACATGTCTACTGTCACTGCATATGATACTGTCACCATTGACAGAATGGTGGAGGATTACATCGGTGACAGCATCCAAGTAGGCATGTCAGACAGTCCATACCTGTACTGGCAGGAAAAAGAGGCAATTTGGAGGCCCCTGTACAAGCTGGCTCTATTTTACCTGAGTTGCCCCCCCTCCAGTGTGTACTCCGAAAGAGTGTTTAGTGCAGCCGGGAACCTTGTCAGCGAAAGGCGTAGGAGGTTGCTTCCACAGAATGTGGAGAAGATGATGTTCATCAAAATGAATTATCAGCTCTTCCAGGGAGACCAGCCTCCAGAAGGTACAGAGGGACCTGTGGTGGTGGATTCAAGTGGGGACGAGTTAATACTTTGTGAGGATGAGGATGTACACACTGAAGAGGGTGAGGAATCGGTGGATGAGGAGGATGAGGATGACATCTTGCCTCCGTAGAGCCAGTTTGTGCAGGGACACATTAATTGCCAGCTTGTTTTGTGGGGGCCCAAACGAACCAATCATTTCAGCCACAGTTGTGTGGCAGACCCTGGCGCTGAAATGATTGATTTGTTAAAGTGTGCATGTCCTGTTTATACAACATAAGGGTGGGTGGGAGGGCCCAAGGACAATTCCATCTTGCACTTCTTTTTTTTCTTTGCATTATGTACAGTTTGGGGCCTAGTTTTTCTAACTGCCATCCTGTCTGCCACTGCAGTGTCACTCCTAGATGGGTCACGTGTTTGTGCCGCCCACTCGTGTCGCTTAGCATAGTCATCCAGCTACCTCGGTGCAACCTTTTGGACATGAAAACACTATTGTGAGGTGTGAGGTGTTCAGAATAGACTGGAAATGAGTGGAAATTAAGGTTATTGAGGTTAATAATAGCATAGGAGCAGAGAAACCAACAAATTCTGTGATTTTAGCTGTTTTTATGCTTTTTAAAAAAAAAATACAGATCCAAAACACAAAACCCAGAACCCAAAACACGGAAGGGTGGTTTTGGCAAAACCAATCCAGATCCAAAACACGAAGAAAGATCCAGATCCAAAACCAAAACACGAAAAGTGGCCGGTGCACACCCCTAATATATATATATATATATATATATATACACACGTATTTTCTCTCTCTCTCTCTCTCTCTCTACTAATAAAATACATTACATAACTGGTACTGCATGATAGAAAGTTTGTATTCTACAACCCCTTCCGGGAGGAGATATTTTTATGGACACCCTGCACCCATTATAGATACGCCCCTGCCCCCACATCACTAGTCACATCACCACAGCGCTTATCAAACTCCCCTGTGGTGACACACAATAGGCCCTTCATAAATTTCAGCTCCAGGCCCATGTGGACCTTAATCTGGTGACCACCCACAGCTATTGCGAGCGGCCAGGTGATGGTCGCGATGGTCTCGACCATCGCAACTTGCGACGAGACCCTTGTGATAGGGTCTCATTCCTGCAAGCCCCAGTGAGCTTCTGGTTCTTAATAGAGCAGGAAGCTCACCACTGACATCACTCGTGATGTCAGTGGGGCCGCCCCCAAATGGCAGGCATTCCGTCGGGAACACCTCCGTTTGGCCAGCCACCCCCTTTGCCCTCCTCCAAAACTGTGCAATCAAAATCGACAGCCGCCCCCTTTTGGTGTGAGACCCGGAGCGACAGAGCGCCCGTTGCTAGCTGGGTCTTGCGAATGCGCACGTCGGAGCCGGCTGCAGTGTGCGCATGCGCAGTGGCCAAACATCGACCCGCTCGTGAGCGCATAGCGTTTGCAAGCGGGTCTGAATCAGTCCTACTGTTCAGAAATTGTTTATTTTTGCTTCACAAATCTATGTCTGCTGTTTGCATTTTGGTTTCTGCAATACATGTGCAATTTCCCATTTGTCTGGTTCTACCAATCTGAGTAGGACATATGTTAATGGCACTCATTTAACACATGGTACACAGGGTACCCAGGCAACACATGGTACTCAGGTAAGACATAGTGCACAGGGTACCCAGGTAACACATGGTACACAGGGTACCCAGGTAACACATGGTACAAAGGTAACACATGGCACCAGGGGCAGAACTATGGGAGACAATGGAGGCGCCTGCCGCCGGGCTCCAGCACTGAAGGGGCACCTCCTCCATTGTGCACAACAAATTTACCCCACTTAGGGCTGTAACTATGTACCCAGAGTGTACCGTCACGGACGCCCAATACATGGCATCTCTTCCCGGCACCTGAGAAGCCACCATACACTAGTGGAGAGTTCCATGTCAGACCATCAGCTGCTGCCTTTGTCTATCTATAGCCTGTCTGCATGTAAATTTCTACATTACATTGTTAGCAGTTGTGACCGGGGGGGGCACCAAATTATAACCTGCCTCTGGGTGTCTGGGATGAATTTACGCCACTGCATGGCACCCAGGTAACACATGGTTTTGTTTATTAAAAATCAGATTGCCAGGTAACACATGGTACCCAGGTAACACATGGTACACAGGGTACCCAGGTAAAACATGGTACACAGGTAACACATGGTACACAGGGTACCCAGGTAACACATGGTACACAGGGTACCCAGGTAACACATGGTACACAGGTCACACATGGTACAAAGGTCACACATGGTACAAAGGTAACACATGATACACAGGGTACCAAGGTTACATATGGTACCCAGGTAACACATGGTACACAGGTAACACATGGTACACAGGGTACCAAGGTAACACATGGTAGCCAGGTAACACATGGTACACAGGGTACCAAGGTAACACATGGTACACAGGTCACACATGGTACAAAGGTCACACATGGTACAAAGGTAACACATGATACACAGGGTACCAAGGTAACATATGGTACCCAGGTAACACATGGTACACAGGTAACACATGGTACACAGGGTACCAAGGTAACACATGGTACCCAGGTAACACATGGTACACAGGGTATCCAGGTAACACATGGTACCCAGGTAACGCATGGTACACAGGGTACCCAGGTAACATATGGTACACAGGGTACCCAGTTAACACATGATACCCAGGCAACACATGGTACACAGGGTACCAAGGTAACACATGGTACCCAGGTAACACATGGTACACAGGGTATCCAGGTAACACATGGTACCCAGGTAACGCATGGTACACAGGGTACCCAGGTAACACATGGTACACAGGTAACACATGATACAAAGGTAACACATGGTACCCAGGTAACACATCGTACACAGGGTACCCAGGTAACACATGGTACACAGGGTACCCAGGTAACACATGGTACAAAGGTAACACATGGCACCAGGGGCAGAACTATGGGAGACAATGGAGGCGCCTGCCGCCGGGCTCCAGCACTGAAGGGGCACCTCCTCCATTGTGCACAACAAATTTACCCCACTTAGGGCTGTAACTATGTACCCAGAGTGTACCGTCACGGACGCCCAATACATGGCATCTCTTCCCGGCACCTGAGAAGCCACCATACACTAGTGGAGAGTTCCATGTCAGACCATCAGCTGCTGCCTTTGTCTATCTATAGCCTGTCTGCATGTAAATTTCTACATTACATTGTTAGCAGTTGTGACCGGGGGGGGCACCAAATTATAACCTGCCTCTGGGTGTCTGGGATGAATTTACGCCACTGCATGGCACCCAGGTAACACATGGTTTTGTTTATTAAAAATCAGATTGCCAGGTAACACATGGTACCCAGGTAACACATGGTACACAGGGTACCCAGGTAAAACATGGTACACAGGTAACACATGGTACACAGGGTACCCAGGTAACACATGGTACACAGGGTACCCAGGTAACACATGGTACACAGGTCACACATGGTACAAAGGTCACACATGGTACAAAGGTAACACATGATACACAGGGTACCAAGGTTACATATGGTACCCAGGTAACACATGGTACACAGGTAACACATGGTACACAGGGTACCAAGGTAACACATGGTAGCCAGGTAACACATGGTACACAGGGTACCAAGGTAACACATGGTACACAGGTCACACATGGTACAAAGGTCACACATGGTACAAAGGTAACACATGATACACAGGGTACCAAGGTAACATATGGTACCCAGGTAACACATGGTACACAGGTAACACATGGTACACAGGGTACCAAGGTAACACATGGTAGCCAGGTAACACATGGTACACAGGTAACACATGGTACACAGGGTACCAAGGTAACACATGGTACCCAGGTAACACATGGTACACAGGGTATCCAGGTAACACATGGTACACAGGTAACTCATGGTACACAGGTAACACATGGTACACAGGTAACACATTGTACACAGGGTACCCAGGTAACACATGGTATACAGGGTATCCAGGTAACACATGGTACACAGGTAACTCATGGTACACAGGTAACACATGGTACACAGGGTACCAAGGTAACACATGATACACAGGGTATCCAGGTAACACATGGTACACAGGTAACACATGGTACACAGGGTACCCAGGTAATACATGGTACACAGGGTACCAAGGTAACACATGGTACCCAGGTAACACATGGTACACAGGGTATCCAGGTAACACATGGTACACAGGGTACCCAGGTAACACATGGTACCCAGGTAACACATGGTATACAGGGTACACAAGTAACACATGGTACCCAGGGTACCCAGGTAACACAGGGTACCCAAGTAAATCATGGTATAAAGGTAACACATGATATCCAGGTAACACATAGTACACAGGGTACCAAGGTAACACATGGTACCCAGGTAACACATGGTACACAGGGTACCAAGGTAACACATGGTACCCTGGTAACACATGGTACACAGGGTATCCAGGTAACACATGGTACACAGGTAACTCATGGTACCCAGGTAACACATGGTACACAGGGTACCAAGGTAACACATGGTACCCAGGGTATCCAGATAACACATGGTACACAGGTAACTCATGGTACACAGGTAACACATGGTACACAGGGTACCAATGTAACACATGATACACAGGGTATCCAGGTAACACATGGTACCCAGGTAACACATGGTACACAGGGTACACAGGTAACACATGGTACACAGGGTACCCAGGTAACACATGGTACACAGGGTACCAAGGTAACACATGGTACACAGGGTACCAAGGTAACACATGGTACACAGGGTACCAAGGTAACACATGGTACACAGGGTACACAGGTAACACATGGTACACAGGCTACCCAGGTAACACATGGTACACATGGTACCCAGGTAACACATGGTACCCAAGTAAAACATGGTATAAAGGTAACACTTGGTATCCAGGTAACACATAGTACACAGGGTACCAAGGTAACACATGGTACCCCGGTAACACATGGTACACAGGGTACCCAGGTAACACATGGTACCCAGGTAACACATGGAATAATTTAAACTTGAGGATGTGAAGGTGAAAACTTGAAGAGTAGCTAGTAGAAGGTAGTATAATGTAAAAATGAATCTTAATTTACTAAAGCAAAATGATAACACAACGTGAAAACAATTAAATCAACTTTTTAACTTTAAAAAATTAGCAGAATACTGATATAATGACTCATTTCTTTTGAAGATTATAATTTTTTTAACTAATTTGGCCTTCTTGCCAGGGAACGGCACCTTCCCCATTAAAAAAAGTTACATATTGGTCTCAAATCTGTTTTCCAGCAAGAGTACTAGTTGATGGGACTGGGGGCCGAGAGACAGAGGTCAGATTATCAACAATTTGCCACGTTCCATCCACTGCAGGAGAAATCAGTTGACTGTATGTAGCTCTTTCTCCTTAATAAATTGTGCAATGCACAGGATGCTAAAACAACTGAATTAATTTTGTCAATCCAGAGGTTGATAGAGGTATGAAAAACTCAAATCGGTTAGCTAGCAGTCCAAAGGCATTCTCAACGCATCTGCGTGCCTGGGATAGACGATAGTTAAAAATTCGCCTATCATGGGTTAGAGTCCTTTGTGGAAAGGGCTTTAATACATGTTGTCCTAAGGCAAAGGCCTCATCGGTCACAAACACAAACCCAAGTCCATGAGCGCACTGATCCTGGGGGGGCAGATGGAGGGTCTTGTTAACGATCCGTTAATAAATCTTCGTGTTCCCGAAAGAACCCCCATCAGAAGACCGTCCATTTTTGCAAACATCGACAAAGAGGAACTCCAAATGAGCATTAACTACATACATTAGTACGATACTGAAAAAGCCCTTATAGTTATAATATAAAGAGCCTGATTTGCTTGGGGGGGTGATTCGGATATGTTTGCCATCTATGGCTCCCCCACAATTTGGAAAGTTCCATTTCAAATTAAAATCCGAAGCAACAGCCTGCCATTCCGTTTCCAAAGTTGGAAACTGATAATGAAATGAAACAAACAAAAAAAAATTAATAGAAATGTTAACAAAGTAAAAAAAAACTTGCAAACATTAAAAAGTCCTTGAAATTTAGGCAACAAATAAAAAATCCAGGATGTTAATTTCCTGTTCAAAAACACATTAGTAGAGGTTAGTTTAGTAATTATGTGACACATAATTAATTATGTTTTAATTAAATTACTACATGGGGACTATGCCCCCCTTGTGGAAATGGGGGGGGGTGTTTTGATTTACTTAGAGAGGGGGCAATTCAAATGTTTGGCGGATGCATTTAAAAAAACATGCCCGACAGAGCAATTCAGTTGTTGCTCTGTCAGGGCGCAATAGCAGGCCACGTCGGCCTTTATGCACGCACTCAGGAGGGTGGGAGCAGAAATATCAGAGAAACACCCTGGTTAGGGTGCTTCCCGCAGTTATGCCACCCTAATCCAAATTCTATACAGCTGTAACCGCTTTAGACGGCTAAACCTCGTCTCATATGGCGTTAATGAGGCCGATAAATAATGAGCGCCAAGAACAATTGAATATCAAACTGTCCACTCATTAATTATGAGCACAAAAACTATTTAATGGCACCCATTATTTGTTGGTTCGATGCTAGTAAATTTTAAAATACAATTAATAATAATACACGTGTAATTATTCAACTAAAAATATATTTGCCCTAGATTGAGAAGGGAAAAAAAACAACACTGCTATCTCTGCCTTTAGGCAAAAATATTCAGCCATATTGAGCTTGTATAAGAAATCTCTATAGGTGGCATGTTGCAGCATCATGGTAGGATTTCCTAGGGCTAAAGTATCGGGTGCGTAGCCGCATTTCACACTGTGCAATTTATATGCGGTGCTAACTGTACCCTGTAAAAAGCAAATTTACTAAAGTGTGTTAAAATTTACAGGATCAATTACTTGCACCATCGTAAACATGTTCTGACATGGGGGATCACTACGGGTATCCCTTTGTTTGGCTGCTGAAGGTATTCAACATTTTAAAATAGGCGTGCAAGGTGCATCACTGCACCTGTGAACAAGGGCTGAAGATTAACATATTATTATTTTTTATTATTATTATCATTTATATATATATGGCGCCACAAGTGTTTCGCAGCGCCTTACAAAGTACATAAACAAATAGCTTGATTTACAGTGACTTACAGTACAGTACAGTACAATACAATACAATACATTACAGGACATGGATAATATACATTGCTACATTCGCGACCATATGACCCAGATAAGCAACAATGCAAAGCAACCAAGTGTTAGGTGCCCTAGTAGAAAGTAACAAGTACATGAAGGTAGAGAAAGGAGAAGCACAAGAGAGTAGAGGGCCCTGCTCATAGGAGCTTACATTCTAAGGGGGAGGGACAGACAAACAGGGGTGACACAGATGGGGTAGGCAGGGAGGAAGAAGTATGTAGCAGAAAGTTAAGATGAGAGCTGGAAGGCTTTGATGAAATAGTGGGTCTTGAGAGCCCATTTGAAGGATTGAAGAGAGGTGGAGAGTCTGATGGGAAGCAGGAGAGAGTTCCAATGGTGGGGAGCAGCACGAGGCAAAATCTTGGAGGCGGGAGTGGGAGAAAGTAATCAATTGGCATGAGAGGCAGTGTGCATTTGTTGAACGAAGAGGGCGGACAGGAGAGTGAAGGGAGATGAGATCAGAGATGTAAATGGGAGAGGAATGGCTGAGGGCTTTGTAAGTGAGTGTGAGAACCTTAAATTGGGTTCTAAAAGTGAAGAGGAGCCAGTGGAGAGCTTGTAGGAGAGGGGAGGCAGATGCAGAGCATTTTAAGAGGAAGATGAGCCAAGCAGCAGCATTGAGGACAGACTGGAGAGGGGAAAGAAGGGATTTGGGGAGGCCAGAGAGGAGGAGGTTACAGTAGTCCAATCTGGAGATGACCAATGAGTGTATGAGGGTTTTAGTGGCATCCTGTGTGAGAAAGGGTCTAATCTTGGAAATATTTTTAAGATGAAAATGACAGGACTGTGAGAGATTCTGGAGGGAGGGAGGAGTCCAGGATAACTCCGACAGCGCACTTTGGGGCTAGAGGAGATAGTTGTGCCATCAATTGATAAAGAAATAGTGGGAAGTGTGGTTATGTAGGGGGGAGGGAAGATGATTAGCTCAGTCTTAGACATATTAAGTTTAAGAAATTGCTGGGACATCCAGGAAGAGATGGCAGAGAGACAGTTGGAGACACAAGTGAGGAGAAAGGGAGAGAGGTCAGGGGAGGAAAGGTAGAGCTGAGTATCATAAGCATAGAAATGATATTGGAGGTCAAAAGAGCTGATGAGTTCACCTAGTGAGGATGTATAGAGTGAGAAAAGGAGAGGTTCAAGAACAGATCCTTGGGGAACACCTACTGCAAGAGGCTGAAGAGGAGAAGAGGAGTCATGAGAGGAGACAGAGAAGAATCGGTCAGAGAGTTAGGAGGATAGACAGGAGAGGGCAGTGTCACGTAGACCAAGGGAGTGAAGGATTTGCAGAAGGAGAGGGTGGTCCACAGTGTCAAAAGTAGCAGAAAGGTCAAGGAGAATGAGCAGAGAGTAGTGGCCCTTGGATTTAGCAGCAAGGAGGTCATTGCTGACTTTTGTGAGGGCAGTTTCAGTGGAGTGGAGAGAACGGAAGCCAGACTGAAAAGGGTCAAGGAGGGAGTGAGAGGAAAGAAAGGTGGTATGGTGCTTGTAAACAACACGCTCAAGGAGCTTGGAGGCAAAAGGGAGGAGAGAGATGGGACGGTAGTTGGAGAGAGTGTTAGAATCAAGGGTAGGTTTGTTTAGTATGGGGGAGACAAGGGCATGTTTGAATGCAGACAGGACAGTGCCTGATGAGAGGGAGAGATTAAGGAGGTGGGCAAGATGAGAGCAGGCAGAAGGAGAGAGGTAGCGGGGGAGACGTGAAGGGATAGGGTCAAGGGGGGAGGTGGAAGAGGGGGAGGACTGGATGAGGGACATGACTTCCTCTCCAGATACAGGGGAGAAGAAAGTTAGAGTTGGTAAAATGGAAGGAGAGGGGTGATCTGGGAAAAGAGTAGATGGATAGCAAGGGGACTGGTGGTATATGAAGTCCTGACATATGGAGTCAATTTTAGATGTAAAGTAGGTAGCAAAGTCAAGGGCAGAGAGCGAGGAGGGGAGGCGAGGAGGGGGTGGGCGGAGGAGGGAGTTGAAGGTGGTGAAGAGACATTGGGGATTTGAGGACTGAGAGGAGATGAGGTTCTTGAAATATGACTGTTTAGAGAGGGAAAGGGCAGCACTGTATGATGAGAGCATACATTTTAAATGAAGAAAATCAGCCTTAGAGCGTGATCTTCTCCATTGTTGCTCGGCAGTTCGCGAACACTTTTGCAGGTATCTGGTGCATTTGGAATGCCAGGGTTGAGGTGTAAATCTGCGAGGGTGAATAGTGATCGCTGGAGCAAAAGAGTCCAGAGCAGAAGTAAGGGAGGTATTGTATAGAGAAATGGCTTGTTCAGGGCAGGAGAGAGACAGGATAGGGGAGAGAAGTCAAGCTGGGAAGAAAAATAAATTGTGTCAATAGCGTCAATGTTACGCTTAGTGATGGTGGCCTTAGGAGGTAGAGGAAGGGAAAGAGAGAGGGATAGGTTAAAAGAGAGAAGGTTATGGTCAGAGAGGGGGAATGGGGAATTGGAGTAATCAGAAATATCAGAACGGTAAGTGAAGACCAGGTCAAGCGAATGCACACTCACATGGGAGGGTGATTAGGTCCATTGGGAGAGACCAAATGAAGACGTGAGGGTAAGGAGTTTGGAGGCAGAGGCTTCTGTGGGGATATCAATAGGAATATTGAAGTCACCTAGGATAATAGAGGGTCAGAGGAGAGAAAGTGAGGAAGCCAGGAAGTGAAGTTGTCAATGAATTTGGAAGGAGGGTCAGGGGGACGGTAAATGACAGCTACTCAAAGGTGAACTGGTAGGAAGAGGCGTATAGCATGAACCTCAAATGTAGAGAAAGTAAGAGATGGTTCAGAGGGTAGGAGTTGGTAGGAGTAACCGGGGGATAGAAGGACCCCTACCCCACCACCATGGTGACCCCCAGGCCGAGGGGTATGAGAGAAGATGAGGCCCCGAGAGGAAAGAGCAGCAGGGGAAGTGGTGTCATGGGGTGAAATCCAGGTTTCAGTAATGGCTAGGAGATGCAACTTTTTTGGGATGAAAAGGTCATGGGTGGGTACGAGTTTGTTACATACTGATCTGGTATTCCAGAGGGCACAGGATAGAGGGACAGTGTTTGTGGGAGAGATGTGAATTAGATTATTTGGGTTGCTGTAGCTAGAAGGTGAGTTTAATATGGGCGGCCGAGATGAATGTAGTGAAGAGATTATGCGGGGACCATTGCTGGGAAGGGAACCTGTGGGTCATATCTCTATTGATTAGGCAGACACAAATTACTTCTCATATTTTTGAAAAATGAAAATGACTGCAAGCATATATTTTGAGCCATAATTGTTTTTAAAAATAAAAAAATTGCAGCTGCCACAACTGTCTGCATTACACAATACACCTTTTGCACAATTTGCCCCCCTTCCCCCCAGGCTACATTTTAATATTTTGGAAGTTTTGGCTTGGTTTTAGAAAAAAAAAAACAACAACACATAATTAAACAATATTTAAAGGCCGTGTCCTAAGGGACATTTACACTGATTACTTTGAGGGGACTTTGTAAAGGCTGCAGTGTAGGTTTCAAAACTGCACCCCTAAACAGCAATTCTACATATGTATCACAGATCCATAAATTCTAATAAATAACTTTTATTGGTTATGCATTAAAAATATGTTTGCAGGTATAGACCCACTCAAACCCAAACAGTTTTACTGCCAAAAAGGCAGCAATAATATATATAGATTAAAAAAAGCAGACAAACAAATACGCAAGTAGACAATACGAGGACACAAAACGTAAAACTAGTTGCAATGTCATAAGTATTGTGAAGCCAGGTGAAATATTACAAATTTTTTTTAATTATCAATGGTGATAAAATCATCACCCTTTGGTCATGCTCCATGTAACCAATACATTAAACCCTAATAATTGATGACGACATATAATACATTTAAACATTGTGAGTTTATAGAACAATGCAAATAGTTTTTAAAGACCAAAAATACAAATACAGTACAGGTCTCCGGAATAAGCAGTCCCAAAGCCTGGGGGGAAATCAACGTCCCAAACTTTAGATCTGCCTGGGATCTTCTTGTCGCTAGGTAGCGAAGGGTAGCCACAAGCCTCTCCTCAGCAGATATAGACCTCAGCATGGCTGTATCCATACGCAAGAAATTCCTGAAATCATCAGGATTATTCTCACGTATCTCTGTCAACATATCGTGTGGTCATTCACCAGATCGTGTGGTGTGTACATACCGCACGATATGTCGTTTGTCACATCTGTCGTCAGCTGGTTACAGAGGCTGTGTAATGTGTACCCAGCTTTACAAAACATGTCCTTTATTATTTTAATAAAGGGCTCGTGCTTGCTTTGGGGAAGGGAGCAAGAGGGGCACACGACTCTTGATGGACTTTTCATCCTGGGTTTCAAACAAGCCTCAAGGCAGCCGGCCGCCACGGGGCATGGCAGAGGCATACATGTAAGATAGAATATGTGCCACTGCTCTATGTAACTAGGGTGATGGCTATTGTAAAAAATAGGAATAATGCTACTGGTCATTACATTACATATTTCTATGCAACTAAATACATGGGCGTGCATCTAGGGACATACTGTAGCCACTATACAGTAAGAATGCAAGCAATTGCTACGCCATTTTACATGTTCTATGTGACTAAATACATTGACATGCAGCTACGGATAGGACAAAATGTCCACCGACCAGCCTAGAGGGAGCCAACCGCCACAGAGTGTAAGATACTGTAGGTGCCGCTGCTCTCTTTGTGTGACTAGGGACATGGCTGTTGTAAAACTTATGGACTGTGCTAGTAGCCATTAGTTTACATGTTCTATCACTTTATTTCTACGGTATGTCATTGCATAGAAATTGTATACTGAGAGTGCGTCTTTACACCACCGCAGTTACGTGTACCGATAAGAATGATGTTCAACAAGCTGCTTAGCAGCAAGGTTTATAGTGGTCAGCGATGTCCTTGCATATAGATAAAGGCTGGAGGATGGTCCCCTACCAATGGTCCCCTACTGATGGTCAACATGAATTCCTCTGCTTTTCATGGCACAAGTACTGTAATTTCAGGGGAAAACCTTCAGCTGACTGCTGCTCAGTTCTCAGCCTTCACCCCCTTCGACTTGTAATTCAGATCATTAGTGATTTCATAGACTGGCGTGATTCTTAAAAGACTAACAAAGCATTTCTTTTATTATGTTAATGAAAAACCCCTGGCCTTAATGGGGATACAACCCAAAGTGATGGCTCTGTTATGCAGTCACCTTAACCACCGACCCACGCAGTGGCGGCTCTAGACTTTTCTTTTAGGGGGGGCGATTTACTGTTTAGCACAGAATCCTCCCCTTTCCAATCCTGACTCCTCCCCCTCCAATTAATTTAAATAACACCTTGCCTTGCCAGCCAATGAGGTGGGTGTGATAGTGGTACAGTGCCCAATATATCTGGGCCCCAGTTTGAAGCCATGAAAAAGTTATATTAACCATTTCCAACAAACCTTTATATATTACAAACAGGACATATGATCAGACTTTGTCAAAGCATACACACACATATTCTCACACATATAGCCACACATATACACAGATGGCCACATATTTGCACACACACAGATAGCCAAATACAGTATATACACAGCCACATATGCACACACATGTAGCCACATATGCACACACAGATAACCACATATGTACACAAACACATATATAGCCACATATGCACACACAGATAACCACATATATACACCCACCCACATATGCACACACAGATAATCACATATATACACACAGCCACATGTGCATACATATAGCCACATATGTGTACACAGCCACATATAATAAGAGATATGGTAAGAACTTACCCTTGTTATCTCTATTTCTACGAAGTCCATAGGGTTCATAGGAGATGAAAACCCGGTGACCAGATCAAAGCCCATCTGCAGTACCGGTGCGACAGGGTGGGAGTCCTGTGGAACCCTATGGACGTCATAGAAATAGAGATAACAAGGGTAAGGTCTTACCATATCTCTTATTTTCTACTTCAGGGTCCTTAGGGTATCCACAGGATACCTTGGGGATGTCCGAAAGGAGTATCCTTTAAGGGTAGGGACGCTCCTGTGCTGGAAGGAGAATCTGCTGCCCGAAGGAAGCATCCTGAGAGGCGAAGGTATCAAATGCATAATACCTCACAAAGGTATGGACAGAAGACCAGGTGGCTGCCTTGCAAAGCTGAACAGCAGAGGCACCACGGTGAGATGCCCACAAAGGACCCACAGACCGTGTAGAGTGAGCTTTAATAGAGGATGGTACCGGAAGGCCCTCATGAATGTAAGCCTCAGAAATCACCATGCGAATCCATCCTGCCAAAGTTTGCTTAGTGGCAGGCCAACCCTTCTTACGGAAACCATAGAGGACAAACAGAGAGTCCGATTTCCTAAATGAACTGGTACAGTCAACATAAATCCTTAGAGCCTGTCGAAGCTGGATAATTGGCTGAGACAGAATCAGTTTAAAATTAGATTGGAACGATGCCATCTTGCGAATGGCCACAAGACACCATCTTAAAAATTAGATCTGCACGACGCCATTTTGCGAATGGCTGCCCAGCGCCATTTTAGAGAAACTCACACTTAAATACATACGGCGATGCTATTATTAGCAACATGCGATCGCATATTTCACCATACCCCATACACACATTAAATACACACAGTTGCGCTGTTAATATGACGCACATTAGCGAATACATAATATCCTGCATGTGAACGCTGTTTATTAGCTTCATGCATACGCATCTGCCCCAAGTTAACTAGCGTCTATTCCCAAACCCCTCATACTTACACACTGCACACTCACATAAAAGGTTCCATAGCTTCAAAGTGTAATATCCAAGGTTTATTCATTTCTTACTAATGTTGTGAAATAAAGACTATTTGATATCTAAGGTTTAGTACATGATAAGCAAACCATGTTTGGTGTGGTACTGATCTACTCTGTCTCAACAGCTTTCCGATGTCATCGGTGAGAAGATCGCAACATGCATTCTCAACTTATGGACTGTAGAGAGTTAAAACACTAAAATGTACTTTGTAATGTTAGCTGCTTAGATTTGCCTGCGGAGGGAAAAAGGAGACAAAAAGCTGTCGGAGGCTGACCTGTGTCCATTTGAAACAACCTGTTAAATGTCCTGTAACAGAAGCAACGTGACGGGGAACCAATGGAATCATGCCAAACTTGCCTATTGTGTTGCTTATCCCTGTAAGGGTATAAATGTGCGTACAGACTCCAATTTGGAGTCTTCTTGCTGATGCTGTTGATGGAGGTTTCTTGTTGATGCCGGTAACTGGTCCCAGAGCGCGTGCATATGTATAACTGTACCTTGGTTCTGTATGATTTCTTTGCGCTAAATTGTCTTTAGATCACAGCATGTAACCTACTGTTTTTATGTTGAATAATAACCTTTGTGCGTTGGAAACACATTTCAAAGTCTGAAGGCATTTATTTACTGTATGACTGCGTACGCAAATAGCGACAACTTTAGGAAGTATGGGCAGGATTTAGAAGGTATAGGCAGGAATGTATAGAGGTTTAAATTCAGTATCCTTACTTGGGGGCTTGCAGGTTAATCTCGCAACCGGTCTGTAACACTCGGTATCGAACTCACAGCAAAAGGGTGGAGGCGCCTGACAGGAGAACGCAGTGTGCATTCGGAATCTGTTACTACCGTTGTTGCTGAGAGTGCACTACTGGTTACTGTGACTTTAGGAGTGCTGATTAAGAATCCAGGGACGGGGAAGGAAAAAGTTTGTTTTCCTTCGTCGATAGGTTGTTTTTCCATTTTATTTTGTGTGTTAAAAAAGGGGTGTTGCATTTTTGCGTACACAGCTGAGTCGCAGTTTTGCGTACACAGCTGAGACGCATTTTTGTGTATGCAGCTAAGTGTAAGAGTCATAGGGCCTGATTCAGAGCTGAACGCTCTGACCAGAGCACTCGCTCTGAATCAGGGCCCTCCTACCTGTTTTTGGAACGGCCTCATGGACGCTCGTATAGCTGTGGGTTACCACCCACGGCTATAGTGAGCATCCATGTTGATGGTCGCGATGGTCAAAGACCATCGCGACCATCAGGCTTGCGACGAGACCCTGCGGTATGGTCTTGCTTCCGCAAGCCCAGGAGTGATTTTGGCTCTATCAGAGCCAAAATCACTCCCACTGACATCATTACTGATGTCAGTGGGGCCGGCTTCAGACGGTAGGCGTTCCCATGGGAACGCCTCTGTCTGGCAGGCACACCCCCGGCACGCCCACCAAAGGGGGCGTGCTGTCAATCAACATCGACAGCACGTCCCCTTTGGTGCGAGACCCGGAGCGATGGAGAGCATGTGCACGACGGAGCTCCCTCCGTCGTGCGCATGTGCAGTGGGGGAACATCGACCCGCTTGCGAGCATCCTGCTGCTCACGAGCGGGTCTGAATGACCCCCATAATATGGTTGTGTAATAGTCGCATTATTGTGTATGCGACTAGTCGCACATTAGCGTATACATATTTCCGGTCTTGCTGCCACAAAGCCGTTGAGATTACATTATAAATTGTTGCCAATAACTGGGTTAACGTGTATTTTTCTGTGCAGGAAAAAAGTGTGTAACTGTGAGTATTTGTTTAGGGTGTAACACGGGACCTAAATGTTAAGGGTATCGTAGGACCCTTAAGTGCTAGGCGCAACCGTTTACTTTACACAAGGCAGGTGTATGGGTTGTTATTTTTGTTAGGGTTTGGCTCCCAGTGTGATTATAGCATTCAGTAATCGGTTAGGCTTATTTGAGCACTATAATTGAACCGCATAGTTTTGGGCTAAACTGTGATTGTGAACTGGTGAGAGGGTGGATGAAATCAACTGGAAAACAAAGGGTATTTATTGCCCCCTAGCAGGTGAAACGTAGTCAAAAAGGGATTTCTGCGTGGGAACAGCTTTTCTTCCAAAGGTGACTGTAGGCGTCTAGAGGTCTTCCATAGGGTCGTGGAAACACCCTTTTTCCAAGACGTCCACTGGTAAGTGAAAGTATCTTGACTGTCTTTCACCAGTTTAAATCTTTATTGAAAAACATAGGATTTATCCCAGGATGGGAGCCACGCAAACAGTAGAGATGTTAGACAATGATGTGCTGCTAATGGAAGCGCCGCTTGGATCGGCACGTCGTATTATGCATAATAAGTATGGTGCTTATGCAGTTAGGTACTGTGATATATGGTTTAAGATGACTATAAAGAGTGTAAGGCCGTTTCCCAGAATTGGTAGTTTTGATAAGGATGTATTGAACAATGTCCGAGATCACATCAGTCTGGTGCGTTCTCGAGTGAAAAAGGTAAAATATAACGAATGTTTAAAATTGTGGCAGCATGAGGGGGATGCGTGGCTTAAAGGTGTGCAAGAGACGCAAACTAGCGTCCCAAGCACGTTACCAGAAAGTTCACCAGCAGCGCTAAATTGCAATGCTTGTGAGCTGCGAAATAGCGTGCACATGCAGCAAGGTAGCATTGTGGAAGGCATTGCCAGTGGTTCACGTGCACCACCGCCGCCCTATGCGGATGGGGGTGCAGGTACAGTTATTGAAAAAACCCATAAAAATGTAACAAGTAATTTGTACCCTCTCTTAAGTAAACATAAGGAAAATGTTTATGATGTGGATGATGAGCCTATTATGTCTGCCATTTCCCATGCTGTACACATGTTAGATGCTCCACCATGGCAATCACAAGTGGTGCCGCCATCTCCATCAGTTATAGTACAGGAAGTGTTAACATCCACTGCACCCGTAGAGGAAGTTGTTAACCCTATATGTTGCAGTAACAGACTAAACCCCCAGCCAGGTAACAAGGTCAAAAGTAGCAGTGCGGCCGGTCTGCATCCCATCCGGACAATAACTGTTCTGAATGGGAATGCGGATGCGAACGGAGTAGTGCCCACAAGGAAAGTAGTAATGCATTGTCCTTGGACAAGAGCGGAGCTAAATTCCATAATGAATAATTTCCCCGATCCCAAAAAGGAATTAGCCAAATGTCATAGATTTTTGAGAAATTTGTGTAGTTCTCACAGCCAACCAACAAAGATTGGCGAGTGGTGTTAAGGGCCTGTCTACCACGCAATATCGATGTGACAAAATTTATCACGGATTGTGTATTGGATGGAGATGTTCCCTTAACAGACGAAATTAATCAAGGTAACATTTCCCGCATTGTAACTCAATTGGGTGTATATTTTCCAGTAGTAGTTAACTGGAACAAAATCTTCACCATAAAACAAAAAGAGAGTGAATCTGCAGAAGATTTTTGTGACCGGGCTCTGCAGGCTATCACCCAGTACACTGGGTTAGAAGATATTAAAGATAGCATTCACTGCAGGGGAATGAGTGTCACTGTACTCATGGATGGTCTTAAAGAGAACCTAAAGACCCGGGTTCAGATCTCACAGCCTGGCTGGAGGGGAGTCACAATAGACACCCTCATAGAATCCACAATTGAACATGACAAGAACATTTCTAAAAAGAGAGAGACCCAGAGCGAGAAACTAATAGCAGTCAGTATTCAAGCTCTAGAAGGAATGACGGTAACACCACAGCCAGCAGACACACCTGCAATCACACCTACATCTGCACCTGAACAGTTACACATCCTCACTAATCCCACACCACCGCAAACGCAGCCCTATGTCATTTATCACACACAGCCATAGGTCCCATACTATCCACAAACACCATATCTCCCACAATATCCTTTCCCTCAATATCATTACCCATACCTACCACCTTTCTCTCCTGCTCAACCTACACAACAATCCTTTCATTCATCCAACCCATGAAAGTGTTTTAATTGCAAGCAGCCAGGACATCTAAGTAAGAGGGTTGGACCCCCTAACCAGGGAGTACCTGGATATCCCCATAAAGGATATACACAGAGACCAGCAAATGTCCAGCAGGCACAAGCTCCAATTGTGGCTGTTAATGCTTTATTGGAGAGTGGGAGTGCTAGGGGTCAGGTCATACCTGTAGTCTACAGATAGTCAGGTTAACGGAAAGTACTAGGGAAGAACCGGTAATGATGGTTGATGTAGCTGGTACTAAATATCCTTTTCTTGTAGACACAGGGGTGACTAGGTCAGTGATGAAATCTCCCGTTAATTTACAGGTAACCAACGAGACAGTACCAGCAATGGGCGTAACGGGTAAAGTGCAACATTATCCTTTAACCAAATCCACAGAGGTTACTATCGGGCCATTGCATACCAGGCCTTCTTTCCTCCAGGCAGCAGCAGCTCCTACTAACCTACTGGGAAGGGATTTGTTATGTAAGATGGGATGTGTCATATATTGTACCCCTGATGGTGTAGTTTTAGATATCCCAGAGAGAGTTGCGCACGAGGTTAGGGATATGTTGGACACTCCCCAAAGGATAATGTATCACTCTACCACTTTAAATTTAAATCCATCCCAGGTAGATCAAATGTTATCCCAAATTCCAGATTCACTTTGGACCAAGGATGGACAGGACACTGGATTAATGGCAAACGTAAGCCCCGTAATGGTAAATTTAAAAGATGGTAGGCAAGCTCCAAAAATTCCTCAGTACCCATTAAAACAGGAGGTAGAATTAGGGTTTTATCCCATCATTGATTGATTATTACAACATGGAATTTTAGTTCGTACAGCCAGTGTAGCCAACAGTCCCATCTTTCTGGTAAAGAAGAGTGGTGGGAGGGGTTATAGGCTTGTACAAGACCTTAGAGGTGTTAATAAGGTGGTAGAGAGCCAATATCCTGTAGTGCCAAATCCAGCTGTCATTCTCATGTAGATCCCACCAAATGCAACCCATTTCACTGTCATTGACCTCTGTTCTGCTTTCTTCTCTGTGCCTCTCCATCCTGACCATCAGTACCTATTCGCTTTCACATACGGGGGTGTACAATACACATGGACACGATTGCCCCAAGGTTTCATAGACAGCCCCAGTATCTTTTCCCAGGCCTTGCACGACTGTTTACAATCTTTTCAACCTGCCAATGGGTCTGTTCTAATACAATATGTAGATGATTTATTGCTATGTTCTGATTTGTTTATGTCATGTTTAAATGATACTAAACTTTTCTTGCGATATCTCTCGCAAACAGGACACAAGATTGCTAAGAACAAACTACAGCCGTGCCAATCCAGAGTAAAATACTTGGGACACTGCCTAACCCAGGGGTTACGACATCTAACTAATGACAGAATCCAGGCCATACAGAACATGACACTGCCGCAGAACCAACAGCAGATTCGTACCTTCTTGGGAATGTATGGATACTGTAGAATGTGGATCCCAGGTTTTTCTATTTTGGCCTTGCCATTACAGGACTTAGGGCCTGATTCAGAGCCGGATGCTCTGAACGAGCGCCCGCTCTGAATCAGGGCATTTTTTTTCTTTTTTTGTAGCGGCCTCTTGGACGCTCGCATAGCTGTGGGTTACCACCCACAGTTTATGCGAGCGTCCATGATGATGGTCGCGATGGTCAAGACCATCATGACCATCGGGCTTGCAACAAGACCCGCAGCGCGTGCCCAGCCCCGCTTCGCGCCCCAGCCCGACCGACCCAGCCCTTAGAGCCAATCCTTATCCCGAAGTTACGGATCTGACTTGCCGACTTCCCTTACCTACATTGTCCTAACATGCCAGAGGCTGTTCACCTTGGAGACCTGCTGTGGATATGGGTACGGCCCGGCGCGAGATTTACACCCTTTCCCTGGATTTTCAAGGGCCAGCGAGAACTTACCGGACGCCGCCGGAAATGCGACACTTTCCAAGGCCCGGGCCCCTCTCTTGGGGCGAACCCATTCCAGGGTGCCCTGCCCTTCACAAAGAAAAGAGAACTCT